>CM062060.1:11305000-11905000 GCA_030954485.1 Citrullus mucosospermus
TAACAGGGGCATTTGCTCATTTTTTATTAGGCCCAGCCACCCTCCGATGATCCCATCAAAACCCCTACTATCCCTATCGTTCCATCTTCCCAACCTAAACTGTCACCAGCTTTAAAGTCGTTTGTACCTGTTCACCCCCCACAACCCTTAGCCATAGTCTGCCTTAACAGTCCTAAATTGGAGGCCGCGTGGACCCCTCTACTACCAAGCTCTAGTGATCTAGTGGGGCAGAGCGAGGCGGCCAGAAACGACGAGTCCAATGTCTTTGGAGACATTTTAGACATTATCAATGAAGAAGACTGGTTGGACAAGTTGGTCGACCAGGCAGTGAAGAAAAGCTCGACGCGTGGGTCAGTCCCTACGACAAGTGGTCTTGAAAAGCATCAACAAAGTTCATCCGTCTCCGATGACAAACCAATTGGAACCATCGTAGCGGCAGTAGAAAAGCAAAAAGTCGCAGATAATGGAAGGAAAAGGCCTTTTGCGGCCATGGAGGAAGAAGTCGAGGAAGATGTTCCCCCACTTAGAAGGAAGAATGAAAAAACAAAGGATGCGGGGGCATCTGAGGCACCCATTTATCGCCGCATCATCTGTAGAGCGGCTGGGTTGCCCGTGTACCTTTTCAAGTCCTTCAGTACTGTGTCCATATACAATATTTAGGCTGGCCATATGCCTTTTCTGTGTCCTTCGGCATTGGGGACCATTTTTAATATCTAGGTTATCCATATGCCTTCTCCATATACTTCGGCATTGGAAAGCTTTTATAATCCTTTTGTAAATAACACATGCTTTGTTATCGATAATAAATAAAACGTTTATAGATACAAGTAAAACAAAACCTCAAAGTTTCATAGCGTTTAACAATAGCATGTTTTATAATAAACTTTGTTGAGGGCACTCCATTTGAGCTTTAAGAGAGTTTACCTCATCCACCTCACACAATTCGGCGACTTTTGGGATGATTGGAGAAGACCGTTCACATGGCCAATTGTAGGATGTAGTGGCCAAGTCTTTTAGTATGGTATAGGTCTCTTGAGCATTCTTGGAGAAAATTGACCCTCCGGCGGTGGCATCTAGGATGGATTTTGTTGAGCATGACAATCCATTGTAGAAGAGTGGAATTTGCAACCTATCCGGGTAGCCATGTTGAGGGAACCTCCTCAAGAGATCCTTGTACCTTTCCCAAGCCTCATATAGTTGTTCATCCTTAAGTTGGCGGAATGTTCCAATCTCCGTTCTTAGCCTTTGAGATTTAGCCGATGGAAAATACTTGTTCAAGAAAGCTTGAGCCAAGATCACCCATCTAGTGATACTATCTGGAGGTATGGTTTCCAACTGATCCTTTGCTCGGTCCTGTAAAGAGAAATGAGAAAGTCTTAGTTTAATAGCATCGTTAGAAACACCATTCATCTTTACCGTTCCGCATATCTCCAAGAAAGACCTGTGAAGATCTTCATTGGTTCTTCTTCTAAAGGCTAGCTCTCTAGCCATTTGAATTAACCCCGGTTTCAACTCAAAGTTGTTGACATTGATGGGCACATTCATAATGTCGGGTTCATTTGCTGGTAATGTCGGTTAAAAATAGTCCCGAATTGCCTTTGGTATCTCCTTCGCCATCTCCTCAGTGTGATTGTGTAGAGCCCATAGATTCTTTTTATAGGTCCTACAATCTCTAGATCAAGAGGGAGGAGGTTAATATTATCACGAGGCATAAACTAACAAAATTATCAACCAAATAATATATACCTCAAATTAAAATCTATCAATTCTAATGAATATTAAGCAATAAAAACCATTCTTTGGATCTCCGGCAACGACGTTAAGAAATTGATGCACACTTTTCGTGTTAACCACAAGTGTACGGTCAAGTTATAATATAAGATGGTTAAGTCCGAATATTGTTCCACTGAGGATCCAATTGTGAAAATTTAAGTTACTTAGCTATTCTAGACTTGAATCAATTTTATTTGAGGATTGGAATTGAAGTTGTGATTTTAGAAAGACTAACAGGTAAAAAAGAAATACAAGAGTCAAAGAGAAAGTTCTAGGGTGATGAATCCTTGTTTACTCCATTATGCAATATTCTAGGGTTCATGGATTTTATTGCAATTCATATGCTTAAGTCTAGAAACATAAATCCAAGTTATTTTCTCTAAAAACCAACATTTTCTCATGCAACTCAATTAATTACTAATTTCTTGAAACCAATACAAATGACATGGCATTAATTAGTCTTTAGCAACTTTCATTGTTAACCTAACTATTTTCATGATAGATTAACAAAAAAAATCTTTGTTATAGATCTAGTTAGACATACAATCTTTCAACCACACATCTAACCTAACATTCAAACATGGTCATTCAACAAGAATTTAAGCACAATAACAAAGAAAAGTATAATCATTACAACAAAACCATGAAGAGTCTATAATATCAACATAACTTCATAAACAATTCATCAAAACCCTAAAACTAAAGAGTTTAACCACTCATAGCTTTAAGCAACATGTTCACAAACAATATGAGCAAAGAAAGAGTGTAAAGAAATGGAAACTCTACTGAAAAGAGGCTCTTGATTAAGGAGGAATCGTTTAGATGTCCTTCGTCTTTGCATTGGAACTTGAGCGGCACCACGACTCTTTCTTGTACTGTTTTCTCTCTTCCTTGCAGCTAACTCACTCTTTGGACTCTCTAATGAATTTTCTCTCAATTCTCTTCTTCTTGTGTCTCTTGGTGTCCTTAGGGTTGCTGGAAACCCTCTAATTTATAAAGGTGGCTGCCCAAAATTCTTTCCAAAAATGTAGAATTTTTAAATATGGAAAGATGGTGTCGCGACACCGTAGAATAACGTCTGTGCTGACCATCATTGAAAGATGGCACTGCGTCGTTGCTGGATGGCGTCAAGGTGCTATGCATCATAATTTCCTACCCTTGGCGTCGTGCCGCAGCCTTGCGATGATGCTGCTGCGCTGAAGGCGGAGGGCACTCTCGGGAAAAAGCGCCGCGGCGCTGCCCTATTTTTGGTAGTTTTGTATTTTTCTTCTCTTTTTCATTGGATTTTGGCTCGATTTTGATCTTTTGGCTTTCATTTCTAATTTTCTTTATTTTGACCTGAAAACCACTAGCAGACAAGTGAAATCTAATATAAACTTCTTTAATTTGAGAAAATAGAAAGCACTTTTCAAACACTTTTCAATGAGTCAAAATAATTTTGAATCAGTACTCTCGATTTTTTTCATCCTTTGTTGTAATAATATCTTGGGGTTTGCACCGATAATTTGGTATATCCACTATAGAACCATTAACTAAAATATGTCTATGATTAATTGATTGTCAGGCTTGAGGAATAGTCAAAGCCATATACAATCGAAAAGGATGCTATCCAAACGTATTTCAAGTAATCGTAGTAAAACTTGACCTATTGATCCTTTGGCTTTTCCGGTGATACAAACGTATTTAAGTAATTGTCGTTCCGTAAGACCATAATGAAAACATAATTTTTGTTTTTCTTCTAAACGAATACGATATTGAGATTTTTTACCAGAACACGATTGGTTTTTAAGATCATTTCCGGTTTTCGGCCTTTTACTAGTTAGTCCCGGTAAACCCCCCAGACAATGTATTTTTTTAAACGAGGCCCTCTGTAACACCACATAACGACTCCTTATTTTATTTAAATTTCATAAACCTAAATCAAAACTAAACTAAATGGTAAATATGATAAATGAAGAGAAATCTAGTGAAGTATTGTACTACAAAACAAAGAATAATTAGATGACTTGGATCAATATCCGGATCCTATTGTATATGTAAATGATATACAAAAGTAAGAGTTCCTTTCTTGATTTGTTCTACAGAAATAGAACCTCTCCTTTAGTCATAAAAGAAAGTTCCTATGACATGATAGATCAGTGACCTTTGAAAAAAGGGTAAGAAGTTGTTTCTTTATTTATTTGATTTTTACATAATTTTAAAATCGCGTTTGTAATGCTATTCTCTAACCTCTGAGCTAAGCGAGCTCACATAACAAAAATGTTACATGCATCGTAATTTACTAAATTACTGGGATCTTAACTATTCCTAATTAATATGAATATAGAATCAAATTTCAATTCAAATAAATATTATCATGTTCTATTATAGAACATAATAATTAATAGAATACAACAATATAAAATTTTGATCTATTTATCAAATGGATGTGTATCAATAATTAATGTGTTAATCTTAATTAGATAGTAAATTTTTGTTTTTGAATTCAAATGACATTGGTTATTTACTCTTTTCTTTATTGATTTTTTTTCTATGTTATTTAAATGTTTGTCTATTTAAATGAAATGAAAATATTACAATATTTCATTACATAATTTTGATTTTCTCCTTTTATATTATATATTAATATTATATAATTATATATTATAATGAGTTATAGAATAATTGGTTAATGACTATTCTATTAATATTATAATTCTATATTAACTAATTTGTCGAATAATAAAGTTATTTTTAGTTATGTTATAGAGAATCTGCCCTAAGGGTAGGGTAAGATTAAATAACCAAAAAAAAAAAAAAATGAAAAGGTGCAATCCAACCAACTAAATGCAATTGAGATGATAATGAAGCATCTCTCTGTTTTCATTATGAAAGGTGGAAGCTAAGATGAAAAAAAGAATAGATTGTTTAAGTATTCAAAATTTTACTAAAAAAATAATCAAAATCAAGGCAAATATATATGTCTTTATATCTATCTATAATGAATTATAATGAATTGTAGATACATAAATGATAGAATCATTTTGGATTGGACCAAATACGGGTTTCTGATAGACGAGATGAAAGAAGATAAACAAGAAATCAAATGAGAGGAAACACTTTTCAATAGAGCAATCAGTATTCTAATGACTTCAGTGGTTCCAGTATAATACAAATGAAAGAAAACGAGGAAGGACATCATAATGCGATACTAATCTTAAAAGAGGGGGATATGACAAAATCGGTAGATGCTACAGACTTAATTAGATTGAGCCTTGGTATGGAAACCTACTAAGTGACAACTTTCAAATTCAGAGAAACTCTAGAATGAAAAATAACCAATCTTGAGCCAAATCCTTTTTCTGAAAACAAAAAAAAAAGGTAGGTGCAGAGACACAATGGAAGCTCTTCTAACAAATGGAGTCGACTATGTTGCATTAGTAAAGGAATGAATCCTCTTCCATAACTCCAGAAAAGATGAAAGATAAACGTATTATGTGCTGAAATACTATATTGATTAATGATTACTTGAATCTATATTTTTCTCTAATATGTGTCTAAGGTACCCTCTTTTAGATGCTCTCTGTATGGGTAAAACATATACCCCTTGTTTCGATTCAACAAAACATTTTGCCGACTATATCCCGATTTCCCTTTTTTTTTTTTTTCTACATTCATTTGTTTTTCGATAAGATCCCTAAAGTCCACTAGTGCTGCTTCATCATTTTCCAATGAAGTGAAAATAGAGTTGATCTTTAAGTTCTAGTCATCGTTCGTGGTTGAGCATCAAAGGTTATTCCAACTCAGTCCATAGATCTTCTTGGGAAATTTCTGCCTGGGGGGTTGCACAACACGATTGCGATGAACTATTCCTATCCTCGGGGTTGCTTGCCTGATCTCGAACCAACGCTTAGCAAGCTAGGGCAAGGCCCCTTGTATAAGTTGGAGCTTCAAAGCGAACCTTCTTATTAGAGAAAGAAGAAAAGGTTTTTTCGCTTACTTACTAGGGTTGGCAGCAAAATTCCATCCTCAAAACCCTATAACACAATAAAGTCATGGAGTGCATAAGCCTCCTTAAAGATAAGAGCTACTTTCTTGTGGTAGTCATTTCAGATGAGCAAGTAGGGGGCGACAACTAAAAAGGTATCGAGGCTGATTGTAATTGCAGGAATAGGTTGACTTTTTTTCATTTTGGTTATGGAAAGTGAAAGTTGTTTCGTTTAGTACGAGATCGCTTCACACCTCGCGGTGCCTACACCTCTCGCCTATCAAAGTTTTGTTCAAAAACCTCGTCCGAGAACTTGTATAGAGAAGGATTTCCCGCGGCGCAACGGTTCTTCCATACCAACTTAGCTGCCTAGCGCTGCTATTAGCATAACAACAGGTACATCATAGGTTGGCCCAACCAAGTCCTCTTGTACTAAGATTGGCTCTTCACAGTTCTCCCTTTAACACCAATGGTAGATAGGAACTGAACTGTCTCACGACGTTTAAACCCAACTCCTATACTACTTGAATCGGCGAACAACCGAACCCTTGGGACCTTCTTCAACCCTAGGATGTGATGAGTCGACATCGAGGTGCCAAACGACTCCGTCGATAAGAGCTCTTGGGAGTCATCAGCCTGTTATCCCCACATACCTTTGATTCGTTGAGTGAAAGCCCTTCCACATGGAACTCCCAGATCATTATGGCCGATTTTCGTCTCTGTTCGACCAGTCGGTCTCACAGTCAGACAAGCTTATACCATTGCGCTCACGAGCAGAATCTTAGCTTGAGCCTACCTTTGCACACCTCTGTTACTCTTTAGGAGGCATCCGCCTCAGATAAACTACCCATCTTGCAGTGTCCCCCCCTCCAAAAAAAAAACTTGGTGTGGCGGTTAGACATCCTTAAATGAAAGAGTGGTGTTTCAAGATTGGTTGTTGTGTGTCACCACCACCCACCTATCCTACGCATTTGATCAAGGTTGTCACTAAGCTATGTTAAGGTGCACGGGGTCTTACCCTCTAGCCATTGGTACTCTGCATCTTCACGGAGAATTCAACTATAAAATCTAAATCGTTAAATAATAAAAATGGATATTTACTTTGAATGAAATTTTGTTTTGTTATAAATTTTGGTAGCACAAAAATTAAATTGTTAGTAACTAAATTGTGATAAAATTAAAATTATAAGAACTAAGTTGTTATGAATTCAAAAACTAAATTATTATGGGAGCTTAAATAAATATAAAACTGATTTTAGGGAATTCGATATTATGCCTAATAAGATTTTAAATTAAAGAAATGAATAAACTTGAAGCTTAAAGAAACAAACGAATTAAAAGCCCCTCGCAAATCGGCGAGGCAAAAATACGAATAAATTTGAACTTAGACAAAATTTGAACCTTAAAAAACAAACCAATTAAAACCCCTCGCAAATCGGGGAGGCAAAAATAAGTCCACTGTCTAGTCCAAAGTTCCAAAACCCAGAAGTAGGGTTCTAGCTTTGTTTGAAATTCATAAGAGGGGAGATTGTGCTGCACACTGCAGACCGGTGGACGAAACCAACAAGAAGGGAGAAACATGGGGCGTAGGATGCCGTTGGCCGGAATGGAAACCTCTATCATGGCTACCGACTCTGTAGAATTCATTGATCTTTCTCTTCCTTCTTCCACATCAACACAGGCCACCATTACTTCCGTTGCTTCACAAGCTACCACCTCATTGACTGAGGACCATGCCTCCTGCGTTGTCGTACGAGACCCTCCAACCTATCTCATCTGGTATGCTCCTTCTTTCCCTCGCACTTTATTGATTCCGTTCTTCGGTGCTAACAAGTCCAATTGCTCTTCCATTCTTCTTACGCAACAGGAGGATTCGGAAGATTCTACCTCATGTAGTCGAGTTGCTTGAGTTTTCAACTGCCAACGAGTTTCGTAGGGTTGGTCTGCGAATTGCATTTCCCGAAACACTTCACCCGACCGTGTTTGTTTGCAAAAATGAGGTTTATTTCCATTTTCCTAGTCGGAACTCTCAGCCTGTTGGAATATTTCAATGTATTATTAATTTCTGAGGAACACTGCAGATTAGTTCGTCTACGAGATATCCTTTCTTGATCTACGCGGTGACTTCGTCCGGTGTCGCTTATTGTTTGAAGCTGCGAAATATTTCCTCATACGTATCCTACTCTGTCATTCCGCTCGATGAGGTTGTGGAGTTTAATTTGCAAACCCATCCGGACAACAAACCAGTAACCTGCGTATCTGCTATATCTGGATGTCTCGTGATTGGGAGAAATGATGGATCAGTTTCATGTTACAAACTTGGGTCGCTTGACCAACATACCCCAGGTATGAGTTTACTTTTCTGTCCATCAAGTGGCTACATTATCTATTGTAATTTATCCAAATATGATTGAGAAAATGGGCAAATGGGTTACTACCCTACCATACAGATAGGAAGCTTCTTTGTCTATTCCAATCTGTCCAAATATGATTGATATAATTTGGAGATGGCTTACTTTTCATGCCAATAGGAAGCTCCTTTATGATCTCGAACCAGGAGTTGTTGGCTTAAAACTGTAGGATGTTCTTTGACAATTGTGAAATACTTTCTTGTATTGCTAAGAGGTCATGGGTTCAATCCATAGTGGCTACCTATCTAGGATTCAATATACTACTAGTTTCCTTGACACCTAAATGTTATAGGGTCATGTGAATAGTCCTGTGAGATTAGTTGTGGTGCGCGTAAGTTGGCCCGAAGCTCACAAATATAAAAAAGAAAAAGAAAAATACTACTCAGGCTGTGTTGCGGGATGTAAATGCAAACTTACAGTTATCTCCAATTGCTTTTACTTTACTTTTATCCCATGCTTCTTTAGAATCCTTAAAACTCATATGATTTTGTTACATTTAAGCATTATATCTAACAATTAGTATTTATTTATCTTCTAGGCTTTGAACATGAACTACGGGATGATTCAGGATTCAATCGTCTATTGGGTTTCATTTCAAGGTGCCCGTTTATGAAATATCACATTATACAGATGTGCATCTTACTTTTGAAATTTGCTTTCTTTTGTGTCTGATTAAATGATTGGCAATGAGGTTGAGGCTGTCAGTCTCATGCACATATTTGAACATGTATTTCTAAAGAACATTTGTAGAAGGATTATAATTAATAGAAATTAGCATTACTTTAAGGTCTTATCCAAAAAGGTAGCATTCAGTGCAGAGTATTTCTTCCTGCAAGAAGATATTTTCAATTTCAGCATTGTGTTGGCTCTAGATGGTTCTATCTTTTTCCAAAGATCAGGTTCTTATCTTGGAGGGAGCATACTGTTTTGTCCGAGCTGAACACTTTTCATTGGTGCTCTCTCTCTTTTTTTTTTTTTTTTTTTTTTTTTTTTTTGATTATTACACTTATAAGTTATAACAATATTTGTTTTGATTGTGTTTCATTCATTTTCCTTTGTTAGTTTTATTATTATTATTTTTTTTTTACTTTTTATTCTCCTAATTGGAGATTGTTTTCTTGTACAACTGTTGTTACTTTTTCATTAATTATTGAAAAGTTTATATCCTGTTAAAAAAAACTACTTTGGGAATTTGAGAATTATTTCTTGATCATTTTCCTTGGTTTTTTCGATTTATTATTTGCACTTTCATTTAATTAAGGAAAAGAAGTTTGGGCAAAGAGATGAGCTGGATGTTTTTATGGCAATGAGGTCAGCATCCCTATATTTAGTGATGTAAATGATAAAGACACTTTGGAAGCAATTTTGCTTCTGACAGAAAGCACATAAAGGTATTACGGAACAGGTGAAACAATGTATATGAAATGGTCATGCAGAATATTTACATGCTGAAGCTAAACATCTGCTCTGTTTTGGGCTTGAAGTGGTTCTTGAAAGTTCTCTTGAGTTTGTATGCTACCTTAATTTCTTTGGATTTCCTGACCTTGATTATCCTCAATATTCTGGATACTTAATTGTTATAAAACTTGGGGAACCATTTGGCAAAGTTCTCCAAGTTCACCCTTCACTTTACCTAATGCCTTTTCTACCTGAGGAAGTAAAAAATCTATGGTCTTTGCTGATGGGGAAGCTTCTGTGTCCATAGTTATGAGAGATGTCAATCGCTCGAAGAAGCCAAGAAAAGAATGCACGCCTTGGTCAGGACGTTCTGATACCAATTGATGCAATAAATCTCCCAGACCTCAAAGAATTTTATTAATAATGAATGAAGATGGCCTGGAGAAGCCTATTTATACAATTTATCCAGTCATAGAAGACTGCCACCTAAACAACAGGTCATGAAAGTTGTTTAAATAAAGGAAAAGTCTAAACAAAGCTCTTGGTAAAAGACTTTAGTTTCCTGCAGTAAATAAAATACTACATAACATATTTTAGTCAGTAAATTTGCCTACATTGCATTTATTTGAAGAAATTATGAAAAATTCACTTGAGGCTGTTTATATTGCATAATTAATTTACAGTTCTGTATGTTATTGCTGAATCTTTTGTTGTATCTATTTTTTTTAATTTTTCAAAATGATAGCGTTGCTTCCCATGAATTAATGATAGCTTGGCTTCTCATTAAAAAAGATGATATCTTGGCTTCATGCAGGGTCAAGTTGGCAGGAGCTGTGCAAGATATGGTAATATCTGAGGTCTGTGGAAGACAATTTCTGTTTGTTCTTCATTCTGACGGAGTCTTACGAGTGTGGGATCTTTCATGTCATAGTAGGGTACTTAATCACTCCATGAATATTGCAACTTTGGCAGGTACATTCTATTAGCCAAAACATCATTAGAGTAGCATGTTTTGTTTATCCATCTCTGAAGAAGATATAAATGTTTTGCATCCACATTTGATCTTGAAATGGATAAATAATGAATTGACAAGTATAGTTTCCTTAAATATATTACCTCACTTTAGTTGTGTTCTAGACATCCCTAAACCAATGAAACATAAGAATGTTCAAGCAGAACATATTTTAAATAGCTTGGAAACGAGGTGCTTGATTCCCAGCCAATGGACAATTTACACCCATTATGGACAATCTTGTGCACGTTTGAACATTCAAGCACAACATAATTTAGAGTTGAATCAAGATGCGCTTGAGGAGTTTTGTGCACGTCTCTTATTAACAGATTCCGAACCAATAGACAATTTACACCCATTGCCTCCTAGCATGAATTTCAGCCAATATTAATATTCTGAGACCAAATATTTCTTTGTTAAAGGAGTTTATAGCCATACCCCCTAGAGTCAATCTTTCTATTTACGATTTTGAGAGCTCTTGGCAAGAATAAAGCACCAGCCCCCGATGACTTTACTATTGAATTCTTGCTCAAATTTTGGAGCTATTGAGATCTGATTTCCAGGCACTTTTTGCTGAATTTTATAAGAATGGAAGATTTAATGCTTGTATTAAAGAAAATTTTATTTGCTTAGTTCAGAAGAAAGAAACTGCTTCATTTGTCAAAGATTTTCAGCCAATCAGTTTAACCACTTCAATTTATAAGATCATCACTAAGGTACTTGTAGAAAGATTAAGAAAGTCATGCCTAGTTTCATCTCTTCCTCTCAGAATGCTTTTATTGAAGGGAGACAAATAACAAATCCAATTCCTATAGCCAATGAGATTGTGGAGGGGTATCAATCCAAAAAGAAAAAAGGGTTGGATTCTTAAGCTGGATTTAGAAAACGACTTCAATCGAGTTGACTGGGATTTTCTTGAAAGATGTTCTCATGCTTAAAGGCTTCAATTCTAAATGGACTACATGGATAAAAGGATGTGTTCGGAATCCTAAGTTTTCAATCTTTATTAATGGAAAAGCAAGGGGGTGAATTCAAGCTACTAGAGGAATTAGACAAGACCCCATCTCCCCTTTTCTCTTTCTCTTAGTAAGTGAGATTTACGTGCACTTGTGTAGTTCTTCTATGAGAAACGAGTTTATGAAGGATTTGTTGTAGGCAAAGATAAAGTCCATGTTTCAATTCTTTAGATTGTGGATGACACACTCCTTTTTTGCAAATATGATGATGGTATGTTGAATGTGCTCATCAAAGTCTTAGAATTATTTGAGTGGTGCTTGGGTCAGAAGTTTAATTGGGAAAATCAGCTTTGTGTGGCATCAACGTGGATGAAGACAAATTGTTGTCAACCTCTTCAAGGTTTAACTGTAAAGTTGAATCATTGCCATTCTAATATCTTGGTCTTTCTTTGGGAGGTTATCTGAAGAAAATGTCACTTTGGCAGCCTATTATAGACTAAATTCATAAGAAATTAGATCGATGGAAATGCTTTAATTTGTCTAGATAAGTAAGAAATGGTATGTAAAGTAATCTTGGAGAATTTTCCTATTTACTACATGTCACTTTTTTTTAATGTCGTCTAAAGTGATTTCAACTATTGAGAGAAGTATGAAATCTTCTTTTTGGGAAGGAAACAAAGACATTAAGTCACCTCAAATGGGAACCGATTTCTAAAGCACAAAAGGAAGGAGGTGTCTCGGTTTTGGAGGCTTAAAAAATAGAAATTTGGCTCTTTAAGCATTTCAAAGGTATGGTTGCAAGTAGAAACCTTTGCTTCTTTTAAACTTGGTGATGGGAAACGAATATCCTTCTGGAAAGATCCTTGGTTTGATAATTATCCTTTCAGCTAGTGCTTTTCCTGTCTATTTAGAATTGCTTTATTGACCAGGGGCCTGGTCTTCAACCATTGGGATGGAGAAACTCTTTCTCTCTGTTTTTTTTTTTTTAAAAAGGAAACAACGCTTTTTATTGATGTAATGAAAAGAGACTAATGCTCCAGAATACAATGAAATTCATGCTAGGGGGTGAGCGTGAGTCTAAAGACATGAAGGAAACTTTCAAAAAATTTTCAATTGAAGTGAAACTGGACAAAAAAATAACTTCATGACATTGCATTTATATACTCACTCTTCTCTTCTTTTTCGGTTTTAGAAGCAAGGTTTGTGAGGTTGTGGGTGGGTCAAGCTAGTGCTGATATGAGTACAATTCCTTTGGCGATTCTCTATAAACACACGGTACTTTCTCAATTAGTTTCTCTATTTTAGATTGGTTTCCATGTAACTTGTGTGGGTTTAACATAATATTTCCAGCAGATGCACAATTAATCTATTCTGTACAAAGATTTTAGTTTATATAGTTAAAACTTTGGTGCAATGTTTTAATGTTCCCATTTCATACATAAGGTATTTTTTTTTTTTTTATTATTTTTGAAACGGAAACAAGCCTCTTCATTGAGGTAATGAAATGAGACTAGTGCTCAAAGTACAAAATATGTACAACGACAACAAAAGGCCTATGGATCAAGAGGTGCACTCGGGAATCTCAACTAGGTTAACACCCCCTTAACACCATCATCATATCAGATTAAATCTAACATCATCACCACATAGCACAAATGAAAATACAACCACTACCTCATTGGACAACTTCATAATACAAACAAAACAGCTACAGTAGCAGAATACAAAAGTAAAAACTAGCTAAAACAGGATGTCCCATTGGAGAGCACAAAACTAAAGGGCTGGCTTTGGCCTCTTTTTGTAAATTTCATACATCAATGAAATTTGTTTCTTAACAAAGAAAAAAGAACTTATATTTTACTTTCATCCCACAAAATCAATATACCACCTTATCTACCCCATGCTTCCACATTAACCCAATTGATTAGGGGGTTTGATTACAATAAATATTATGACTCTTATCTTTGATTAGGGAGTTTGAGATCAGTCATGTAACATAGGAGACTCTTTTGGAGCCTGGATTCTTTTGAAGTTTTCTTTTTTGTAATTCTATCTTTCAGTGTTTGGTGAATCCCTCCCCCTCTAGTGTGTTCGTCTGTACCTATTTATTTATGGAAGCTGAAAAATTCCCAAGGAAGTTAAGGTGGTTGATGATAGGAACTCATGAGATGTTTGGTCTTTTGTGAGGTTCTAGGTTTCCTTTTGGGTTTTAGTGACGAATGGTTATTTATTTATTTTTGTTGTTGTCCTTTAGGTTTTATTTTACTTGACTTAAGCGTAAGCCTCTTCATTTAGTTTGGCTCCCTTTTCTGTATGGATGGGATGGTTTGTTGAATGTCCTAGTAGTATTTTATTTTCTCAGAATGGAAGTTTGGTTTTTTATAAGAAGAAAAAATGGCATTTAATATTAACTATGAACTTTGTGGTTGTACATGGTTTTATGCTAAAATTAACTTTGAATGTCGGTGGTTGTATATAAAACAACAAGAAAAAAAAAGGAAAAAAAACTCCACAAAAGAAAAAAAAGATGTCTTCGATCAATTAACTCATTTCTATTAATCTACTTTTTTTTTTTTTTTTTTTTTTTTTAAAATTAATTCATTCCTATTAGTAGATTAATGTTGTATATGTTTTTATTGTACAATTTTATACTTAATCCCCCCACCCCTCATTTATTTACTAATATATTTACATAATTGTGAAGGAGGATCTTAACTTGGAAATGATCTACGTGTATAGCTTACGTTTTAGTTGGGGAGATAGGGTTGGTTTATTGATGGAGCCTTCAACACACAATATTCCATTGAATCAGGTACTTGAAAATAAAGGATATCTCGGTTTGTGACTTCTTAAATTTTGTTGAATTGATGATTTTTTGAGCTTGATAATTGTTGCTCCAATTTTCATTAGGGTGGATGTCTTGATGTGAAACTTGCATCTGATAAGATATGGGTCTTAAAGAGCAACGGATTGATCTTTCTCGACTTGTTAGCCTCTGATGGTCATTTGTAAGTGTTGAAAATAAAAAAGGAAAATATTTGGGAGATATTTTGGAATTTAGTTCTTTCCTTTATATGTTTCCAATATCTTTTCCTTGTTTAAGTTTTTTTTATCTCTATTTATTCTTTCCCCTTGTAATGCTTTGATTGTATCAAAAATAAATAAAAAAAGAGTCTTATCGTGGTTTTTCTCCCTGTTCTAAGGTTTTCCACGTACACCTTTGTGTTATTTTTCTTCTCTTTTTCAATATGGTATTAGAGAGTGGTGAGGAAACTTTAGAAATCCTAGCCGTCACTGACGAAAATAACCCTAGGCAAGATCCGCCGCCACCGTCGCCGCTGCTGCCACCACCGAGTCTGCCGTCCAAGCCGCCGCCGCCTTTTTTCAGAGTCTACTGCCACAGTCGCAAAACCCTAGCGCCGCGCCTCTTCAGATTCATCTGCCGCCGATTGGGAACTTTAGATCTACTACTCAGATCGACCAACAAGCCGCCGGCCATCCCGATCTGCGTTTCCCGTCGTTTGTCTCCGTTGCACAGCCGCACTTCGTGGAGTTAAGTTTCGCGTCTAACCTCGATCTGCACTTCCCTCCGTCCGTTGCTGCTACACAGCCACAGTTTGTGGAGATAGGAACTTCTTCTAGGTTTGATGGGCAGCCGAGATTCGAATAGGAACTTCTTCTAGGTTTGATGGGCAGCCGAGATTCGAACACCCTCAGACCATTGCTGCCGGCGCCGTTATTCCTCCGACCACCGCGGCTACCACCAGATCTGGTGGTTTTTACTCGGCTCCGACTGCTGTTGCCGGATCTAGTGGTTTTTCTTCAACGCTTTCTCTTCAACAACTCGCCGATCTTCAAGCAAATTTTCAGCAACAAATCGCCGCTCTTGGGGCCACACTGAGTGCTTCTACCCATATAGGTCAAAGTGCAGTAAATTCAAGTGTCCCGTCAGATTTACCGTTGTATCCAGTGCATCCGGTAACTACATTCCCAACCATTACACCTGCACCTTATTTGTCTGGTCCAATAGGTAACTCCATCGAGCTAACTGTTGGTGAAAAATTGAATGGCCAAAATTACTTCTCCTGGTCTCAGTCGGTAAAAATGATTCTTGAAGGGCGTCACAAATTCAAGTATTTAACTGGCGAGATACCGAAACCCAGACCAGGAGACCCGCACGAGCGCATTTGGAAAGGAGAGGACTCCCTACTCCGGTCACTATTAATTCACAGTATGGAACCTCAAATTGGAAAACCTTTACTGTATGCTGCCACAGCTCGAGATATTTGGGATGCCGTTCAAAAATTATACTCCAAAAGACAGAACGCCTCTCGACTTTACACACTGCGGAAACAAATCTACGAATGTAAACAAGGTACTATGGATGTCACGTCATACTTTAACAAATTGTCTCTGATCTGGCAGGAAATGGATTTGTGTTGAGAACTTGTCTGGGATTGTCCGTGTGGGGGAGTTCAATATTACAAGCTTGAGGAAGTCGACCAAGTATATGATTTCTTAGCCGGTTTAAACTCCAAATTCGATGCTGTGCGAAGTCGAATATTGGGACAGAAACCAACACCGACCTTGATGGAAGTTTGTTCAGAAGTTCGGCTTGAGGAAGATAGAACGAGTGCTATGAATACTGTGGGTACCTCCATTACTGACTCAACTGCGTTCAGTGCAAAATTAGCTAGTACAACTGGAGACAAGCAGAACGGGAAACCTCCTCCAGTTTGTGAACACTGTAAGAAACCATGGCACACGAAAGATCAGTGTTGGAAGCTACATGGTCGGCCTCTGAATGGTAAACGCCGACCTCCGAACAACAAACCCAACCAGGCCTTGGTAAGTGAAACTACAAGTGACTCGCAACCACAACGTCAAGAGAACTACCCAGCTGACAATGGTACCGCTTCTCTTGGGGAAATTGCACATTCAGGTATCTCTCCATCCTTGAGTTTACTTAGTATTACTGGCCAGAAACCCTGGATTCTTGATTCAGGAGCTACAGACCATTTGACTGGAACTTCTGACAATTTCCTCTCTTATCATCCATGTGTTAGTAATGAAAAAATTCGAATTGCTGATGGGACACTTGCCCCTGTTGCCGGCAAGGGTCACATTTCTCCTTTCGATGGTTTAATATTACAGAATGTTTTGCATGTCCCCAAAATCTCGTATAATCTACTGTCTGTGAGTAAGATAACCAGAGATTTAAATTGTCGTGTAGCTTTCTCACCCGATGATGTTCTTTTTCAGGACTTGAGCTTGGGGAAGACGATTGGCACTGCCCAGCACAAAAGGGACTCTATTTCCTTAATGGTGATACTTCCTCTAGGCACAGTTCTAGGGCTAGTCTGCTATCTTCCTATTTTTCAACTTCTGAAACTGACTGTATGTTATGGCACTTTCGTCTTGGCCATCCCAATTTCCAATATATGAAATATTTATTTCCCCATTTATTTAATAAAGTTGACATCTCCTCTTTATCTTGCGATGTGTGTATTCGTGCAAAACAACACAGAGTCTCCTTTTCGTCTCAACCTTACAAACCCTCTCAACCTTTCACTCTTATTCACAGTGATGTTTGGGGCCCCTCGAGGATTACCACCTCTTCGGGTAAGCGTTGGTTTGTTACCTTCATTGATGACCACACTCGTCTTACTTGGGTCTTCCTTTTAACAGATAAGTCTGAAGTCTCATCCATTTTCCAACAGTTTTACACCACTATTGAAACTCAGTTTAATGCCAAGATTGCCATTCTTTAGAGTAACAATGGTCGTGAATTACTTACTAATACCCTTCGCGAGTTCTTATCCACTAAAGGTATCGTTCACCAGAGCTTATGTGCCTATACGCCCCAACAAAATGGAGTGGCTGAAAGGAAAAACCGTCATATCCTCGAAGTTGCTCGGTCTCGCTTTCAGCCTCCCTTCCATCTTACCTATGGGGCTGCAGCTCATCTTATAAATCGGATGCCTTCTCGTGTTCTCCACTTCCAAACCCCTCTTGACTACCTCAAATTGTCTTATCCTACAACTCGCCTTATACCTGATGTCCCTCTCCGAGTGTTTGGGTGTACAGCATTTGTCCTAGCTTCAGTCCAAACCAGACTAAGTTCTCCCCTCGAGCCCAGAAATGTGTCTTCGTTGGATATCCCTTCCACCAGCGTGGTTATAAATGCTTCCATCCCACTTCTCGGAAATACTTCATCTCTATGGATATCACCTTCCTGGAAGATCAACCTTTCTTTCCCGTTAGTCCTCTTCAGGGGGAGAGCAATAATGAAGAGACTAACTATCCAAATTCCCTTTCTGAACCTACCCTAACAACCCACGACACTGTCCTATCCACCAGACAAGTCCCATGGATAACGTACTACAGGAAGAATCTTAGAAAGGAAATAGCGGCCCCTACTAATATTCCGGCTCCGGTCCAATCATCCGAACTGACACAAGCCCAAGGTACCACTGATCCTGATAATAATGCTATTTGCGCTGAAAATGTTTGTGTTGAAAACGATATTGTTGACCTGACAAAACTTTCGGTAGAAGATGGTAAAGATGATATGACAGAAAATAACCAGGTTGCTGAAAGTGATGTAGTGTCAACAATAGTTGAGGAGAATGAAAAAGGGATAATACCTCAAAACCCTACAACTGGAGAAAAGCTTGACAAGCCAGGAGAGTGTGATACCAATCTAGACCTGCCCATTGCTTTAAGAAAGGGCACAAGATCTTGCACCAAGTATCCTATGTATAGCTTCCTCTCTTATAATAATTTGTCTTCTAAGTCCAGAGCATTTATTGTTAGCCTTGATACTGTAACCATACCGAAAAACATATATGTGACTATGGAAATCCCTGAGTGGAAGGTTGCTATTATGGAAGAAATGAGAGCTCTTGAGAAAAATCATACTTGGGAACTTGTTGCTCTTCCGAAAGGGCATAAACCAGTTGGATATAAATGGGTATTCACAACAAAGTATAAATTTGACGGAACTCTTGACAGATATAAAGCCAGGCTTGTAGCAAAAAGGTTACTCAGACTTTTGGGGTAGACTATTCTGAGACTTTTTCTCCTGTCGCAAAGTTGAACACAATCAGAGTCCTTCTGTCAGTTGCAGTAAACAGAGATTGGCCTCTTTATCAGCTAGATGTGAAAAATGCCTTTTTAAATATTGATCTAGAAGAAGAAGTGTATATGAGCCCCCCTCTTGGCTTTGAAGACCAATTTGATCGATGTGTGTGCAAACTTAGAAAGGCCTTGTATGGATTAAAACAGTCACCAAGAGCATGGTTTGAGAGATTCACCACCTTTGTTAAGTCCTAAGGCTTCACTCAGGGACACGCTGACCATACCTTCTTTACAAAAAGGTCTGTCTCGGGTAAGATTGCCGTTCTGATTGTATACGTTGATGACATCGTCTTATCTGGAGATGATACTGCTAAAATCAACAAGTTAAAACAGAAAATGGCAGACGAATTTGAAATCAAAGACCTAGGAAATCTGAAGTATTTTCTTGGGATGGAGGTGGCAAGATCAAAAAAAGGAATCTCAGTTTCTCAATGGAAATACACTCTTGATTTAATGAAAGAAACAGGTATGACTGGATGCAGGCCCGCTGACACTCCTATCGAGTCTAATGCCAAATTGGGAGTATTACCAAAGTTCCCGTTAATAAAGAGAGATATCAACGTCTAGTTGGGAGACTAATCTACCTAGCACACACTAGACCAGATATCTCCTATGCTGTTAGTGTTGTGAGTCAGTTTATGCAGGCTCCCTAAGAAGAACACATGGAAGCTGTAAACAGGATTCTGAGATATTTGAAAAGCACACCAGGAAAAGGATTGATGTTTAGAAAATCCGACAGAAAATACATCGAAGCCTATACAGACTTTGACTAGGCAGGATCAGCAATTGACAGAAAATCTACATCTGGGTATTGCACCTTTGTTTGGGGTAATCTTGTAACTTGGAGAAGTAAGAAGCAAAGTGTGGTTGCTAGAAGCGGTGCTGAAGCAGAATACAGAGCTATGAGTCATGGAATCTGTGAAGAAATTTGGTTGAAGAAAGTTCTATCTGATCTTCACCAAAGCAGTGAACTACCTATGAAACTCTATTGTGACACTAAGGCTGCTATTAGTATTGCAAATAATTCGGTTCAGCACGATAGAACAAAACATGTGGAGATCGATAGACACTTTTTGAAGGAGAAATTGGAAAACGGAAGCATTTGCATTCCTTATATTCCTTCCAGCCAACAAGTTGTAGATGTTCTTACCAAGGGGTTGCTTAAGCAGAGCTTTGATGCATGTGTAAGCAAGATGGGTCTAATTGACATTTACGTTCCATCTTGAGGGGGAGTGTTGAAAATAAAAAAGGAAAATATTTGGGAGATATTTTGGAATTTAGTTCTTTCCTTTTATATGTTTCCAATATCTTTTCCTTGGTTAAGTTTTTTTTATCTCTATTTATTCTTTCCCCTTGTAATGCTTTGATTGTATCAAAAATAAATAAAAAAAGAGAAAGTTCTATCGTAGTTTTTTCTTCCTGTTCTAGGGTTTTCCACGTACACCTTTGTGTTATTTTTCTTCTCTTTTCCAATAGTAAGTTTATCTGGGCTGCCTTAAAAATTTCTTGGTTTCTAACATGACACTCTTTGGTAATCGATTGTTTGTCTTGCACCAAACACTATGCCTTTAAGAAAACCTACAAATAAGGAGGGTGTATTATTGTGATGGGAAGGAAGGTCCGTCTTTGGTCAACAAGAAAAAAAAGAGCAATTGGTATCCTTTGGATTTTGATTGGTCACCATATTATAGGGCAAGGAAATGGTATCAATTAAGAGTTCGTTGAGGATTGAATGTTTCAAGAAGGGCATAGTCTTCATCTTGTTTCTTGTGATTGGCTTAGTTGGAGAGTTGGATTCTTACCTTTGGTGATAATTGATATTGAAGTTGATGTTGATGCTTTCACATCGGTAAAAATACTGTAATTTCTTCTTATTTACAACTAATAGTTACAACATGATAAAACACGTAATTGGCTTATTGTTGTTTGTGGGATATTTACTTACCAATTAACAACTTTGTAATTATACCCCCATTTGTGGTACTAAATACCCTCACTTGTAACAATTAGGGAAAGTAAGCCAAGGCGAGCTTAGTTCAGTAGTAATTGGCATGACCTTTCATTCTAGAGATGAGAGGTTTGATCCTCCATCCCCACAGTTGTTGTACTAAAAAAACAATTAGGAAAAGTAAAATACTTCTCCATTCTCCATGAAAGTTTGGGTTTTCATATAAAAAACAAAAACTATAATATTAGCTCTCGTCTATCCATTTGGAATAACTTTTTGTCGCTTATTTTGGACGAAAACCTCCCCCATTTTTGTAAATTCATACCATCAATGAAAGTGTTTTTTAGAAGTCGTTTGGTTTGAGGGTTTTCTGCATGAAACTATAATACTTCTCCATTTTTATTGCTTGTTTCACAATGTTTAACACTTTATTTGAGAATAAGCAATTCTCTAGGCATCCTCTTTCCCCACAGATAACAGTTTTCTATTCCCTAACGAAGCTGTTTGTTTTCTCTTTCCCCTTCTCTTCTTCTGTTTTCATTTTTTTATATAATTTCATTTTGAATATACTTAATTAATTAATTAATATTAATTTAACAAAATTAATATAAATATTTATTTTAATAAATAAATAATAATCTATTAAAAAATTACGGTTGTTTTCAAATATAGAAAAATGAATTAAAATATATACAAATATAA
The DNA here is from genome assembly GCA_030954485.1 of Citrullus mucosospermus. Classification (NCBI taxonomy): domain Eukaryota; kingdom Viridiplantae; phylum Streptophyta; class Magnoliopsida; order Cucurbitales; family Cucurbitaceae; genus Citrullus; species Citrullus mucosospermus. Next base: position 11,326,308 of record CM062060.1, read on the forward strand.
CAAAATTTCACTGCCTATCTGCGATATATCGCGATGAACAGATCTGTGTCATGTAGCAGTCTATCGTGGTTTATTGTAGATAAACTAATATTTTGCTATTATTTGTAAATATTTTTAGCAATTTTGTCATTTACAATAATTTTCCAAAAATTTACTTAATTTATTTTTGCAATAAAAATCTATTGAATGAATGCAATTATTTATTTACTTTATTTTAAATATATTTAATTAGTAAACTAGGATTATTTAAATTTAGTTGGTACAAAAATTTATTTTTCAATAATAATAATTGATTACTTGTTTTTTTATAATCAAACAGTTATTTTTGAGATTAATCTTAATTTGATCCTTCATTATGAATATATGATCATTATTGATTATTTATAGGAAAATTGTTATAAATAGAAAAAATATCAAACTATTTACAAATATAACAAAATTTTACTTTTTATCTGTGATAGACCTAGACAGACCCAAATAGATATCTATCTGTGTCTATCTGGTAAAGTGATAGATGTCTATCTAGGTTTATCGTAGATAAAAAGTAAAATTTTGTTATATTTGTAATTACTTTCAACAGTTTTTTTATTTTTGAAAATATCCTATATTTATATGGAAAATTATCTTAAATGACAAAACTGCTGAAAATATTTACAACTAAGAGTAAAATACACAGTCTATCTGTGATACACCGCGATAGATCGCAATAGACTACTATCTGTGTCTATTGTGGCACAGATAATAGTTTATCGCAATCTATCGCGGTGTATCGCAGATAGACAGTAAAATTTTGCTGTATTTGTAAATCTTTTGGTTCCTTTTGCTATATTTGAAAACAGCCCTATTTATAATTGGTTAATTATTTATTATGGTTAATTTTTATTACTTCATTCATTATTAACATATCATATTTATAAAAAAAATTAATGTTCTTTATTACCCTATCATATTTTTATCTCATTTTTTCACTTTTTTTAAATAATATATTGTTTATTCTTCTATCCCTGCTAATTCTGCCAAGCTCGTTCCCTTGGTTGTGGTTTCACTGGATAGTAGACAGGGACAGTGGGAATCTCGTTAATCCATTCATTCGCGTCACTAATTAGAATGTATTTATTGTTTATTAAAATGTTTTTTTTATTTAATTAAAATTAGAATTACTAATGTTGAACTTAATTAATTAAAAATGATTAGATTATAATTTATATGACATTCACTAAATATATTAATTGATTAATTTTAATGATAAATTACCAATTTTCAAATATTTATAATTAAAATTATATTGATTCTTAATTAATTCATTCTTCTCAAAATATTGAATGATATTTATTTTTTAAATAATTAATCTATTAAATTTATATTAGAATTGTCATACTTAATTTTATAAATTAAATACAAACATAACTTTCTCATAAAATTCTGATAGCATTTCCCATGCACAACAAAAAACAGTCATCTTTTATTCCCAGACATCTATAAAGCCTTGAATCAATCAGGCTCTTATTCTCAATATTTAAAGTGAGTTTGGTCTAAATATGTTTTTTTTTTTCTAGTTGCTGATTTCTGCCTATTCATCTGATAGGGGAGAAGCACAATGCTATGCTTTGCAAGAAGAGTTCATTGCAGACCAGTTATTTCAGAGTGCTGATTATTCTTCTGATGCAGTTCTTTGGGTTACACATTCAATATTTTCTTCTACAAAGGTAAAATATCATTTGTATGTTATTAATATTATCATTTCAAATTCCAAAGTTTTCTTTGTGTGTTGCTGAAACCTGGTTAGCATTCTCTCTTTTTTTTATCAACTTAGACACATGGGACATTTGTACGCACCTTTCTTTCCTTTTTTTGTTTTGTTTTTTTTTTTTTAAGGAAACATAATTTTTCATTAATATAATGAAAAGAGACTCATGCTGAAAATATAAGAAAACAAAATAATGGAAGAAAGCATAAAGGTCATAATCACAAGAGAACCCATCCTCATAAGAAAGATTAAAAACAAAAAAGATAAATGCCACCAAGTCAAACATATATTTTGAATAGAAAAATTCACAAAAAGCTTAGAAAGAGAACACCTAGAAGAGGCATGATCCTTGCAACTTCAAAATGATTTATCCACTTTAGAGATTTATCATGGAAAACTCTTTGATCCCTCTCAAACACCAGGGAAACATGAGGGAGAAGCATGATGGCCAGCTGAATCAGAACTGAAATCTTCATAAGATAAGCTGATACACATCAATCGATTGCAAATCAACTTTTCATTGATTTAATAAAGAGACCAATGCTTGGATTACAATGAAACTGAAATAAGAATAGAAATATCAAGAATACAAAATAAGCATCCGATAGTGTGCAAAAATAAAGCTAATCAAAGAAAATAAAAGCACATCAAATCAAACATATATCTTGCATTAAGAGGAACACCAAGAGAGAAAAAAAGCCTTGCAATTTCAGAACGCTCTGGGGATGTGAGAAATTTGACTTGAAAGACCCTTTGGTTTCTTACAAACCAATTTTCAGCAAGCAACAATCGACCAAATCAAATTTGATTGAGGCTTCAATGACGGACCAACTAGGATTTGAGTAACATTATCCATGACAAAGTTACCAGACACCCACCGGATATGGAAACGAAACAAATTTTGTAGATTCAAACCAAATCAATTCCTGGTTTGGAATCAAAGGCCTTAAGAATGAAGAGGTTTGCGTTGCCTATTTATTTGATCCGAGCGAAGAGGAGAAATACCATTCTCTAAGAATAAGTGTAATAGATAGAAGCTTAAAGTTTAAGAACAAAACAAATGAAAAATTACCATGATCGAATGAGGGGTCTTTTATCAATTTGAATCATATATTAGTCTTTCTTGAGTATTGAGATGATCTCGGGCCTTAGGATTTACGAAGGCAAATATCAAATTTTGGGCATTAATTGTGACTCTTTCAAGATCAAGAGGTAGGCTAACCATGTGGGTTGTGGAGTTGGGGTCTTCCTTTCATCCTATTTAGGTCTTCCTTGGGCAATTTTTTGAGAGATAGTTCCTTTTGGGTGCATGTCCTTGGGGAGGTTTATAAAAGGCAAGCCTCTTGGAAGAAGAGTTTCTTCCCAAATGGGAGACTCCCTTTTATTCAATTGGTCCTAAGTGGCATCCTTGTTTAACTGTCTTTCTTTGGATTATTGTTTCGATTGGAAAGGAAATGGATAAGCTTATGAGTGACTGCTTATTGGAGTAGTGGAGGGGTGGAGGAAGAGTTTGCACTTGGGAAGGGTTTGCACTTGGTGCTTTGGGAGGTGGTCTCTAGGCCTTTGGACTGGTGTGGGGGGGGGGGGGGCTTGGCTAAATGGCTCTAGTGATTCTATCATGAAGCCAGTAGCCTCTGGCACAAGGTTATTGTTTGCAAATATGGGCCTCATCCCTATGAGTGGATTGGTGAGGGGTTAAAGGACGCGTCTAGAAACTCGTGGAAGGAGATTGCACTTGTTTTTTCTCTTCTTTATGAATTTATTCATGTTTGACAATGGGAACTGGAGGGATATCTATTTTTTTTTGGAAGACAAGTCAAGTGGTTGGGGGATACCTTTGCTCCTTATTCCCTTGTTTATATCATTTATCCTCCTTCAAATCATTTAGTTGCTTCGATCCTTAGCTATATGAATTTGTTGCCTTCTCCTTTCTTCGGTTTTTGTTGTTCGTTGACTAGTATGGAAATGTTAGATGTCTTGGCTCTTCTTTCCTCCCTCTATTCTCCTTGCCTTAGGACGGGAGGGTTGATTTCTGCCTTTGGTTTCCTAGCCCTTCCAAAGGTTTTTCCATTGCTTGTCCAATCCTTCCTTAGAGAGTGATTCCATTTTTTCCTTGGTTTGGAGGGTAAAGATTCCCAAGAAGGTGAAGTTCTTTGTGTGTTAGGTTTTGCACGAAAGTTTTTTTTTTCATTTTTCTTTTTTTGAAACAAGAAACAAGCTTCTTCATTAAGATAATGAAATGAGACTAATGCTTAATGTACAATATGATACCAATAAGAAGATAAAGGATAGCAGGTGCACCCGGGCATCTCAACTAGGTTGACACCTCCATAGCACCATCATCATATCCATAAGAACTAGAATGAAAGAAACAAAATCAACCAGAACCAATACACGTTCCAGCCAAAACAGTGGCTGAAACTGGTACAAAATAATATTAAAGTTCAGAACCACTTTTTAGAAAACAGAAAATTTAAAGCCTAACCGACCCTTGCAGGGCTACTAATAACAAATTACAGATTGCAAAATACAGCCTTCAAAAAGAGGACAAACAACATCAAAGAGCCAAATAACCAAGCTGGCAGCGCCCATCAAAACTTGTGGTTCGGTGAGATGAAGATCTACCCAATTTAAACTGATAACTTGAATGGAGTAGTTCGCAAAAGCCTTTGATAGAGAGCACCATAGAGAGGCATTCAAACGTGCTGACTCAAAACTAGCAAACCAAGAGGTTTCCTTGTCATGGAATACTCTTTGGTTTCCTTCAAACCATAAATTAGCAAGCACTGCTTTCACTGCATTATTCCACAGAAGTTTCGGTGTTTTCTTCAGCTTTGGTCCTACTAGAATTTGCAGAATGTTTTCTTTAATGTCCTTCCCAAATTCCCAACTAATGTTGAAAATAGCAAAAAGGGATTGCCAACAATTACTTGCATAACGATAGTCAAAAAATAAGTGTTGAAGAACTTCCCAATCATTTTTGCAAAGAGCACGCTTGTTTGGAGATAAATTGTGAGAAGGCAACTTCATTTGCAAAATAGAGGAGCAATTTAGGAGGCCAAATAGCATGATCCAGATTGTAATATTGACTCTCCGAGGACTCTTGGACTTCCATAGTGCATTTTTTAAGTGCCGATCTAGAGGGGAGGCCAAAGAGAGGTGAGTAACTAGTGATTTGACTGGAAAAGAGCCATTTGCTTCAAGAGACCACAAACATTTATCTTGGCAATCCCATCTCAGAAATAATATTCAATAAAGTTTGAAATTCTATAATCTCATCTTCTTTTAAGAACCTTTTGAATGTGATGGACCAAGAGGAGGTGGAGGAATCCCAATGATCCATAATTGATCCATTAGGATTGAGTGCTATCCGGAATAAATTTGGGAAGCTACTTTTTAAAGGAAGATAGTCTATCCACGGGTCTAGCCAAAATGCAATTTGGCTTCCATTACCAAGCTTAAAGACTGCTAGTGCTTCTACTTTTAACCACAATCTTGAGATACTTATCCAAGGGCTACAAATGCTGAGACTTGCCTTGCCCAAAGTGTGCCAGTCGAGCTTACTACTCCCATGAATGCTCTTGACTACTCGTCTCCATAGAGAAGTTTCTTCATTCATATATCGCCATCCCCATTTAGTCAATAATGCCAAATTTCTTGCTCTTAAACCTCCTAAGCCTAATCCTCCATCCTCTTGTTCTTTAGAAACCATCTCCCACTTTACTAAGTGATTTATTTTTCCCCCTTTGTGTCCTTCCCCAAAGAAGTTCTTCATAATTTTTCTATGATTGTAAGACAAGCACCTTATCTGGCATAAAAAAGGAAATGTAGTAAATTGGTAAAGTGGAGAGGATTGACTTACAAAGAGTTGCTCTCCCTCCTCTTGAGAGATTGTATCTTCTCCATTTGTCTAGTTTGCCTTGCAATTTATCTATGATCGGTTGCCAAAAAGACACTTTTTTTAGTGTATCCTCCCAGCAGTAGTCCAAGATACAAGAAAGGGAGATGCTCTACTTTAGAATTTAAAAACAGATTTTGCTCTTCAATATTTATACCACAGAGAGCAGATTTCTCCCGATTAACTTTTTGACCTGAGCATCATTCAAAGAGATCGAGAGTATTCCTTAGATTTTCAATCATTCTGTCCTCATATTTACAGAACACCAAGATGTCATCCGAATTGTAGGATAGAGTCATGAACCTTGTCTTTTCCCACAATAAAGCCTTCATATTTCCCTTTTTCGTGAATCCTGCCAATTAGTGCACTTAGAACTTCACTTACTAAAACGAATAGAAAAGGGGAAAGGTGTCTCCTTGCCTAATACCTCTAGTAGCGAGAATTCTGCCTTTTAGTCTACCATTGATGAAGACGGAGAACTTTGGATTGGATACACAACCCATAATTCATGAGATCTAGTGAATGTCAAAAATTTTTCCATGTAGAAATTTTTCAAGAAGCTCCCAAATCCACTCTATCAAAGGCTTTTTCTAGATTGAGCTTTAGAATCCATAATTTTTTCCTCTTGGATCTATATTCTTCCACAACTTCATTGGCAACGAGGACAGGATCGAGGATTTGTCTTCCTTCAATAAATGCACTTTGAGTAGTAGCAATTATGCTTGGCATAATTACTTTAAGTCTTTCGGCAAGTACTTTGGCTATTATTTTATAAACAAGAGTGGTTAAGTTGATAGGCCTAATATCCTTTACCAATACTGCATCCTTCTTTTTTTTATCAAGCAGATGAAGTTTTCTTTTACACAAGAGTTTAACTTCCCATTAATAGAAAATTCCTCAAACAATTTCATAATGTTTACCTTCAAATTGTCCCAAAATTTAAGAATAAATCCTGAAGTAAAGCCATCTGAACAAGGAGCTTTATTTTTCCCCAAATCTTTTACTGCCCTTCTAACCTCTCATTAGTTGAATCTTACCACTAACTGGTTGTTTTGTTCCTTTGTCACTCTCGGCCATTCTAAGTCGAATGGAATAGACCGAGTCCCATCACTTTTGTAGTAAAATGTGGAATAGAATCCCAAAATTAACTTCAATTTCCCGAAAGGACTTGGTTGGTAAGCCTTGATCATTGATTAATTCTGAAATCAAAATTTTCCTCCTTTTGGCAGCTAGGAAGCGATGGAAAAATGCTGTATTTTCATCTCCTAAATTTAGCTAATTTAGCTGCCTTAATGATATTGTTATATCCTCTTCCAAGGAGTACTCTTCTAAATTTTCAACTAGTTGATCTCTTTGTTCAATTTCTTTCAACAGATATTCTTCCTTGTTTTTCTTGTTCTCATATTCTGCAAACCAACCTTTTAACTTTGTTTTAAGCCCTCTTAACTTGAAGGAGATTATGAATCTGGCCCAACCTTGTTGCCCCTTAGTTTCCAATGATCTTTCAATCAGCCGACAACATTCCTTAATGTTCAACCAACTATTACAAAATCTAAAAGGGGTAGGACCCCATTCCAAGGCCCGAACTTCAGATAAAAGAAAAGTGGTTGGATAAGATGGAGCTTGCCTTGTCACTCTAGAATTTTCAAGGACCACTTCCCAGTTGTCAGAAACAAGGAATCTATCAATAAGAGATTTTGAAACCACTTCTCCTTCTCTAGACCACATGAATCGGCCATTGTAAAGTTGAATTTCTAGCAAATTGGTTTCTTCAATGAACTTGTTGAATTTCCTCATATCCTGGCTGGCGTGGTGCAATGATTGAGGAGATGACTGCTTTAGATGATAATGATATTTGGGATTTAGTCTCTCGTCTTGTTGGAAAGAAGGCAATTGGATGTAACTAGGTGTTTGTTATCAAGGTTAACCTTGATGGAACAGTGGCTTGATTGAAAGCTCATCTTGTTGCTAAAGGTTATGCCCAAATTTATGAGACTAATTATTCAGATACGTTTTCTCCAGTCACCAAATTAAACTCCATCAAACTTTTTCTTACCATTGCTGCTACCCACAATTGGCCTTTGCATCAACTTGACATAAAGAATGCTTTTCTACATGGTGATCTTTAGGAGGAAGTTTATATGGAGCAACTACTTAGGTTTGTTGCTCAGGGGGAGAATGATAAAGTATGTGATATCTTGCCTTTGAAAATCTTTGTACGGTTTGAAATAGAGTCCACGTGCATGGTTTGGTAAGTTTAGCCAAGCACTTGAACGTTTTGGTATGAAGAAAAATACGTCTGATCATTCTATTTTCTATTGACGATCTGATAATGGTATTACTTTACTTGTTGTATATGTTGATGATATTGTTATTACTGGAAATGATCTTCTCTCAAGACTTTCCTTTAGGGTCAATTTCATACAAAAGATTTGGGACAATTGAAGTGTTTTTTGGGTATTGAAGTAATGAGAAGCAAGAAAGGTATTTATTTGTCTCAACAAAAATATATACTTGATTTGTTGTTTGAGACAGGAAAATTAGGAGTCAAACCATGCAGTACCCCGATGATACCAAATCTATAACTTACTAAAGAATGAGAATTATTTAAAGATCTTGAGAGATATAGAAGATTAGTTGGGAAGTTGAACTATTTAACAGTGACATGACCAAACATTGCTTATTCTGTAAGTATTGTAAGTCAGTTTATGTTTTCTCCTACAGTGGACCATTGGGCTTCAGTAGAACAAATTCTATGTTATTTGAAAGCTGCACCTGGATGTGGGATCTTATATAAAGATCATGACCATACAAGAGTTGAATGTTTTCCAGATGCTGATTGGGCTGGATCTCGAGAAGATAGGAGATCGACCTCTAGATATTGTGTCTTTGTAGGAGGAAACTTAGTATTGTGTAAGAGTAAGAAACAAAATGTAGTTTCACGTTCGAGTGTTGAGTCAAACTATAGGGCCATGGCACAATCTGTGTGCGAAATAGTGTGGATATATCAACTATTATCCAAGATGGGATTCAAAGTTACCATACTAGCTAAATTATGGTGTGATAATCTAGCTGCACTTCACATTTCATCTTACCAGGTGTTTCATGAACGGATGAACATATTGACGTGGATTGTCATTTCATTCGCGAGCAAATACAAGGGTTGGTGTCCTTAGGATATGTGAAGACTGGAGGACAATTGGGAGATATTCTTACCAAAGTTGTAAATGTAGCAAGAATAAGCTATCTATGCAACAAGCTGGACATGACTGATATATTTGCTCCAGCTTGAGCGGGAGTGTTATAATACATATTTTACATTTCATGTATAATCGTCCTTCATCGTAATTGTACATATCTAGTCTTTTCTTGTTCCCTATATATATGTAACTTTATTCTTAATAATATAGGGAGAATACATTCTAAATTACTGAGTACAAAGCACAAACCAATGAACCAAAGAAGATAAAAAGATGACTCTAATGTGGGAAGATGAAAACTCTCCAAATGAAGCATATTTCTTGCACTGCAAAGCTTGAAAATGGCTTGGGAAGATAGCACTACGTGGATGTGTTAAGCCTTGCAACTTCAAACCTATTATTCCACGATAAGGATTTTTCATGAAAGACACGTTGGTTCCCTTCGAACCAAATTTCAGTAAGCAATGTCTTCATCGCATTTGCCCAAATTAAGAAAGCTTGAGATTTTAACTTCGGACCTCCCAAAACCTGGACAACATTCTCCTTAAAACAGCCACTGAATGCCAAATGAACTGAAAAGTATCAAATAATTTCTGTCAACATGTTGAGGAGAAGCTACAATAAAAAAATAAATATCAAATAATTCATTATGCAATATTCTAGGTTTCATGGAATTAATTGCAAAGCATATGCCTGAGTCTAGAAAATAAATTTGGGTTATTTTCCATGAAAAAAATTATTTTCTCATGCAACTTAATTGATCACTAACTTCTTGAAACCGAATCAAATCCCATGACATTAAGATTAGTCTTTAACAACTCTCATTATTTACCTAACTATTTCCATGAGAGATTAATAATGATTCATTGTTATAAGTCTGGTTAAACATGCAGTCCATCAAATTGAATATCTAACCTAACAAATTCCCACCAATAAATAGTTCTATCATTCCTCCTCATTTAGCCACAGTTGATGATTGTGGTCTTGGTTTGGGCTGATTATTAGCTTGTTCTTGTTGATACTCTATTATGAAGATCATCACATGGAATACCAGCTGCCTCGGTGATAGTTCTAAACAATTGGCCCTTAAGTGTTTTTTGAAGTAACAGAACCCGAATTTGGTTTTAATCCAAGAATCTAAAAAGGATGAGTTTGATGCTGCATTTATTAAGTTGTTATGGAGCTCAAAGGATATTGGGTGGGCATTTGTGGAATCAATTGGCAAATCAGGTAGGATTTTAACTATGTGGGATGAAAGCAAGCTAATGGTAACTGAAGTATTAAAAGGTGGTCACTCCTCATCGGTCAAATGTATGACTACTTACAAAAAAATTTGTTGGATTACAACGTGTACAACCCTAATGACTACAAAGAACGAAGATATATTTGGCAAGAGCTATCTTCTTTGGCAGATTATTGCATTGAACAATGGTGTCTTCGAGGAGATTTCAACATTACAAGATCACCTCAAGAACGATCTCCAATTGGCAGTGTCACACGAGGCATGAGAAAATTCAACAAATTTATCATTGTCACTCAATTGATGGAAATCCCTTTATCAAATGGTAGATTCACTTGGTCAAGGGAAGGAAGCTCAATTTCAAGATCTCTTATTGGTAGATTCCTTGTTACAAAGGCTTGGGATGACATGTTTGAAAATTCTAGAGTTTCAAGGCAAGCTCGTACTTTTTCAAACCATTTTCCGTTACTACTTAAAGCTGGTTCGTTTTCTTGGTGTCATCCTCCTTTTCGTTTATGCAATAGTTGGCTTTTAGAGAAAGCTTGTTGTCAATTAATTGAACGATCCTTGTCAAATGGAAACTTCCAAGGTTAGGTAGGTTTCATTATTGATTCAAGGCTTAAAAAGGTCAAATCAGCAATTAAAACTTGGCACAAAGATTCAGAAGCTTCTAAGAAGAGAAGGGAGGAGGAATTACTAGAAGATATGCAGAAACTTGATATACAAGTCGATAATCAAGAGGCAGTTTCAGAAGAAATAAACTTGAGAACCTCTTAAAAGCTGGGCTCTTACCGATGTATCAAATGGAAGAAAGAAGACTTATACAACAAAGTAAACTAAATTGGCTGAGGTTGGGAGATGAAAATTCAAGCTTTTTCCACTGTTTTTTTACAGCAAAGAAGAGGGGAAATTTAGTTACGGAACTGAATAATGAGCAGGGTGTTCCTTCCAAAACATTCCGTGAAATCGAGAGTATTGTGTTGGGCTTCTACTCCTCTATTTATCTCGAATCCCCTAGATTAACATCCTTACCCCTCAACTTCTGCTGGACGAAGATTTTTAAGGAACAAAATGCATTATTGACTGCCAGTTGCATAGTAGAGGAAATTTTTCAGGCCTTAAAAGCACTTGGCAAGAATAAAGCTCCTGGACCAGATGGCTTTACAACTGAATTCTTACTTAAATACTGGAGTTCATTCCGATCAAATTTCTTGAAGTTATTTGAGGAATTTTCTTCAAATTGGAGCGTATTATGAGAACGTTTTTCTGGGAAGGAAACGAAGGAGGAACGTTAAATCACTTAGTCAAATGGGACTTAGTGACTTGCTCACAAAATGATGGAGGACTCGGTTTAGGCAATCTAAAAGTCAAAAACCTTGCTCTCTTAGCCAAATCGGGTGGAGATTCATGAATGAGGAAAATGCTTTATAGCGGCAAGTTGTTAGCAACATTCATGGGAAAGAAAGATACAATTGGCACACTGTTAGTAAAGCAAATCTTAGCCTTTGAAGTTCGTGGATAAGCACCTCTCGCACTTGGCTAAAGGTGAGCATGCTAGCTAGTTACAAGCTTGGAAACGAGTGCTGGATTGGTTTTTGGACCGACCCTTGGATAAGTCAATTACCTCTAAAAATAAGCTTCCCAGCTCTATCTAGAATAGCAAATAACCCAATTGGCTTAGTTCAAGACCATTGGGATTCCTCATCCTTTTCTTGGTCATTATCCTTTCGAAGATTATTAAAAGACAAAGAGATTGTGGATTTTCAATCACTCCTTGAATTGATTTCTTCCAAAAGAGTGAATGGAAATATGGATAGGCGCATATGGACTTTAGAAGCAAGTGGGTCATTCTCGGTTAAATCCCTTTCAAGACATTTATCAGTAGCTTCCCCATTAGATAAATAAGTGGGTAAAGCTTTATGGAAGACTAGAAGTCCTAGAAGAGTGAATATCCTTGTTTGGATATTGCTTTTTGGAAAAGTGAACTGCTCCTCGGTTATGCAACAGAAACTGCTCCAGCATTGTCTTTCTCCCTCAATTTGCCCTTTGTCTTGCTGGAATTGAGGATTTGCAGCACGTATTCTTTCTATGTTCATTCTCTAGGAATTTTTGGGACCAACTATTTGCTATTTTTAACATTAGTTGGGTTTTTGGAAATATTTTTCGAGAAAATATTATGCAGATTCTGGAGTTGTCTTACAAAAGCAAGACTTCTCAATCCAAAATCTCAGCCTCAATTGGAGGGCATTTGTTTTCCCCGTATAACGTTTCTATTCTTTGTAATGATGATGGTGCATAGCCCATTTTCATTTTCGTGGTTTGATGATTCTTGTAACAACTTCCAGCAGGATTGTGTTATTTTGGAAGTTGCATTTTCAGTTTCTGGCTTGTATTGTTCCTGGATATAATGTGGTGCTAAGGGGGTGTCAACCTTGTTGGGATTCTTGGGTGTAGCATCTGATCCTTAAGTTTTTTGGTTTCCTTCTACTTGTATCATTTATTTTCATTATGTCAATGAAAATTTTTGTTCCCTTTACCAAAAAAAAAAAAAAAACTTTGGTTGGCATTAGGAATAGAGACATGTAACATGTAGTAAGTAGGGAGATTTTGAAAACAACTTTGCACAAAGTTAATCTTCCACCGTGAGATAAATTAAAATGCTTCCAACAATCAAGCTTTGTTTGGATTTTATCAATAATAGGCTGCCAGAAGGTAACTTTCTTGGTATAGCCACCCGAAGGAAGACCAAGATAAAGAAATGGAAGCGATTCAACCTTGTAATGTAGAGGATTGGAGATGGACAACAACTTATCTGGTCAATATTTAGACCACATAGTGCTGATTTCTCCTTGTTCACCTTTTGGCCGGAGCACCACTCAAAAAGTTGAGTAATTTCAATGAGAGCATTCAACATGTTATCATCATATTTGCAGAAAATAAGTGTATCATTAGCGAATTGAAGGATAGAGACATGTACCTTATCCTTTCCTACTACAAACCCTTTCCTATTACAAACCCTTTGAAGGCACCTCATAAATTAGGTTGATAAGTGCATATAAAACTTCACTAACAAGCAGAAATGTGAATGGAGAAATTGGATCCATTGGTTCTTACCATTAGTTCATAGTCTTTGGACTTTGTTGTTTATATTATTATTATTATTTTGAACAATAGGTGAACTTTTCATTGATTAATGATGAGGATGAAAAAAGTTGAAAGATACACCCCAAAAGAGGGGAGTAAGGGAAAACACAACGCCCAAAGAAAAAGAATTACAAGAACTTGAATGAAACCAAAACAAGTCGAACAGAGATGAACGAAAGAACATACAACATATAACAAAAACGGAAAACTAGAAGATCAAAGTGCCAGAAACTTGCTTTCAAACAATAGCTGGAACATTAAGAGGAAGCTCCTCAAACCATTGAAGCTTCGATTAGAAAACGCATCAACCAGCTGAAACATCATACGAGAAGAGGGAAAAAAATGCTGCAACTGTCAAGGAAAAATGCATGAACACCACAAGACCGAACAACCAAAAGCCCTGTTGGTGCAAAACTCAACTGCGAAGAAAAGCACAAGCATGAGCAACTTCACTGGTAAACTAAAAACTGAAGAGCAAAAAGACAGACAACAATCACCTCAGCCCAGCCAAAGATGGAATCATTCCAAGCAGAAAGAACAAAACCAAAGGTCAAAACCTAAGAAGCATCAACACTGACACACGACATGAATACGACACGATACTGACATGGCAACACACCAAGTTTTGCAAAAGGACACGACACGTCGAGAACATTTTATATATATTTTTTTCAAATATAAATATAGTTGAGCATATAAACATATTGTGAAATATTACCTTTAAAAACATCAAAATAACAACCAATGCAATAGATAAGATGATCAATGGTCCAACATCGTAAGTCATGCCAAATAAAAATAGAGATATATTTAAGAAAAGGAAAAGAAAATAGAAGAGAAAAAATAAATGACACATGTTTGACACCAACACTTGGCCATTTTAGCAGTGTCCATGCTGGTTAGGTCAATACCCAATCCCCAAGAAATAATCTCATAGATTTGAGTGCCACATTCCATTAGAAAGGAAGTTTCTTTTTTCCCCTACTCATCTAATGTGTGATGAGGGGAGAAGAAGACTCATCTGACTGTTTCTTTAAAGGCGAACTAATTTTTTCTTGTTGAAAAATAAAACAAAGAGCTTCAAAATCCTCAACATCGCGGGCTTCATCAGAATCCTTTTCATGCCCATTTAACGATAGGAAAATTGAACTTCGAAGTCATTGGCAATTTACTCTTCCTTTCTTCCTCTTCTTTGTATAAATAATTCATTTTCTTCCCTTGTTTGTTTTTGCCATCTTAAGCTTTAGTTCATTCTCACTCATACCATTATGGGTTGTTTTTCTTTAAGCCCATGTGTCAATAGCTTGCCCATTTTCTTTTTGCTTTTTTAATTTCTTAGAAAAAATTCGTCATTTATATCTTCGTTCCTTGATGTAAATATTCTTATATTTGATTTTGTTTTTTTTTTTTTTTTTATGAAATCAACGACTTTCATTCATAAAGAATAAAAGAATACAAGGGCATAAAAAAAACAAGCCCACAAAAGCAACCCCCTAAAGAAAGGGTTTCCAACTAAGTAAGATGTTACTTAATGAATAATTACAAAAAGAGCTTTAAAACCGAAGCCCAAAGCGAAACATGAACCAAACCTTGCTAGGGTCTTTATTAATAATCTTAAATTTGATTAAAAACTATCATGTATTAATTTTAGGTACTATATCTTCATTTGTCTGTGTAGTGTGTACTTCTTGTGCATTGCCAACTTGTATGAGATTTTTAAAAATAACAAAAGATCAGACGTTGGATTTCATGTGTCTGACATGTGGCTGGAGTATGCTCAATAAGTATTTTTGTATCTGATATTGACACTTTTCTGAAGATCATTATACTTACGATGATCTATTTCATTAATCATTGTTGTACTTCTGATGTTAAGTTAGATTATGACACTTATCATAGTTTTGTTAATGTACATAAGCAGGATGAGGTTGTGCCGTTCATATCTTCTATATTCGTGCGCAGACTACTACAGCCTGGGGTTTACAATGAAAGGGCTCTTCGTGCGACTTTGCTGGAATATAGTAGGCACTGGACAGATTCTAACTTTCAATCTATGACTTCTGATGAACTGAAACAAGAAATTCTCTCTCTTATCGAAGATGAGGTTTTTTTCACTCTCTTATGTAGGATTTATTTACGTAGGTATTTGGCTTTGTTAGAGTATATCTTATGGATGGAACAGTGGACCTTTTTGGTTTAAGTGCATTTTTGACTAAATCAGATGATTTTAAAGAGAACTCACGGGTGATATATTTCTTTTTTGTGTTAGGGAGCAACTGGACCTCCAGTTTCAATATACTTATGGTGGAAAAGTTTCTGTACCCACTACATCCATCATTGGTGTGCAGACAATGCACCTTCTTTCATACTTATCGACAGTACATCAGATGCAGTGGGATTAGTGAGAAGGAATTCGGTATCACTTTTTAGATGCTTGGACAATGTTGAGCAACTTTTAGATGGTATTTCAAAGATTCTTGCCATTAACACAGAAAAACATAACTCATCTGCGATTTATAGGTTTTCAAGTAGGATAGCAGTATAACTCATTTTGCATATATGTATCCGTTGATGAAAACCACCAATGCCCCCAAGTTACTTGTGCATTAACACTCATGTTGTGATCATCTGCTAGGTTTTTCTGGGGAACTTGATGAACTTGGTGGCCCTGACATCGATTGGATTGGCAATGATTCAGATTCAGAACTCTTGTTTGAGGTCTTGAGATGTGTTATTAGTATTAGCCATCGTTTGGGAAAAACAACTTTGGCTATATTTTATGAGTCACTAATGAGCACCCCAATTATCCCTTTTGGAGAAATTGTTGGTAGAATTTTGAAGATTCTGGAAAATGGATATAGCTCGTCTGTCGAAATGATTAAAAGGTCAGATCTTCAAGCTGGCTATGGTTGGGAAAGAGAACTGGCTGATAAGAAAAATCTTCGAAAATTTTCTGTTGATATGATGCTATCTCTTCATACTTTGTGCAAAAAAGGTGCCTCATGGGGCAGGATTTTAGATGTCGTTGAAAGTTTTCTCAAATACTTTGTTCCTCGAAAGATGTCTCACAAAGTACAGCCTCAAACATCATCAGATGCCAATACTTCCATTTTGGTTCACGCAACTTCCCAAATTTCTAAGGTTATGCTTGAGTCAGCATTAGACGTCCTATTGTTTCTAAATTATATGGTCTCCGTCAGTGGGCAGGTCAGTTTCTTTTATTACAGTTTCCTAAAGATGTCAGACACATTTAAAACTGTCCTTTATTTGTATAACGTAAGCCTGTTATTTGTTTATTTATCTAAAAGATCTATTTTAATTAATTGAGGACCACATAAATAATATTTCATTTTTTTTTCATTTGCTTAATGTATGCTTTATTTCCCTGTAATATTGCTAGATCTTTTCTGTTATTTGTGTGATAGGAACAGATTTAATTGTATACTAAATGTAGTGATAACATGTTGATCTTTTCTTATTTTTTTCATAGAATAAAAATACTTCTCATTGCTGAGTGAAAAATGTTGTAAATTAATGTCAAAGCTAGGGTATTCTTGTATTATTAAATTAGGAACTTATCTCCCTTGGTGGAACCTTTTGAAGCTTATTCCAATTTCTATGGACTGCTTTAGATGATACTTAACTTTTCATTAAGGAAATGAAAAGAGACTAATGGACCAATATACAAAGTAACCAAACAAAAGAAAATAGAATCAGAAGGTACAAAAGGGAATCAATCAACTAAAAAAAAGCAATAAAACTCCCCTCAAATCTTGGATGGAACAACCTTTGAAACTTTCAGATAATGAACACCATGATAAAGACTTCAAGTGGGTTGGGTCAAAGCACTCAAAACATGAACATGAAAAACCCTAAAATATAGGTTCATTCCTTTCATTTAACTCAGATAGAGACCTATGAAGCACAAATACTTCATCTATTGCACATAATCAATATCGAATATGTATTTGTTGAATTACCAATTGACCTACAAACTTAAACTAATGGGTGAAGGAAAATTTAATTATATCATCTAGCACTCCTCCTCACTTGTGGGCTAGAATTATGAAGAAGATCCAACAAGTGGAAATGAATATTAATTGGGGAGGAAATAACATTGCAAGGCTTGAACACATGACCTCCCTGGACCACCTGCTCTAATACCATGTTAAATCACCAATTGACCCAAAGGCTTAAGCTAATGGGCGAATGCATGTTTAATTATTGTGAAGGGGACACACTATTTTGTTTTATAAAGAAACGCAACTCATTTAATCATTCCCAGCCCAAAACTTAGCAACTTATTTAGAAAGCCCACTACCCTAGCCCAAAACTAATATTAAAAAAAAAACAAACCCTAGAATCATTCAATCTTCATCTTCACACCTGAGTCCTCACAAAATCAAGCAAAAAATAACCGCTTGAATATCTTCAACAATTCAACAATTCAACAATGAAGTTTTTTTGTTTATCTTCATACTTCTCTCTCTAACTTTTTCTTCTCTGATCAATTGAACTCCAGTGTGTCCCCAACCTTTTATTATTGTAACTTTATTGATTACAATGTTTTCAAAGCACAAGGTGCACCTCAAGGCGACAAGTCCTTTGATCGCCTCAAAGCAAGAGGCGACAGAAAGGCTACGCCTGAGCGAAGCGAGGCACAATGAATATATATATAAATAATATATGTAGAACATAAGTTTATAAACATGTGTAAAGCCTTAAAAGATTAATAATAATAAATTGTAAACAAATTCAAATGCTAAAAAAACTCACCCCATTGAATAGTGAATATGAATATAATAATAATAATAATAATAATAATAATATAAATTATGAGATAAAACTTATTGAAAAGAAAATTAAGATAATATTTCACTCACCCCACTGAATATTTAATAAATAACATGCAAATATTAAGATAGTTATTACTTATTAGAAAACAATGCAAAACAACAAAAGAAATATCCCAACCCACCCACTAATATGAATATAAAAAAATATAATAAAATAATAATGATATACATATTCAGATTTTATTGCTCAAGAATTCAGAATTTAAACCCCACTAACCGACTGATTATTTATTTAAAAATTTGCGGTTAAAGAAATCAGCAGAAAAAAATATAATATTTTTTTTGTTGAACATCCCAATTTTTATGCTTCATGTAAAAGAAGATTTTAAGATGGATACATGCATTAAGTAAATCAATTAATAACATTTAAATATCAAGATTATAAACTTAAAAAACTCAGGCACAAGCCTTCGACACTCTAATATCCAAGTGACAGTGCAGACGATTGAAGTTGCTTCCCAGAAGTATAGCTACACTAATAATGGTACAGAGCGAAGATGAAAAATTGATAAGGTGGGCTTTAAATGGAGTAAACGTTCCTTAGTAAAAACCTCGTCAAAAAAGGCAGTTCAGCCAAACTATTAAGTCACTCAATCCAGTTTCACTCTGTCCAAATCATTAATCGTCCCTTCGAGTTTAACAATTTGCCACAAGAAGAAATCTCCGTAGCGATTTACAGGCTTAGATTCGACAACATGAATAACGTCATCATCAATGTAGAAATCCATATCTTCATTGGACATAATTTTTCCAACACTATCAACGGCATGGGTTTTATGCTTGTATGTCAACAAAATAGTCCTTAGAGTGGATTCATCCACTTCCATGTAAATCGCAAGCTGACCAAGGGAGATGGTGGAATACACTTTTAAGAAGGTTCAGACGCCAGATAGTAACTGTTGTTGCTTTACTTCATAAAGAAATAGTTTCAATTGAAGTCTATAGGCATTCTGGTTGTAGTTTACTAGAGGCTCCTCAAAACAGGAGCAGATGGAGTGATGAACTTTGGACAAGCATAAGAGAAAAGCTGGTCATAGATGGCAAACGCCTCCTCGTCATACCTTTGCATTCTGATCATCTTTTCACCATACTTCTCCCGCAACTGAGAGTTCACAGTTTCATCAACAAGCTTCACTTGTGGACAAAGTGAAACAGACATAGCCAACAAGGCATACATCTACTCGTTCTTCTTCAGAATCTGCTCATACTGAGGGGATTTCTGATGGTATTGCTTGGTTTTATAAATATACAAGAGAATTCGGTTAAATTCATGAATTGCGTCCACATACCACTGCAACATCAGGTTGGCAAACTCGTAATAGTATATAGTAATAATATGGCTTCCAATCACACTAGTAAAAACACCTTGTTGGCTTATGTCAATCGAGAGTAAGCACTTCAAACCTGTGTGATAATCACCTAATAGGCAATGAACTCGAAGTAATCCAACCAAGCTGAAATATCCCAAAACCTTCAAAACATTACTACTTCCACCATCAGTGGCTGTAAATTGTTCAAGACCTTTCTCCTCCTCAAGAATATGAATAATTGAGGATTTCTCAACAAATGCTTGCAAATAATTGAGGACACCATATACGTTCCAAGCCTGATCGAATTGCTTCAGAAGAGAAATTTCCTGCTCGGTCTTATTCTTCATCTTGGTCCGGTATCGGCAGAAACTCTGGAACTGATAAACAAACTCATCCACCATATCCCATAGCCACTGGTTAGGCAATTGCATATTCACGACTTCGTGCAAAACCACCTGAAATAAGCTACAATAGTTATCCCATGAATCAATGCTTTGCTTCAATTTGGTGATAGCCTCGCATAGAGATGGCAGAACCACATCTCGCAGTAAAGCAGGTAGAATACATGGTCATTCTTATCTCGGATGTGGCGGTATAGATGAACGACAAAGGACTTGATGGAATCTGGAACAAAATTAGGGTCATAGCCAATGTCTTGGCCAGCCGGAGACGGCACCGGCACGTGGCGAGGGTCATCATAGTTGGCCCGTGAGTCATCGTAATCGTATGAGGCCATGATGACTGAATTGTCTAGTGAAAAAATATAATATAGTACTATTATAAGATAATATGAATATACCTTTATAAAACAGAACTTCAAGAAACCACGATCGAAATTGAAACCCACAATCAAAAGCCACAAGAAGCAGCCGTAAAAAGAAGAAGAAATTGTGAAGAGAAGAAAGTGCTTGTTGCCATTCGAGAAGAAGAAGAATTTGAAAAGTTTAAAAAGAAGAAATTGAAGCATCGAAAGTTGAAGGAAGCGACTGTCGATCAATTTAAAAATTAAAAAAAAAAAAAAAAAAATATTCAAAGAGGTGCTCACCTCCTTCATCAGTGAAGGTGTTGCCAGGTGCCAAAAGGTGTCGCTGGGCGAGCGCATCTTTGAAGACGCTTGCCTAGGTAACACAAGAGGTGCATTAACCCCAGGTTTGAGCACCTCTCGCCTTAGGCTAGCGCCTTGGGTTGCCTTAATAACACTGATCGATTATTGTATTTCAATATCTTTGACATTGCTTTCTGCATTGTATTTTAGTGTTTGTATTGTGTTTTGTACTATTTTCATTAACTTGACATTTTATTCCTTTTAGTGGATTACATTTAGTATTTTTATGTTAAATTTACATATATCCTAAAGTTTTTTATGTAGCCTAAGAGATAAAACGGAGAGCTTTCTCCAAGAATTAGATTAATTGTATCCCTCCGATGAGCAAGTGAAAAATGAAACTCTTGCAAGAAACTATTCCAAACGGATCTCGAAGAAGGTGATTTAGGTTTTCCTCTGCCTTCTGACAAAGGATGAAAGAAAAGAGATGCATTAACGTGCATCTTTCTTGAGATCCTATCCATTTGTATTCACATAACCAAGCAAAACTTGCTTGGAGAAGAACTTAACTTTCTTAGGAATCTTAATCCTCCATAAAACAACAAAGATTGACTCGATAATGGGAGAAGGGTTCGATAAAAATCCAAAAGAACGACTTACAAAAGAAGCCCTCCAAAGGATTAAGATTGAGACATGAACATCCCTTCTCCAGAGCCTAAAGTCAAAATCCTCCACCAAGGAAAGAAGAGAGTCCACCTCTTTTATTTCCCTATTGGAAAATGGCTGATGGAAACCAAAGGAGAAGGAGAAAAGTTCCTTGACCAAACCAAAAAATCTGACACGAAACAAATCAAATATAAGTGTAAGTAGTGAACAATCGGTTCATGAAGAGTTTGTCAAAGAAGAAGATTATAGTTCAGATCAGTTGGATGAGGATTACATAGCACTTTTTCTCCAGCAACGATAAGATCTCGTAATTGCTCCTCATCCATCTCCATCTCAAATTCCATCCAAATTTTCATCTTTAGTTGCGGCATGTGGTTTTCATTTGCAGGAAATTGAACCTCCAAAGGAGGAACCTCAATTATGAAGATAGTCTCATGGATACGAGGGGCCTCAACGATAAATCTGAGCAAATAGCCCTAAAGCACTTCTTACAACAACACCCAGGCTTAGTGTTGATTCAGGAAACCAAGTGCCCGAATGTTGATCTACAATTTATTAAATCCATCTGGTGCTCTAATGAAATTGGATGGACTTTTGTTGAAGCTTTTGGTAAATTAGGGGGGACACTCACCATGTGGGATGAAAGCAAGGTGACACCATTGGAGTTCTTGAAAGGCTCACTTTTTGTCAAGATTATGACTCAATGCAAAATCATTTGTTGGGTGACCAATGTAAATGGGGTGACTGATTATAGAGAAAGATGAAATCTTTGGCCGAAACTCTCTTCTATACATGATTATTGCGAGGAAGCTCGTTGTATTGGAGGAGATTTGAACATAACAAGATGGAGTCATGAAAGATTTCCAATCGGAAGAGTCACCGGAGGAATGAGAAAGTTTAACAGTTTTATCAAAGCTGCAGGTTTGCTCGAAGTGCCTTTATCCAATGGGCATTTCACTTGGTCAAGGGAGGGCACTTGAAATCACATTCCCTCTTAGGCAAATTTCTGATCAACAAGGAATGGGATGATTTGTTTGATTATTTAAGAGTTAGCAAGAAAGCAAGGCAATTTTCCTTTCTTGTTAGAGGCTGGTGCAGGTTTCTTTTTTTTTTTTTTTTTTTTTTTTTCAAGAAAGGGAAACAAACTTTTCATTGATATAATGAAAAGAGTCTAATGCTTAAATTACAAGGAAACATAGTAATCAAAGCAAAGTGAAAACGAGACAAGGGATCAACACATGCGCCCGGTCATGTCAACTGGGGATGACACCACTCTAGTGCCCTCATCACATCCTGATAGTTACAAAAGAGAAAAATCAATATTCAACATAAGAAGGTAAAGCATATAGCCTATAATGTTCTAATACACCAAAGACAAAATGCATCTGAGCTAAGGAAGTAAAAGCATTCCAATTGAGGCATATATCTTGCATCGAGAAGCTTGAGAATATCTTGGAGAGTGAATACCAAGTGGATGAATCAAGTTTAGCAGCTTTAAAACGATTTATCCATGATAAGGATTTTTCATGAAAGACCCTTTGGTTCCTCTCGAACCAAATTCCAGCTATTTATCCATATGAGATAAAACTTGTTTTTTCAACCTAGGACCAGCCAGGATTTGGATGACATTGTCTTTGAAAAAATTGTTGAACACCCACTCCAAATGGAAGATGCCAAGGAGCTTCTGCCAGCATGCCAAAGAATAGCTGCAATCAAAGAAGAATAGAGGCTGGTGCAGTTTCTTGGGGGCCTTCACCCTTTTGTTTTTGCAATAGTTGGATGAAGATTGGTGATTGCTCGAAGGTTATCGAGAAAGTCTTGGAAGAAGATCATTCAAATGGATGGGCAGCTTCACTATAAGTCTCAAGCTGTGCAAGGTAAAAGAAAAACTAAAAGCTTGGTTTGAATTATGAATCAGAAAGAATAAAAAAGGAGAAAGACTTATTATCGGCATCGGAATTCTTTGATTCAAAAGCTGAAAGGGAAGAGCTCTCAATTTTTGAAATGGATATTCAATTAGCTACAAGGGAGATCTATTAAATCTTTACCTCTTGGAGGAGAGGAATTTAATACAAAAAAGTATGTGCTTTTTCCACAGATTTTTATTAGCAAAGAAATGAAGAAACTTGATCACAGAGCTTGTATCAAGTTATGGGGTTGTGTTGCCTTATTGCGAAATTGAATCAAAACTTTTAAGCTATTTTGCTTCTTTGTATAAGAGAATTCCAGGTTCACGAGCAATCCCTTCTAACATCCTTTGGAGTCGAGTTTCTGCAGCCCAAAATTCACTCTTGATTGCTCCTTTTGGAAGTGAGGAGAGACTACAAGCAATTAAATCCCTTGGCAAAAACAAAGCTCCTGACCCACCCTGATGGATTTACTGTTCAGTTTTCATCCAGTATTGGTAGAATTTCAAAGCTGTTTTGTAGAAAATGTTTGAGGAATTCCACCTGAACGGAAGGCTGAATAGGTGCAACAAGGAAAATTTTATTTGTTTAATTCTAGAGAAGTTCAATTCTACCCATGTAAAAGATTTTAGACCTATAAGTCTAACTACCTCAATGTATAAGATCATTTTGAAAGTTCTTGCTGAAAGGATGAGAAGGGTTAGCCAAGCATTATATTGGAAACACAAAAGTGCATTCATAAGAGGTAGACATTTTAGATCCGGTCCTTATAGCTAATGAAGCTGTGGAAGATTATCGGGCGAAGAAGAAAAGGGATGGATTCTAAAGCTAGATCTTGAGAAAGCTTTTATCCATGTGGATTGGAGTTTCTTGGAAAGGATGCTTAATATGTTGGGTTTTCACCCAAGGATCGAGTGGATCAATGGGTGCATTATAAGCCCAAGATTTTTTTACCGAGAGTGAGTATCCTCCTTTGAACAAAAAGGTGTGTTGGGTGACTAATATCTACGGTCCCACTGATTATAGAGAAAGAAGATACGTGGCCGGAACTAGCTTCTCTTTCAGCTTACTGCACAGAGGCTTGGTGTTTGGGGGGGATTTCAACATGACGAGAAAGATTCAAGAAAGATTTCCACTTGGAAGATGGACAAAAATCATGGGGAGATTTAATAAATTCATTGAAGCTTCTCATCTTTTGGAAATCCATCTTTCAAATGGGCACTTTACTTGGTTAAGAGAAGGAAGAGGTATGTCTCGTTCATTATTAGATAGATTTCTTGTATCCAATAATTGGGAGGAGGATTTCGAAGACACAAGAGTGACGAGGCTAGTAAGATTATTCTCAGACCATTTCCCCATCCTACTAGAAGCAGGTGCTTTTGATTGGGGACCATCTCCATTTAGATTTTGTAACAACTGGTTGCTAAATCATCAATGCGTTGGAATCATCGAAAGAACTTTAGACTCGGGCAATCAACACGGATGGGCAGGATTCATCATTCTGTCTAATTTTAGAGCAGTCAAAGTTTCAATGAAAAAGTGGCAAGTGGAGTTTATTAGAAAGCAACAGAGGCAAGAGAAGCCAATTTTAGACATGCTTGTCCAGGAAGAATCCAGAGCTGAATCAATAGATCTCCCCTCATTAGAGCTTGATTTGAGATCCTCCCTAAACGCTGAATTGATGAGTATCTATAGAACGGAGGAAAGGAACCTTATCCAAAAAAGTAAACTCAATTGGCTTAAATTAGGGGATGAAAGTTCGAGATTTTTCCACCAATTCCTTGCTGCAAAAAAGAGAAGGAACCTAATCTTTGAATTATTAAATAACCAAGGCAATCCAACAAAATCCTTTCGAGAGATTGAGACCTTAGTCATTGATTACTATAAAGCCTTGTATTCAAAGCTGCCAAATGCAGGTTCCTTTCCAAGCAATCTGGATTGGCAATCAGTATCAGATGAGCAAAACAGTAGGCTGGTTGCAAGCTTCACTGAGGGAGAAATCAGAAAAGCCTTAAAAGATTTCGGGAGGAATAAAGCACCTGGTCTGGATGGTTTTATAGTTGAATTTCTCATCAAGTTTTGGGAGAAGCTTAAGGGGCACTTCATTAGTCTCTTCAATGAATTGTATACAAATGGAAAATTGGACTCTTGTGTCAAGAAGAACTTTATTTGCTTAATTAAAAAGAAAAAGGACGCAATTGTGACTAAAGACTTCCGCCCAATAAGTCTTACAACGATTGTGTACAAAGTAATTGCCAAAGTTCTTGCCAAAAGATTGAAGAAAGTCATGCCAAGCATCATTGCTCCAACCCAAAGTGCTTTCATAGAGGGGAGACAAATTTTAGATCCTATTATTATAGCAAATGAGATTGTTGAAGAATATAGACGTAATCGGAAGAAAGGTTGGCTACTTAAGCTTGATATGGAAAAGGCTTTTGATCGAGTCGATTGGACTTTCTCGGAGAAGGTTCTAAGAGAGAAGAATTTCGATACAAGATGGATAGCGTGGATTTTGGGTTGCATTAAAAATCCTAAGTACTCAATCTTCATCAGTAGGCGGCCAAGAGGAAGAATATTGGCATCAAGAGGAATCCGGCAAGGTGACCCCCTTTCTCCTTTCATTTTCCTTCTAATCAGTGAGGTATTGAGCAGCCTCATTTCAAGACTCCATAGGAAAAATAAGTTTGAAGGATTCATTGTTGGAAGAGATAAAGTTCATGTGCCCTTGCTTCAATTCGTGGATGACACACTAATCTTTTGCAAATATGATGGAGAAATGTTAGAAAACTTGCGCAAAACTATAGAGCTTTTTGAATGGTGCTCCGGTTAGAAGGTTAATTGGGATAAATCAGCTTTGTGTGGAGTCAACATTGAAGAAAATAAAGTGAATTTGGCTGCTGCCAGGCTGAACCGTAAGGTCGAATCTTTACCAATCATGTACCTCGGTCTTCCACTAGGGGGGGTATCCTAAAAAACAATCATTTTGGCAACCTATACTTGATAAAATTCAAGGAAAATTGGATAAGTGGAAGAGATACAATCTTTCCAGAGGCGGTAGACTAACATTATGCAAATTAGTGCTCTCTAATCTCCCCACTTATTACATGTCAATATTTTTAATGCCGAAAAAGATAGCCTCTTCTCTAGAAAGATCAATGAGAAACTTCTTTTGGGAAGGTCACAAAGGAGGCAAGTTAAACCACTTGGCCAAATGGGAGCTTGTTACAAGACTTAAAAGATGGGGGACTCGGTCTTGGAAATGTGAGATTGAAAAATGTTGCCTTGCTTGCAAAATGGGGATGACGCTTCACAAGGGAAACAGAAGCTCTTTTGTATTTAGTCATCAAGAGTATTCATGGAAATGGCCTCTTTGATTGGCATACAAATGGCAAAGGAAATGGAAGTTTGAGAAGTCCTTGGACAAGCATCTCTAAACAGTGGCTAAAAGAGGAGGTTCTGGCTGAATTTAAAGTTGGAAATGGAAGTAGAATATCATTTTAGCTGGACCCATGGATTGATAAATTATCCCTAAGCTCAAAATTCCCAAACCTCTTCAAGATAGCAGCCAAACCTAATGGCTCAGTGGCAGATTATTGGGATCCCACCACTTCCTCATGGGATATCTCTTTCAGAAGGCTGTTAAAAGATGAAGAAATTTCTGATTTTCAGCAACTATTAGCAGCAATTGATAATAAATCAGTGGTATAAAGGCCGGACAGAAGATCTTGGTCATTGGAACCTAATGGGATTTTTTCAGTTAAGTCCCTAACTAAGCATCTTTCATTGGCATCCCCCATTGAGAAAGAGCTGGAAAAATCCCTTTGGCATACCAAAAGCCCTTGAAGAATTAATATCACGGTATGGATAATGATTTTTGGATCATTAAATTGCGCTGCCATTCTCCAAAAAAGGCTCCCCTCCCATTCTTTATCACCCCACATGTGGCCTTTATGTTTATCTAACCAAGAAGATATGCAGCACCTCTTCTTCTGTTGTAGTTACACAGTAAATTGTTGGCACCGGCTGTTTAATATCTTCCAAGTTTGCTGGGTTTTCGATGGTTCCTTCAGCTGCAATGTGCGGCAATTATTGGCTGGTCCAGCTTTGGAAAAGGAGGCACAACTTCTATGATGCAATGATTGACCACATTGCATCATAGAAGTTGGTTTGAAAGAAATCAGAGGGTTTTTTCCATGACAAAGTCTCCCCTTGGATCGATCGTTTTGAGTTTGCCAGACTAAATGCATCATCATGCAGCTCCTTATCAAAGCCTTTCCAAGACTACTCACTGTCAAAGCTCAATCACAATTGGAAAGCCTTTATTAACCCGCATTATTAGAGTTTTTCCTTTCCATGTTTCTTATTGTAGTTAAAGCTGTAGTTTTAGTACTTACTTTACTTTAGCTGGTCGGTTTTCGTCCTGTAATTTTCAGGAAGTGATGTGGGTGCTATGGGTGTGCCAACCTAGTTGAGATGTCTTGGTGCACCCTCTAATCCTAGTTTTCATTCCTATTGTGATAAGTTCAATTATTATCTATGTATGAACAATGGAACATTTGTAAAATGAGCCTTGTCTCATTTCATTTCATCAATGAAAGAGACTGTTTCTTTTTTTCTAAAAAAAAGCCCAAGATTTTTTTGTGTACATTAATGAAAGACCTCATGGACGCATCCTAGCTTCAAGGGGAATTAGACAAGGTGATCCATATGTCTGTGGAATTCATTTGTCTGTGTTTGGGGTGCAGAGTTGTTTTGTCTCAGTTTCTATGTTTGTGTTTGGGGTGCAGAGTTGAGTTTATATGTCAGGGGTATCTGGTGCAGTTTTTACTATGACTATTTTTGTTTTAAATTTTTTTATTCAATAATTCTACTCATCTTTTGTTTGAATAAAATATGGATTACAATTTTTTTTAAGTACACATGTATTGTTGAACATTTTGAAATATAATATAGCGTTCAATTTTGGATCATTCATTCCGAACAATATATATTAAATAATTTATATTAAACTTGATTTCTACAATTTTGAAGAAAGTAAGATAATTAAGTTCTAATAGTTTAAAAGTTATGTAGTCCTTATGATCGGGAGTTTAATCAAACATTGACAAATTCTAATGTTTGTTCAAATTATATGGCCAAATTTATAATTTAACTGATTAAATTAAGTATAAACTAGTATAAACTAAGAAAGGAGCATAATTTTTATTGGAATTTCAATTTCTTTCCACATTAGCCATTTGAAAATGGTTCTGCAGTGGGACCAAACAATAGACTCCCCATCATAATAACCACATTTGCTGCTCTGCTCCATCTTTAAGCCCAAACTTCTGCCTCCCATTTCAATTTCATCCACAGTTTCTCTCTTCTTCACGTTTCTTCATTCCTCTTCCACCTCATTGCTTCTAATTCTCCTCCTTTCTTCCCTTTCTATTTAACCTAAACCCCACATTTCACTATTTTTCTATCCTTTTCTCTCTTCAATCGGTTTCTAATGTCCAATCCTTTCTGCTTTTTGTTCATTTTGAAGATCTCCACCATTTGTGGAAATTTAACTCCAAACCCTTTACCGATTGAAGTCCTCTGATCTTTTTGTTCATTTTCAAGAAACCAGGTTGCAGAAGGTGAGGAAATTCGTTTTGTTTCTCTAGAAATTGAACCAATGAAGCCCGTTTAAGCAAAAACTATTTAGTTCCATCCATTAATTTATCCCCCAATTTGGCTTACAAGACGGAGCTGAGGTCTTATGAGGCTGATGCCGATTTCGTCTGGTTCCATGTTTTAAGCGCATACTCACCAAGCAATCAACACCTTCGTTTTTGGTGTTGAGGTTATAGCACTTTCCTTTGAAAATCAACAGATCTTCGAAGAAAATAATTGAGATAAATGCAGAAATCTGAAAACAAACCAATGGAAAAACATTTGCATGGAAGATCAGAGATGAAAATTCAAATGGAGAAAGCTTAGAAAAAAAAAAAAGAGATTTGATGGTTTGAGGGGAAGGAGCTGTAGGGTTTCAAAGAGTTGAGAGGGATGAGATATGTGGGAGAAACGTGCGAGGGAAGAGTGAAAGATGGGTGGAAGGAAGCATGAAAGTCGATGATATATTAAATCACTGTTTTCAAGTCAGGGTAAATGGATATAATAAATTGGTGAGATAGGAACTTGGGCCCCCCAAACACTGAGTTGGGTTTCATCTCATCTCATGTCAGGCCCCCAAACATCTCCTTAGTGAATTGCTCAATGCTTTGGTTAATAAAGTATATGTATGACAGTAGTTTGTTTGAAGGCTTCTTGGTGGGCAAAGACACAGTCCACCTTTCAATTTACATTCGCAGATGCACTCTTTTATTTTGCAAATATGATGAAGACATGTTAGTCACTCTTATACAAACTATTGGCTTATTTGAATGGTGTTTGGGATAGAAAGTCAATTGGGAGAAATTAGCTTTATTTGGTGTCAATGTCGACAAGGCTACCTTGGTTTCTACTTCCACTAGGCTGAATTGCCAAGTCAGTAAGTTGCCTTTCATATATTTGGGCTTACCTCTTGGTGGTTATCCAAAGCAACATTCCTTTTGGCCGCCCATTATTGACAAAGTGCACCTTAAGCTTGATAGATGGAAGCGAGGGGGCTAGATAACTTTGTCAAATGCTGTGTTGGCAAATTTACCTACTTATTATATGTCCATCTTTCAAATGCCTTGCTTGGTGGTTCCGGAATTGGAAAGAATTTTACGCAATTTCTTTTGGAAAGGACACAAAGGTAGTAAAGTGAACCATCTGGTTAAATGGAAGTTTGTTTCCAAAGCCCTAAAAGATGGTGGTCTTGGGCTCGACAATCTGAAAAATAGGAACACAGTTTTGTTATTCAAATGGAATTGGAGATTCCTTAAGAAACAAGACTCTCTATGGTACAAAGTAGTTAAAAGTATTCATGGAATTAACCCTTATTTGTGGCACACCTCTTATAAACATGGATTGAGTTTGAGGAGCCCATGGATTAGCATCTCTAGAACATGGAGTAAATTTGAGGCTTTTACAAAACTCAAGATTGGTGATGGAAAGAATTTTTTTTTGTTCTTCTATTTGTTTCGGGCTTGATCACGTTTAAGTCCTCTAGAATATGGGTTTCTTAAGTTATGTGTTCAATTAGATTGTTTCTCTTTTTCTCCAAGTTGTAGACTTTATGATGAAATTTCGTTCTAGCCTTATATTGGCCTATGTGAAATTTTATCTCTGTATCCTCTATGTACATTGAACATTAGACTTTCATTATATCAATGAATAGTCTTGTTTCTATTTAAAAAAAAAAAAGATGATAAGGGTGCTATTGACCTATGGTTGTGTCAACCTTGTTGAGATAGCCTAGTGGACCCACTAATCCAAACTTCGACGTTTGGTAATTTTGTTTCATTGTCATTTGGATATTTGCTCTTTCCATTATATCAATGAAAAGTTATGTTTCTATTTAAAAAAAAAAAAAAAAAAAAAAAAAAAAAAAGAAAAAAGAAAACTTTTTGAAGACATTTTCAAACTCCCCCTTTAGAAGATTCCAGTTATGTTGGAAAAAAGCCATAGAGAAACCATTCGAACATGGAGATTTCCTCTAGTCACTCCCAAAGGCTGCTTTCCTCATAAATCAAAGTCTTTATTATCAATTAAAAGTTGTCCAAACAAGAAGATATTTTCTCTATTTATAAAAACTGAAAAGCGAACTAATCCTAGGCTTAAATAATCAAAGAAACTAATCCTAATCCTGATAAAGTAACGAAACTGATCCTAATCCTAATAAAGCAACATAATTAATCGTAAACCTAATCATTTGAGGATTTGACCAAGAGAGCCTAATTTACCCTAACACATCATTCTATCCCTCTAAAAAAACTCGTCCTCGAGTTTTAATAAAAATATATATATAAAGAGAAAAAGAAATCAAAAAAGCATCCACTACATCAAAATACGCTGTAAAATGTAAAAAGAAACTCATCTTCCATGCCAATTGTATGCAAATAATAGTTTGGCTTGAGGAGAAAATTATTGACTTGAACACGAGAAGCTCTCATATGTCCAATCCAAAGTTAAAAATAATGAGTTGAGTAATTGTGTAAAAAGAATGGGCTTTAATGAAGAGAGCCAAAGTTGAGTTGGATTGCACGGGTCATGGGGCCAAAATGAAGGTAGTTGCGTTGAAATGTGTAGATTGCATGTCGAAAAGTTACCAAAACAAGTTGGGTTGGGTTGAATGGGTATTCGGTCAAAAATAGTTGCATATTCTTCTATGTCTTCTTCATAAGCAACAACACTACCTTTGATCGCAACTTCTTCTTCTCCTTCACAAAGGACGGGAAATAGGTTTTTAGGTGGCATTGGTTCTTGCTCGTCATTTCGTCAATACATAGATTGTGCAACCCTGAGTTTGGACTTTGGGGTTTTTTCTTTCAATTGATTTTTCTTTTTTGCCGCCCACAACGTCCTTTTCATTCGAGTCTTGGGTCTGAACATGTGTTTGCTTACCACTTCTTCACACTTAGCTCTTGAATCTTCTAAAATTTCTATTTTATTTGTTGTTTGCATGATTTCACAACTTAGGCTGGGCTCTTGAATTTTATGAGTGTTACTTTCAACATTTGCAATTTTAACGACCTATTTGGTTAACAATTCAGATTATCTTTCTTCCCATCATTGCTGCCTTCGAGTGCTATCCCCAAAGGAAGCTTGCAAAAAGACTTTTTCATTCTCTAGTTTGCTCTTTATTCGAGGCATTGTGCTATGTTTTGGGTTAGTTTACTGGGTTTCTTTGAATCTTTGTTTTGGTACAATGGAAGTTGAAAGTTAAAATTGGTGATCTCTTCTTTCATATCTAGTACGATTCGGGTTTGTTCTTCGTGGAAGTTGGAAGTTAACAAAGTTCTTATTTTATCTAGCTTGCATTTAAGATGGTTTGTGGATTCCATCTTAGATCTCCTTCAGGGTCCAATCAACCGTTTTTACTTAAGAAATGGGCGTGATGGCTTAAGCGCTTTATGATTATCAAAATTTTGACTCGAATTTGGATGGGTTTTGAGGTACGAAGTTTCATTCATATGCCGATGGGTTATTTGTTTAATGGGTGGCGTTCTTTCTTGGAAATGCTTTGTAGTTTCTTGAAGAAAAGAGAGATATTATCTCAATAGATCCATCAGCATTCCTTGTTGAGTTCTTCACAATCTTCTAAGCCAGGGGTAGAGTCTTCAAAGGTAAATGGTAAGAGTTGTAGGTACGCAAAAGCTGTTTTAATTAAGGAAAATCAGAGTTTGCAGGAAACTGAAGCAAGATCTAGTTAGGCACATTCCTATGTTTCAGTGCCGGATAGACAGAGTATGGTACAATATTGGGAGCAAAAGAACAATGAAGTTTTGAAGGAAGACTTTAACAACTTATGGATCGTTTCAAGGCTGTTTTAGTTCAACAACTAGAAAGAGATCGCTAGTACTTTGGAAGTATACTTCCAAATCAAAGTAATTATCAATCCCTTGTTTGTGGAAAATGCTCTAATTGAAATTAACCAAGGTAATTTGGAGGACTTGATTGAGGTCCTTGGCATATGGCAACAGTGTGGCAAACTTCATTTGATGTTTTAAAAATGGAACAAGTTTAGGCACGGTCGACTGTTGTTTATGAAAGGTTATGGGAGCTGGATTTCAATAAAAAACCTCTTGTTGGACTGTTGGAAAAGACAAACATTTGAAGCCATCGGGGTGTATTTCGAGGGTCTGAAAACATCGCTACAGAAACTTTGAATCTTCTCAATTGCTCTAAAGCAAAAATTCAAGTTAAAAAGAACTTAGGTGGATTTATGCCTTTGACCATAGAGATTAAAGATGAAAAGCAGGGTAATATATTCTTAACTTCAGGGATATTGAGTTAATTGATCCTCCTAGTAAGGTTAAAGGTGCATTGTTTGTCAAAGATTTTACTAAACATATTGATGTTGTTAGATTTAATCAAGTTATGTAGAACAAGGGAGTGGATTTTGGTTCATTAAATCCTTACTTGGATTTCCTCTTACCATCTGGAAATTTTCTGAGTTTTTCAAGAAGCCCATTTATTTTCCTTTGAAAGGAGGACGGTGAGTGAAAGGATTCTTTCAGTGGTGTTTTAATTCCCAAAAAGAACTAATCAAAAGAAGTTTATAATACCGAACTCTACTACTACTACTACGATTGGCGTATCAATAGTGGCAAGTTCGGGTCGATCCCCAAGGAAGCACTAATGATGTTTCGTTAAGTTAATTCTCTAGTTATAATGGTGGACCCGGGTTATTGTGGATAGAGGTTGCATAAATGTAAAGGCAAGAAAATAAAAGATAGTGTGCAAATGTAACCTAGGATTGGAAAATTCTAGTTCTAGGAGCAAGAAGGGGTTCCAATGCAATTTTGATCATTGGCTTCTCTTAATTAAATATACATTCGATTTACGCATTCTCAACGACTCACTGGCCTAATTAATTCATTGACAACTAACTCATTGGGTTAAACCAAGCAAACGCCCTAATTATTAATTAAAGCCTAAGCCCTAACTAAACTAAATGCATTAAGTCCTATTGGGTTCGAAAGTGTGCATATAGAACTAATAACATTTGCATTAAATTCTAGGATTCCATTGTGTAATTAATTAGTGGAAAGCCCTAACCTAATTAATCAATTAATCTTTGAACTTTGAACCAAATTGAAACATGCATCCTAAGATTCAAGAAAAGCTTAAAACCAAAGCATACAAGATTCAATTGTTTGCTACTTATGTGATTATAGCTAGATGACGGGGAAGACATCACTCAAGCTACAAAACACTTAGCATCGACATACATTCAAGGGGACGGGCGTCAATCCATCCAAGAAATATACGTCAAGAAATTAAAATGGATTCAAAGAGGCATAATCATAATATGAAGTTCATTAAGATAATTCTCAATACATTACATAAGGTTTGCTCCCAAGAACTAGGAATTACTTACCTAAACATCTTCATAGACAACGAGAGTAGAGGGAAGAACTTCCAATCCATGATTACGACCCAAAAATAAAATGAAACCTATGCTAAGGGAAGAAAAGAAAGGGCTGGTGGCTGCTGCTCCCAAAATTCCATCTCTTCTCCATCCTCTTTTGCCCACCTAGGCGCTTGATACCCCTAATCGAAGCATTTGTCCAGGCATCAGGTAGCACCTGGGTGCTCTTTGCTCACGCGAGCATTTGATTGTCAGAGCGCCTAGGTGCTCCTAGAAAGTCTACTCTTGAGTGGAAGGCACCTAGCGCAGTGCTTAGGCACTAAGCAGCCTTGGCCAATTTACACTTTTGCTCTTGCTAAATGCTCCATTTTGACCCGAATTTCGTTTGAAAGGTCCTGTTAATCTCCTTTGCTCATTTTCTTGTCAAAATCACTAGAATAAACATTAAATGCACGTGACTAACATGATTTAGGCCGAGATAAATAGCTCCTTTGGGGAGCTATTAGTTAGTAGTTGCAAAACTCATTGGAAGATTGTCAAAAGCTATCCCCTTTTTTGGTTGTCTGTTGCAATCGAAGTTGTCCGACTCTCTCAAGGTCAAGGATTTTACCTCCTCCCCTTCCCTAGCTCCACAGCCTCCCTTTGTTCTTAAGAAATTCAAGAGATCATTAAATCCTTTCCCAAAGCATTTCTCTTGTAAAAAGAGATCCACCCTTGAGACATTATTAGCAAATGTCAACCCAGAGTCTCGTTTGAGTCTTGTTAGCCACTTGAAGGAAAATGGATTTAACTCGGATGCTTTAGAGGAAAGATGCATTCTTGTAAAAGTTCCATCTTTAACATTGAAAAGGCAAGTACATTGTCCGCAAATTCTCATCCACCATCTCATGTTTCTTCTAGAACTATCATCTCCTTTCCAAACTCAAAGGTGAACTTCATTAAGTGCCTATTTCTTCCATTACAAAAGCTTCCCAAACTCGAGGATTCAGATGATGACTCAGCAGTTAGTGTAAGTAGCGAAGAAGTTGATTGTTTGGCTTTAAAATCAGTGCCTGGAGAAGTATGTCCAAAACAAGATATAGTTGAAGACATAGCAACTCTCTTCCAAAGTTCGGAAAAGAAAAACTCTAGTCAGAAGCCTTGCTAATACACTATTAGTTATCCCCATCTCAAATCCCAACTAAATTCTCCTCCATGATTGAAAAATGTGGTTTGATTCTTGGGTAAGCCTTCTCTCTCTTCCTATAAAAGTCAAAGAAGATTTGTAGTTGTATTGTCTTGAGGCCTTCCGATAGTTGTAAGTTTCAGTCGTGAATTATTTAAAGCTTTTGGATAAGGTGGAGCATGCCTTATCCAAAAGTTTCAGCCTTGGATAAGTTTCGGCCTTCATTGCAATCTATTGTAATCTGGAAGTTGGTGTCCAATTGATAGGCTGGCTCGGTTCTGTTGGTGCTTC
Organism: Citrullus mucosospermus; assembly: GCA_030954485.1. Classification (NCBI taxonomy): domain Eukaryota; kingdom Viridiplantae; phylum Streptophyta; class Magnoliopsida; order Cucurbitales; family Cucurbitaceae; genus Citrullus; species Citrullus mucosospermus. Next base: position 11,361,761 of record CM062060.1, read on the forward strand.
TATACAGGCAGTTTGGAATTTCAGCTTCTAGTAAGGCCATAGTATGCGTTGCAGGCCAGCTATTCATGTTTTGCGTCCACATTCAACACTTTTTAGTTCCCAAAGTCCCATTTTTTGAAGATTCAAGTTCAGCACGAAGAAACAGGGGATGAGATTCTTCCAACAGCCTATAAATTGGGTCCCATTTTTTGCATCTCAAAGCCACAACTGGAGAGCTTTTATGCTTACAGATTAAAGTTGCTCGCCTTGGATTATCGGCCACTCTGTTTTAGTTTAGTCTTTGTCATTTTAGCCCTATTGTTGTTGCTGTTTAATTTTGGACTGTAGTTTTGAGTTGTATTTCACTTTTTACTCTTTTGGTTTGCTTTGACAGTTAAGTAGCTTGCTTGGATATGATGAGGGTGCTAAGGGGTGTCAACCTAATTGAGATTCCTGGGTGCATCCCTTGATCCTTAGGTTCCTTTTGTTCATGTATCTTTATATTGTACTCTGAGCATTAGTCTCGTTTCATTAATTCAATGAATGAAGCATGTTTCCATTCAAAAAAAAAAAAAAGAAAAAAGAAATAAACAATACAAATATAGTATTTCATGTTATTAACTCAATTATTTTTATTAAATTAAAATATGTAATATATAATTTATTATAAATTATATGATATTACAAAATAATATTTATAAAAATTTTTTAAACATAAAACCGGTTCATAAAACTGATAATCCACACAAGCTATCAGACTTTAACTTTGGTGCTGGAAGAAGGCAAGATATGATAGAGGGAGGGGAAGGAAAGAGTAAAGAGAAGGGAAGAGTCCTTTCATATTCTATATGATAACATTTAACTCATTATATATTGGAGGGAGAGATTATAGCTTTAGCCTCTAGGAGATGAAGGCAGTTGTTTCTAGTTACATCTAACCACCATTTAAAGCTGTATGTATGGTTGTTCCTCTACCTTTTCTGGAAAAATTGAAAACTACAAAAAGAGTGGTATATAGATTTTAGCTGCATTAGCAGATACCACTTATTCCTCCTGATGGATCTCTGAGTATGAGATTCCTCTTCTTGTCTATCCAATGGTAAGTTTTCAAGCATGACTGTGTTTTCAGAAATTGTGTTATTCTTAAGAACATTTTACCATGCTTCTATTTTATTACATTCAATGTTAGAGTGGTCCACTTTGCATTTCCCCTGGATTGATCGTTAAGCAAGATCCTGTTTTTATATATCATGTTATCGGTGGAACATTTAAACATGGATCTGTTACATTAATTATTTGAGTGGGGTCCACTTTGCATGCAGATTGGCTTACTCCTTGATGACACATCGAGAATAAAACTTGAGTTAATTCCAATGATTGAGGAAATTATTTGTGAGTGGCACATTATTCATTTCCTTGCTATCACGCCCTCTGAGTCAGCTGCAGTTGAGGATTTTAGTTCTCAGCTTTCACTTTTACAAATTGGTAGGTGTACGGTGGTTGTTGCTGGTATTATCATTTGAGTGAGGTCTTTCTGATTTTATTCCAGTATTTCTTGCCTGTTATTAAAGAGTTTATGTTCTTACTGTATTGTGCCTTTTAAAGGAAGTGCTAATCGAACTTTGAGAGCACATTTTATTTTCTTTCGTTATTTCTGTTTCCCTGCTCACACCCACCCAGAGATCATTTCTACGAGAAACTTAATGTGGCAACTGCATCTGATTGCATCATATTAATTTCTAATCTTTAATTTATGAGTTTACAAACATCATGTAGATAAATATATAACTTTGATCAGCATTGAAATTGTGATTCTGGATGGAAATTTAAATGCTGCTGTTTTTTGAAATGATATTATTATTCTAGTTTTTGTCATTTATTTATTTATTTATTTATTTATCTTTTAAATTTGTTCATCCTGCTACAGATACTCATGGTGGAAAAGAAATATGGAAGGCAAAGCTTGGAAAATGTGACTTCACATTGGCTTCTTTACTTCTGTTAAAGATGAATTCTTCAGCTGAAGGACCTATCTACCTGTCTACCGAATGTCTTCTTAATCCGCAGGACATTGTTCTTGCAACACAAAATTTTACCAGCTGGGTTATTTGGGGGAGCAGTAGAGAACCTTCAGCTTTTTTAAATACTTCAACTGAGCTTGCACTGTTACTGCTAAGGCATGGCCAATATGATGCTGTCGAGGTTCACATTCTGCCATACGCAACACTTGACCTTTCCCCCTTTTGTCCCTCTCTCTTGTTTTTCTAATTATTTAATCCTTCACAGCTTATTTCATGTGGATTTTATTTACCCATAAAATCACTGCCCGTTTCATTAACTAATGTTAAAGTACAGAGCATAACTTCTCAACGGGAATCTTCCTCAAATGTCTGTTTCTTGGGTTGGGGAATCTCTGATTGGCAAAGAGATGTAACAAGGAAAGCTTGATGTGCAATGTTAAACCCTATCCACACACAATTTTCTAAAACAAATTGATCCATAATCTGTAGCCGTGGAGCCAGCACTAATAAGATGATTAATATCCTCATGAGCTTGCCTAAACAAACTGTCAATCAGACGTCAATCGTTCTGATTGACAGTTTGGTGTCGGTTTTGCACATTGCAAAACTGACTATCGGTTGATCGATGTGGCCAGAAAAAACCTTTCTAACTGACTGACCTGCCATAGTATGAAGAAGAGGAAGAAATAAAAGGAAGAAGAAAGAAAGAAAGAACGAAAGAAAGAAAGAAAGAAAGAAAGAAAGAGGCCATTTCTTGTATGTATAACACAATAAAATGTTCAAAGGATACAATCTTCCAAATGAAGGGAAAAAGAAAGAGAGCAAGAACTTAAGACAATTATAATAAATGAGAATGACTAAGAAACAAAAAAGACCTATCAAACCAAAGGTCAGCTCCAGGGAATCTCGCAAAGCAACCAAAACAAGCAACCACAAGAATCAATACATGTAAAAGCTGGCCAAAATCTTTTCTCCAGAAGATCTAACAAGCAATTGAATTCCACAATGAAGATTTATGAAACTTCAAGTTGTTGAACCAAAGATACTATGCGTTTGTAGACCACACAACAGGCAAAAGAAAAAATGCAACACCAAAGCACCATAAATACTATGAGAACGGAAGCCTCCAATTGGATAAAAAACAATCGAGGAACTGATCAAAAAGAATCACAAGATCGACAAAAAGGGGTCATCATTAACGAAGCATTACTCCCAAACTTCAAAACAAAATGAAGAGGCTGAATGAGAGGCTAGAGAACCTTGAAAAAATTGATCCTTATGATGCCGAAGATGAGTTTCACGTAATACAAAATCACGAGTTGCAATAAAAGTCTCCTTATCATTTTCCTTATCATGAGGGAGGAGGAATAATCTCCTTATCATTTTCTTGAAATAGAAACTCGAGGAAAGGGTGTCTTCAGTCTCCACATCATCATAGTGATTATCTCTAGGCTGCACAAGAGATTCCACAATGCTTAGGTTAACTGGTGGTTCAGCATCAAAGTCATCTCATTGAGAGGGAGAAGAAAGAGGAGCTGAGGGGTCTTTTGTCAAATGGATGATGACATGAATCAAATTTCTACCTTCTAAAGATGAATCTTTATAACAAGGATTGGGGATTGAAGGATTTGATGGAGCTATTGTAGATAAATTCTAACTACCCACTTGTCTTATAGAGGAGTCCAAGAGACGTGAACAATTTTCTAAAATAAACTGGATCCATAGTATTAGCCTCACTTTTTCAAGAATAGTTAAAGGATAACCTACAATGTAACACTTTTTAACCATTTTAATACACAAAGGTTTGAGCCAAAAACTGATGCCGACTGAATGATGATCACTCCTATCAAAAAGATAGTATGCAGTAGGAAATTTGGTCCAATTATGAACGCATTTCCCAATGGATTTCGGAACATCAAGATAGGCAAGATATTTTGGATAGATGAAGATATGGGAGTAGAACATTGGTCTCATCTTTAATATTGTTGCTCGGAGTTGTAGATTGCTTTTCTGACCAGTCAATTGTTTGTTACTGTTTCCTTGATTGATGAATACCCTTTTAGTCTAAAGCTCAAGCTCAAGAATTTGAAGATGACCATTTTGTAGTATTTTTCTCTTTAAATTATAGTTTTCCTTACTTGGGAATGAAAGACCAGTAACAGCTGGCTATGATATTAGGAGTAACATCAGGACAAATGATCAATTTGTAATGGTTTCCTGTATTAATTGGTCTACTTTCTCTCTAATTTGTTTCAGAATTTATAAGGATGTTTTATTCGTTTATTCTCTTTCTTCCTTTGTACTCTTCAATCCCTTGCCATTCTTATATAGTTTTATTTTCTACTGCTCCCTCCAAAAAAAAAAAAAAAAGTACCTGCTCAGTGTTGTGAAGGCTCAGTCACAAAATGAGAAGACGTCACACTGTATGCAAGATGCGGATGGTGGATGGTCTATAATGCATCACTTGCTTGGTTGTTGTCAAATTGGTCAGGCTCATTATAAGCTGCACGGACCACTGAAAGAGAGGAAGGTTCACGAAGCTATATGCAGTTTCTTCAGGTATTATACGTGGCTAAGAATTCTGTCCAGTTCAAATACAGTTGTGTTATAGAAGCTATATGCTGTTTCGTCAGTTTATTCAGGTGTTGGTTTTAATTAACTTCCATTCACAATTACATGCCATGGCTGTTATCCTCCTCACGAGGAATTGCATCACCTTTATTTCCATTTTATAGTTGAATATTTTTTTCCCCTTTTTTGTTTCAAACCAGCGTGTGTGCCGTTTGTGATTATCTATAGAATTTTATCCTACAGATTTCAACTAAAAAATAAAATAATAAATGAAAAGATAATCAATATACCTTCATATTTGCTCTCTCTCTCTCTCTCTCTCTCTCTTGTAAACTATGAAATTAATATATTCATTTATTACAAGGTGATCTTTCTTTGCGATTGTTCTATGCAGAGCTTCATCTGGAAACAGATCTTTTCAGGCTTTGCAGAGTTTGCCTCATGAAGTGGGATTTTCTTCTTTTGAGTCTAGTAAGTTTATGAAATAAAAGTGAAATACTTTCAGAAGTTTTTTTCTGGAACAGCTAATTCAGTATTTATTCACCCATCCCACCCACTTTTTCCCAGCTGGTTGTGTATCAAGTATCGCATGGAAGTTCCATTACTATCAGTGGTCTATGCAATTGTTTGAGCAGTATAATATCAGCAAAGGAGCTTTTGAGTTTGCTCTTGCTGCACTTGAGCTAGTGGAAGAAGCTGTAAGTCCAAAAGACGATTATTGTGGTAGACTTCCTTTCAATGAATCTGCCATTACTGTCCAAGGACGGCTTTGGGCAAATGTCTTCAAGTTTGCGTTGGATCTACATCAACTCTATGATGCATATTGTGCAATCATTTCAAATCCAGATGAGGAGAGCAAATATATCTGCTTAAGGCGTTTCATAATAGTCCTTTATGAATGTGATGCCATTAAGGTTCGTTGCCAAAGAACTCATATTCCTAATATTGTCTTGCTTGGCCAGGTGACTTCATCTGCCTTGGTGATAACGTAGAAAAACCTGTCTTTTTGTAGGTTTAACTAAAATGAAAACATATGATTCCTTATATTTATTTTATTATCTTCTTAAAGGAAACAACTTTCCATGGATGAAATGAAAAATTATTCATGAGCATCAACAACCTACATAGGAAAGATGGCCTTCAAAACAACTATCTTCTCTTTGCTATTACTTCTTCTAAGGATGCCACTATTGCCGATGTTTGGAATCAAACCCATGAGACATGGATTATGAACTTTAGAAGACATCTAAAAGACATTGAGATTGATGAATGGGCAAATTTTACCTGTTTACTGTCGAGCTTTCATTTAAATCTTCAACTAGATTATTGGTTATGGAAATTGGAAGTAAATGGCCTCTTCACTACAAGATCCCTACTTTCCCACATTTCATCAAACAACATTGTATTAGCTACATACAAAAAGATTTGGAAGTTTCACTGTCCAAAGAGGATCAAATTCCTCATCTGGGAAATTTGTTACTCTTGCTTGAATACCTTGGATCGTCTACAAATTAGATGCCCTTGGATCTCTCTCTCTCCTTCATGGTGTTGTTTATGCCAGAATAGCTACAAAATCGATGAATTACATTTTCACACAATGTTGGCTTGTTAAATCTATTTGGTCTAACATCACCAGTGCTTTTGAGTGGAGCACAGTTTTCCTTCAGAACACCATGGATTGGATTAATCTCTTTTTATTGAACCACCCTTTCAGAGGCCAAAAATCTGAATTATGAAACCTCATCTATGCTGTTATATCTAAAATTTGGGAGGAAAGAAATGACTGCATTTTCAACAATAGAGTTAAATTTGCTGAGGAGATCTGTGATTCATCTATTTCTATTGCTCTTTTCTGAGATTACCTTCCTTTTAAAGATTACAACATAGATTCGTTACTAATTGGAAACGCACTTTGTATTCCCTATGATTGGGATCTTTTGTCCTTTGGATATTTCATTCATCAATGAAATTGTTTCTTATCCAAAAAAATAGCCAAGTACGTGAATAAAAAACCCACTAAATAAAACTCAAGGACAACTTGAAGACCTACAAGAACTTCTATTTATTTTATTAATTTAGATTTTGTAAGACCCCTAGTCATGGAGATTGTATTATTATTAGTGGAATATTGGTAAGATTAGTAGTAAAGGGTATTTTAGTAATTAGACATTGAGAGTGTTAGGTCTTTTGGGGTTATAAATAGTTAGTGATAGTGAGGTTGGAGGGAGGAAGCATTTTGTAGTGAGTTCCTTATGAGGAATTTGGGAGAATCTAGCCCTTTCGAAAGGCTAGTGGTTATCTTGCTATTATAGCATATTTCAATATAATTTCATATATAGTATTTCCTTATTAAGTAGTATCCTAACAAATTAGTATCAAAGCACATTCAAATCCTGGGAAGACAAGAGCAATGGCGTAAAAGCAAATTGAAGAAAGGGTGGAAGCCATCGAGAAGAGTCTGAGCGCACTCCAAGAGATTGTTACAAACCTATACAAAACATTAGAGATGTTAATGATAAAGATGAGAGAGAACCACCGAGAGGCCATGAACAGAATAGAGGCAGTTGAGAGAAGTCGAGAGATTTCTCAAGGGCAGTAAAGGGTCCAAACTTTTGTTAAGTTTGTTGTATGTTCCTTTAGGTAATTTGTCTTTGCGAAGCTATATCATTGCAAGGTCTATAGGTTTGAATGAAACATGCCGTTTATGAACATCTGCTTGCGCTTTGTATGTAGAGGTTGTTTTCTCTAGGTGTTCAATGACTTCTTAATGTAACTTTTGAATGCATTCAGTAAGTTGTTTGTCTTCTTCACTAATATCTATATTAGAAGCAAGAGTTGTGAGATCAAAAGTCAAACAAGGAGGTCTAGCATATACAATATCAAATGGACACTTCCATGTTGATCTATTTTGCATATTGTTGTAGGCAAACTCTGCTTGTGCAAGGTTGGTGTCCCACCGTTTTGGTTAATTTCCACTTAGACATCAAAGCATATTACCTAATGTTCGGTTTGTAACTTCTGTTTGACCGTCCGATTGTGGGTGGCTTGAGGAGCTAAATTTTAGGTTAGTGTCAAATCTTTTCCACAAGCATTTCCAAAAAAACCTCATAATTTTAACATCTCTACCCGACACAATTTTCTTTCGAATTCCATGAAGCATGACAATATCCTTAAAAAAAAGATTAGCAATGTTCAAAACATCATATGCTTTCTTACATGGTATGAAATGAGCCATTTTTCTAAATCTATCAACAACAACAAAGACTCATACTCTTGTTGTGTTCTTGGAAATCCTAAAATAAAGTCCATTGATAAGTATTCCCAAATATTAGAAGGAATTGGGAGAACACAAACCAGTGTTCTGAGTGTGACCTTTGGATGTTTGGCAAGTGAAGCATCTTTTGACTAAGTTGTTGACATCCTTAACGAAGTTGAGGCCAAAAGAAACGTGTGACTAGAGTTTCATAGGTAATGTCACAACCTAAATGGGTTGCTAAGCCGCCCAAATGAGCTTCCATGATGATAGCCTCTCATAGTGATCCTTGTGGGATGCATAACCTATTACCACAAAATAGAAATCCATCAAAAGGTGGTAATCTCTAGGAGGGGAGTTAGAAGAACATTTTTTCCAAATATCGTGGAAATCGGGGTCATTTTCATAACGATTTGGTAAGTGATTAAAGGCAATAATATTACTTTGAAGCATAGTAAGCAAGGATGATTTTCTACTCAAGGCATCAGCCACTTTGTTAGTAATTCCAGAGGTATGCTTAATGACAAAATCAAATTTTTGTATAAAAGAAATCCATCTAGCATGCATTTTGGTTTATATTCTTTTTGAATGTAGGAATTTTAAAGAGTAATGATTGCCTATAAGGTAATGTTCCCATTGATGGAGGGCTCGAACTCAAGCGTAAAGTTCTTGTTATAGGTGGACCACTTTTGTCTAGCTTCACTTAGCTTTTCACTAAAAAATTCCAAAGGTGAGATTCTTGTAAAAGAATAGTGCACCCAGGCATCTCAACTAGGTTGACACCCCATAGCATTTTCATCATCTCTATTACTAGAGCAATAGAGATACAACATGAGAACAAGTACAGTTAATCGTAGCAGTCCTTAGAAATAAAATAAGCCAACAGCCCAAATACATAGGCCAAAACAAATTTGTGTAATCTGGAAATTAAAAACTAATTAGCACTGCCCACGGAGAACAAAAAAGGATGAGTAGCTGGCGGTGGTCTAGTGGTCACTTGACATGAAAGCTTGCCAATTGAGGCTAATATCTTGGATGGAGTAGTCCCCGAACATCTTAGAAAGGGAGCACCAAGAGGAGGCATTTAAACGAGCTGATTCGAAGCGATTAAACTACGGAGTTTCCTTGTCATGGAAGACTCTTTGGTTTCTTTCAAACCATAGATCTGTTAGTAAAGCTTTTACTGTGTTCTTCCATAGCAAATTTGAACTCTTTTTGGGCTTAGGTCCCACAAGTAGTTGCAAAACATTGTCTCTAAATTTTTTCCCAAAAGCCCATTGGATATTAAAGCAATCGAACAAGGAGAACCAGCAAGTTTTCACATATTGACAAGTAAAAAAGAGATGTTGAAGCTCTTCCTCATTTGCCTTTCAAAGGGGGCAAATGGATGGAGATAAATTGTGTGGAGGCAGCTTCTTTTGAAGTACAGAGGAGCAGTTTAACAGCCCAAAAAGCATGATCCAGCAAGTGATATTCACTCTTTTAGGGCTCTTTGTCTTCCATAAGGCATGCTGCCGCTTAACTTCCATGGGGGAGGCTGGCAAAAGGTGGTTAACAAGTGATTTGACTGAGAAGTTTCCATTGTTTTCAAGTAACCACACCCTTCTATCTGGGCCATCAATCACATGGTTGGCAGAAATTTTACTCAACATTCTTTGAAACTCAGCAATCTCCTCCTCTTTAAGAAGTCTTCTAAATGCAATGGACCAAGAGGAAGTGTATTGATCCCAGTGCTCCAAGGCTGATCCATTGGGTGTAAGAGCAATTCTAAATATGTTTGGAAAGCTGGATTTTAGAGGCAAATTATCCAGCCATGGATCTGTCCAGAATCCCAATCTGCTGTCATTTCCAAGCTTTAAAAATTGCCAAAGCTTCAATTTTCAGCCACGTTCTTGATACACCAATCCAACGGCTTCTAAGGCTGAGATTAGATTTTCCAGAAGTATGCCAATTGAACAACTTTCTCCCATGAATGCTCATTACCACTTGGCTCCAAAGGGAGTTTTCCTCCTTTGTTAATCTCCACCCCCATTTGGCTAACAGTGCCAAATTCCTTGCTCTTATAGTCCACCTAGTCCGATCCCTCCATCTTCTTTTTGTCTTTGAGACTTGTTCCCATTTTACCAAGTGATTCAACTTCCCTCCATTGTGCCTCTCCCAAAAGAATTGCTTCATACCTCTCTCAATCGTTGAGAGGACTTTTTCTGGCATAAAAAACAGAGACATGTAGTAGATTGGTAAGTATGAGAGGACTGACTTATCTTTTCCACTTATCCAACTTCCCTTGAATTTTATCTATGACCGATTGCGAAAAAGAGGCTTTCTTAGGGTATCCACCCAAAGGTAATCCAAGGTACATAAATGGGAGATGATCAATCTTAGATTGAAGCTTTGCTGCCATCTCGAATAGCTTGTTGTCTTCTATGTTAATCTTGCATAAAGCGGATTTTTCCCAATTGATTTTCTGCTCAGAGCACCATTCAGAAATTCTGGCGTTTTCTTCAAAATTTCAACCATTTCATCATCATCCTTGCAAAACAACAGGGTGTCATCAACGAACTGAAGTAAGGATACATAACCCTATCTTTCCCCACCATAAAGCCTTCATATTTCCCTTTTTCATAAATTTTGTTGATTAAAGCATTCAACACCTCGCTAATTAAGAGGAATAGGAAAGGTGAGAATGGATCACCTTGTCTAATACCTCTAGAAGCAAGAACTTTCCCTCTTGGTCTTCCATTTATGAAAATAGAGAACTTTGGATTAGAGATGCAGCCCTTAATCCAGCTAATCCAACGAGAATCAAAGTTTTTTCTATGTAGTACTTTCTCCAAGAACACCAAAACCACTCTGTCAAAAGCTTTCTCCAAATCCAGCTTCAAAATCCAGCCCTTTTTCTTCTTGGATCTATATTCCTCCACTGCTTCGTTGGTAGTCAAAATTGGATCCAAGATTTGCCTTCCTTCAATAAAAGCACTTTGCGTGGGGGCAATTATGCTAGGCATGATTTTCTTAATCCCTTTCGCTGGGGCTTTAGCTACTATTTTATAGACCAAGGTAGTTAAGCTGATGGGTCTAAAGTCCTTTACCAGCACTGCATCTTCCTTCTTTGTATCAAACAAATAAAGTTTTCTTTGACACAAGAATTGAGCTTCCCATAGCCATGGAAGTCCTCAAAAAACTTCATAATTTTGTCCTAAGATTAGAATTTAATAAAGAATTATATTGTGAAGCCATCTGGTCCAGGGGCTTTGTTCCTTCCCAAGTCCTTCACTGCCTTTTTGATTTCACTTGGAGTAAAGCTAGCTACAAACCCCTTGGTTTGTTCCCTTGAAACCACAGCCCAATCCAGATTGAAAGGGACGAATCTGATCCTTGCTGAAACTGAGTAAAGAGAGGAATAAATGCCAAAATTAGAGCTTCTATTTCCTGGAAGGATTTCGTCAGCACACCTTGATCATTAATCAGTTCTGAAATTAAGTTTTTCCTCTTTTTTGGTGCTAGGAATCTATGAAAAAAAGCTGTATTTTCATCCCCCAAGTTCAGCCAATTCAGGTTGCTTTTCTGGATCAAATTTCTTTCATCTATTCGGTAAAGAGACATCAATTCTGCCTTTAGGGAAGTTGTTATATTATCTTCCAATGAAGGGGCCTCCAAAAATCTTCATTTTCTAGTTCACCATCTCTTCTTTCAATTTCTTTCAACAAATATTCTTTCCTACATCTCTTATTCTTTTCTTAGTTAGAGAGCCATCTTTTTAAGGCATTTTTTAAGTTTCTAAGCTTGGCGAAAATAACAAAACCAGCCCACCCTTGGAGTCCATCAATCTCCAAAGTTCTTTCAATCAATCTGCAACATTCCTTATTATCCAACAAGCTATTACAAAATCTGAAAGGAGTTGGCCCCCATTCAAATGCCCCTGCTTCAAACGAAAGTGTAAAGTGGTCAGACACTATGCACGCTTGCCTTACTACTCTTAAATTCTCAAAAACTTTTCATCCCAATTATTAGTGACAAAAAATTTGTCAATGAGAGATCTTGAAATCACCACTCCTTCCCTCGACCAAGAGAGACGGCCGTTGGATAGAGGGATTTGCTTCCAATTCAAGTCATTGATTAATTTATTGAATTTTCTCATGCCTCTTGTTAATCTACCCATTGGAAACCGCTCATCTTCTTGTGATTGTGATGTTGAAGTCACCTCCAATACACCACAATTCTACACAGTGCTCAGATAATGGAGACAATTCTTCCCACAGCCTGCTTGTTTCTAAATAATCCGAAGGTCCATAGACATTTGTTATCCAACAAACTTTCTTACAAATTGTGGAGCATTTTAATGTCAAAGAAAACTCTCCTTCATCCCACAAAGATAATATCCCACCAGATCTTCCATTTGCCTCCACAAAAGCCCAACCAATTTCTTTAGACCTCCATATACCTTTAATGAAGTTTCTATCAAAACCATCTTTTTTTTTATTCTTGAAGTAGAACAATGTCAGGGTTTAATATTTTCAAGAGTGTTTTGATTGCCATTCTCTGTCTTGTCACCAAGCCCTCTTATATTCCACATTAATCCTCATGAATAAATTACTAGTCGGATTAAAGACTTCCCAGCGTCTGATTGTCAAACTTCCTTCCCTTTTTATCCAAGGATGATATTACAATCCTCCAAGAAAGACTGAAGCTTCTGAGGGATAACATCTTTTTTAAGTGGTGGGAGTAAAACTTCCTTCAAATTGTTTGAGCCTTGGCCTTGTTCTTCTTGGAATAGCTGGGCTAAGCCTTTTTCAATTTCTTCCAGTATCTCCTCCTTGCCTTGGTTTTCTTCACCTTTAAAATCTCCGATTTTTCCACTACTTGCACTTGCTATCGACTCATCCTCTAAATCAAGTGGTCTGGAGTTCTTGGTGGACTTCTTATAACTTGGTATGCCTAGCACAAAATTAATATTAGAACCAGGTATTGTGAATTTGGATTGGGTAAAGGGACTATAATGGGGGATTCGGGGGTCTGACCTGTTTGTAGTGAAGTTTGGAAGTTGGAATTTAATACAGTATGCCTCAAGGAGGTCGAGATTCCCCAATATTGACCAAGAATTAAGAAAAGAAGTCCTCTTTTGGCAAAGTGTTTGGGAAATGGCTTCAAAAGGTGGGCCCTTCTCTTGGATGCTGAAGAAGCCTTTTTTTCTTCCGGCTAAATTCGACTCTGAATTTGAGATAATATTATTTGTAGTTGGATGACTGTCTCCCGCAGCCACCCGTTGATTTGATCTTTGGGGTTATAAATAGTTACTGATAGTGAGGTTGGAGGGAGAGCATTTTGTAGTGAGTTCCTTGTGAAGAATTTGGGAGAGTCTAGCCCTCTTGAAAGGCTAGTGGTTTTTTTCTTATTATAGCATATTTCAATATAGTTTCATATATTTCCACCTTTTAGTGTTCTTGTGTTTTTCCTTATTAGGAGGTATCCTAACAGATTTCTTATAAAACAATCTTACTGTCGGTGACTTTGTTTGCCATTACCTATGTTTAACTAATTATCCTTCATTACTATTAATCTGTCAGTTTTCATGCTGTGAGAGTAGGATGCTGTTCAGTATCGGCCTAACATTGACTTATTAATTCATAAAGAAACTCCCAAACAAGGAACATTGCAGTATAAAGGAGGGAATTCATCTATTTCCCGCAATATGAAAGATAACAATCAGTCTATAAATGTTCACCAAGTAAATACAAAAAACAAAATGAAAGGAAACGGACACAGTAGCTGCCAGCCGATTCAAGAGTGTTGGGACCTCTCCATCTCTAATTCTAAGCCAAAACTCTCCCTACTCCTTTGTTTCCCTACATTCTCCTCTACATTCCCTACTAGTCGTAACCATAGAAACACATTCCACTACCTCTAATAACTAACTGTCAGATGTACCAAGTCCCTTTCTACCCCTCCTCATATATGCTTTTGCCACTAGGTACTCACATACATTTGTAATTATTCGATAGGCTCTGTTTTGTATGGTTAGAGTCCCTTTCTTTAGTGGGATTTCCTTTATTGTGGGCATGATTTTTTGTTTGCTCTTGTATTTTTTCTCAATGAAAGTTGTTATTTCTATTTTTTTAAAAAAAACATTTGAGGCAATTGGGAAATACATTGGAGGTCTTGTTAGTATTTCTTCCCAAACATTAAACTTGGTCGATTGTGTAGTGGCATACATTGAAGTGAAAAACAATTTGTGTTTCTTACCAGCAACTATTTTGATTAAGGATTAGAAAGAGGAGGTTTCTTCCTTAGATTCAGTGATATCACCCCTTTAGATCATCCCAATAATATCAACTGTTGGTTACATCTAAGTTACTTTTTGAATTTATAGATTTAAATAGACTTTACGAGGTTATGAAAGATGAAGGTGTTTAATTTTGGTTCTTCTAAAAGAAACTAATTATCGGTGGTCTGCCAGTAGTTATGCGAAACTTGCCTCCTTTCTTCTCTGTTTAAATGAAATTTTAATGATCAATCGGACAGATTCTTTGTTGCGGTGAATTACCATTCATTGGATTAGCAGAAAAGGTAGAGCAGGAGCTTGTATGGAAGGTATTAGCTGTAAAACTTGAAGTTAATATGTTCATTTCTATTTATCCTACTAGCTTAAGTTGCTGTTTCTCTTGTCAACTCATGTCTAGGGTTTCTTTATCACAATGCAGGCAGAACGTTCTGATCTCTTGTCAAGGCCAAGCTTGTATAAGTTGCTGTTTGCTTTTGAAACACATCGACATAATTGGCAGAAAGCAGCAAGTTATATCTACCTTTATTCAGCTCGTTTGAAAATGGAAGGAGCCCTGGGAGATAATCAGTTCAGTTCCTCATTGCTGTTGGAACGATTGAATGGCCTTTCTGCAGCTATTAATGCATTGCACCTTGTTCATCCTGATTTTGCATGGATTGAACCCCCGGTTGAACGAGATGCTATCCAAAGTAAGCACTACCCAAGTAAGAAAGCTAAAAGAACTGTTGATGAACAGTGTAAGGAACAATTTATTTTATGAATTTTTTTTATTTCCTTAGTCATTTTTCATTTCCAGATTTTCTTATTTATCTCTTTCATTCCATTGTTATCAATTGAAAATATTTATCTAGTTATCCAAAGATTCTGTTAGTCTGTTTTGTTTGAAAATATAGCTTCTTCTTTTTTTCTTTTTTCCTTTGTTTTTTTTTTTTTTTTTTGGGGGGGGGGGGGGGGGGGGTGGGGGCATAGTTGCCAGGGATGACGCCAAGCCTCAGAAGCAGCATTCTTATATCGATATGAAGCAACTAGAAAATGAATTTCTGCTAACTTCATCAGAGTATCTGCTTTCATTAGCAAATATCAAATGGCCATTCACTGGTAAGGATACGGATTATTCTGTATTATGATTTCCTTAAAGCAGGATGAGAAATTGTAAGAAAAACCTATTTATAAAAACTTTAGCTTTTAAATCCATCTAAGATATGAAAGAACCTATTGTAGATTGCATTAACATAAGTTTTCTGCAGACTCTCGTTTGTCAGGGATTCATGAGGCCCCTTCAGAGTTAGTTGATCTTCTGGTCCAGAACAATTTTTATGATATGGCATTTTCTGTTGTAATAAGATTCTGGAGAGATTCGGCATTGAAGAGGTATCGATCTTCGCTTATTCTGTCCATTGCATAAAACATAACTCTATTGATTCTGCTTAGAATTGCATACCTTGAACTTTGTTGACTCAGGGAGTTGGAAAGAGTTTTCTCTGCCATGTCATTGAAATGTCGTCCTAGTAGATTGGGTTCATCTGCAGTTCTGTAAGTCAAACCTCATTTACGATTCAAAGCATTTCTGTCGTCTTTTCCTATTGGTTGGTTAGTTTCACAAGTAGGAAATGTAATTGCTAACTTAATTGTGACTTCAGGAATGATCCCAGAATAAGTAGTCTTTTATTGATATCCCCAAATGGTGGAGCTGATGTTCATGGTGCACTTGATTTGCTGCCTAGCAGTCAGCAGGTTGATGGAAATGGCCATTGGGAAACTCTGGAACTCTATCTTGTACGTACCTTAATATTATTTTATGAATGCTGGTTAAGATATTCCATTATACTTCTGTTATCTGCTTTTTTTATGAAAACATACTTGGTCACTCCGATAACATTTGGCCCAGTACATATAGCAAAGCGATTGAAGAGATGACTTACTTCAATTGCAACTTTGAAATTGGTGAAAGGAAAAATACCGGAAAATCATGTTTATATACTAACTTACGAGGAAATATTTTACCAGCAAATTATCTAAATTCAATAGATTGAACATGGGCTTCTAATTGGGGTTTTGGAGGTGTGAAATCTTAAATTACATTTCCCAAAAGTGATCTAAAATATATTAATAGCTATAACGAAAAAAAAGAGGGATGTGATTAACCCTAGATATATAGGTTCATTACAACATAGAGTACTTTTTTTAAAAGAAGAGAACCATTTGATCACTCCTAATTACATCTATCCCTCCCAATGCTTCCTAAATAACCCATATAAATGTATCCCTATTGATTTATGCCATAATATTCTTTTGATATTATTTGCTGTAATTAGTCCATAGGATTTTGTCCTTGTTTGTCAATATTTCCTTATATGGTTAAATTTGTATTCTATTTAAGTTAGGGCTTTGTACCCTTGTAAAATTGAGAGAGGTATCTTTTAATAAAAATAATCCTTTTTTGCACGTGGTATCAGAGGTATCAAACAAAACAAAAAACCCTAACCCTAATCCTTAGTGTTGTTGCCGACACCGCCGCCTCATCCATGCCCGCTGCCGCCTTCGCCACTTTTGTACTCGGACGCCTCGGACTTCCACTATCGCCATCGACGTCAACCCACACGTCCCCAACCACTGTTGTTCTCGGTCTTGTTTTTTTGGCTGCCGTCGTTTCAGCAAGTTCTTCCGGCCACATGAGTTTTGACCCACACAAGTTCCAGCCTCCGAGTTTCTTCGCTATTTCCAGGCATCTCTCTTCGTGATTTCTTCACAATTTCTGGTCGGTTCTTCGGCTGCTCGCCCGTCATTTTTCCGGCCATTCGTCAGCAACATTAGTCTTCTAGTTAGACTGCTGTCCTTGGGTGTTTTTTTCTCTTCTTTCTTTTGGTTAGTGGTATTGTTGAGATCCATTAGAACACGACATGTCCGATGAAAAGTCATTGCTGGCCAAAGTTACTGACAACTGTTAGCTTCCAAATCCAAATCATCACAATCCGACTTAATGGGGACAACTTCCTTCGTTGATCCCAAAGGATTCGGATGTATATTCGTGAACAAGGGAAGATTAGGTATCTCACCGGTGAAAAAAAGCGCCTGTCAAGACAGATCTGTTGTTTGCTACTTGGGATGCTGAAAATTCCATGGTCATGACGTGGTTGGTCAATTCCATGACTGAGGAAATATGTTCCAACTATATGTGTTATTCGACCGCAAAGGACTTGTGGGACAATGTCAACCAAATGTATTCAGACCTTGACAATCAATCACGAGTATTAGAGTTGAATCTTAAACTAGGTGACATCCGATAAGGAGGAGATATAGTTACTCAGTATTTTCACATACTGACAAGAATTTGGCAAGACTTGGATCTCTTTGAAAGTTATGAATGGGAGTTGACTAGAAATCAAGCACACTACAAGAAGGTGGTAAAGGATAGTCGTGTTTACAAATTTCTTATTGGCCTCAATGATAAATTCAACGAGATTCGAAGTAGAGTTACTAGTAAAAAGCCTCACCCCTCCATCAATGAAGCTTTTTCTGAGGTTTGCAAGGAGGAAGGTCGTCGAAGTGTTATGTTGGGCAAGAAAACTACAGACTTAGTTGAGACATCGGCTATGATGATTGAAGCCACGGCCAATAAGGCTTCCCCACCTCCAAGCAAACCATGAGTATGGTGTGATCATTGTAACAAACCCTGCCATACTTGTGAGACCTGTTGGAAAATCCATGGGAAGCCTGCAAATTAGAAGAAGAACAAGCCATGTGACAAAGGTAATAATCACTCCCCACCTCCCATTGCTAATAATGTTAACTCCAATCCATTCAGTAAAGAGCAAGTTGATCAACTTCTGAAGCTATTAAAGATCAATTCGTCATTGGGTAATCCTAGTACCTCCTTGGCACAAATAGGTAACTGTCCTCAAGCTTTTTCTTGTCTTAATTCATCTCCATGGATCATAGATTCTGGAGCTTCAGACCATATGACCAGTACATTTCATTTTTTTTCACTCATATTTCCCTCTATATAGCACTGAAAAAATTCGGCTTGCAGATGGTAGTTTCAATTCTATTGCAAGCAAAGGAACTATTTATCTGACAAAAAGAATTACCTTACACTTTGTGCTCCATGTCCCTAAATTAGCATGTAATTTACTATCTGTCAGTAAACTCTCTAAAGATACTAACTGTCGCATCATTTTCTTTTCAACCCACTGTTTGTTTCAGGATCAGGGCTCAAGGGAGATGATTGGACGTGCTAGTCTACTTGGTCTTTACTACTTTGATGACCCTCTTACTAGTGATAAAAAAAGTTCATGGCTTAAGTTGTGTCAGTTCTCCCTTTGTTCGAGAAACAATCATGTTAAATCATGTTATAGCATGTTAGGCTAGGTCATCCCAGTTTTTTCTATTTGAAGTTTTTATTCCCAAAATTATTTAAAGGAATTGATTGTTCAATTTTTCAATGTGAAAATTGTACTTTTTCTTAGAACCATTGGGCCACATATTTATCAAAACCTTAAAAAGCTTCCAAACCGTTTTACTTAATTCACAGTGATGTTTGGGATCCATCCAAAGTCTGGACACATAGTGGCAAACATTAGTTTGTTACATTTATTGATGACCACACTCGATTAACGTTGGTTAACTTGTTTACAAAAAAAATCTAAGGTCAAGGATATATTTGTTCGCTTTTATAACATGGTTGAAAATCAATTTCAAATTAAATTAAGCATTCTACACTCTGATAATGGGACTGGGTACTTCAATGAATTTTTGGCTGATTTCTTTAAAGTAAAGGGCATTTCTCATCAATCCACTTGTCGTGATACTCCCCAACAAAATCGCATTGCTGAATGAAAAAATAGGCATTTACTTGATATTGCACGTGCCCTTATGTTTTATATGCACGTTCCTTAGTACTTGTGAGGCAATGTAGTTCTCACAGCTGTCTACCTTATCAATTGAATGCCTTCCAAAGTTTTGGATTTTAAAACCCCTTTAAATAAATTTAAGGATTCCTTTTCTCTTGTTCGTTTGTGGTTTGATTTACCTTTTAAAGTCTTTGGGTGTACTGCTTATGTTCATGTTCCAAGTTTTTCTCGGTCTAAACTTGATCCTAGGGCCGTTAAGTGTATTTTTCTTAGTTATGCCTCTGGCAAAAAGGGATATAGGTGTTTTGACCCCTCACTAAAAAATACATTGAGAGTTTGGATGTGGTGTTTTTGGAAAATAAATCGTTTTTTGACAAAAGTTCTTTTTAAGGGGAGCTATCCAACATTGAAGATCATTTTTGTGATACATCTCCTCTTCCTTCTCTCATCTATCCTGAACCTAATAGCCTCATAATGCCAAACATGAGAAATTCAACATTAGGGGGAGAAACACTTTGAAGAGATCTCAATGATCGACAACCTGAACTTCAGGTTTGTACTAGAAGGGCATTCAATCAAAGTGATCAAGATCAATAGGGCAACGTGCCACAAACCCAATCAAATACCCTAACGAATGATGCTAAAAATTCAGGTAATCCTCCTTCAATTCCAATTTCCTCAGCTTCTCAAAATCCCTTGTCTAACCTTGACATTCCAATAGCCCATAGGAAAGGTGTTTGTCAATGTACTAAATACCCCATTGCAAACTACATTTCTTATCATAGATCGTCTGATGATTATAGAGCTCCACCCCTAGGATAACAAATCTATTTGTGCCAAGGAATATACAGGAAGCCTTAAATGATCTGAATTGGAACTTAGTAGTTATGGGAGAGATGAAGGCTCTTTTAGAAAATGGCACGTGGGAAGTTGTTGAACTTCCAAAAGACAAGAAAACAGTGGAATGTAAATGGGTGTTCACTATAAAGTACAAAGCTGATGGGAGCATAGAAAGATACAAAGGCAGACTAGTTGCTAAAGGTTTCACACAAACCTATGGAATTGGTTATCAAGAAACAATTGCCCCTGTTGTAAAAATCAATTCCATTAGAGTGCTATTATCTATTGCAGTTAATTTTGATTGGCCTTGTTATCAGCTTGATGTAAAAAACGCATTTCTTAATGGCGAGCTTGAAGATGAAGTATTCATGAGCTTACCACCAGGTTTTGAAGCCAACCTTGGAAGCAACAAAGTGTGCAGGTTAAATAAATCTCTCTATGGCCTTAAGCAGTCTCCTAGAGCGTGTTTTGAATGTTTTGGGAAAGTAGGGACAAGTTATGGTTTTTGTGAGAGTCAAGCAGATCACACCATTTTTTATAGACATACCAGTCATGACAAGATGGTTGTGTTAATAGTGTATGTTGATGATATCATTCTCACAAGTAAGGATGAAGGTGAGATGAAAAACTTGAAGGGCAAACTAGCTAATGATTTCCAAATTAAAGACCTAGGAATGTTGAAATACTTCCTACGAATTGAATTTGCTAGGTCGAAATAAGGTATCCTTGTTAATCAAAGAAAATATATTGTTAACTTACTTGAAGAGACAGGTTTACTTGGCTGTCGTACAGCAAAAACTCCTATCGAACCAAAGTTAAAATTACAAGCTACAAAGGATACAGAGATAAAAGATAAAGAGAAATACTAGAGACTTGTGGGAAGACTTATTTATCTATTACACACTCGTCCATATATTGCTTTTGTTGTCAATATGGTAAGCCAGTTCATGTATGCCCCAGCGCCAACCCATTTTAAAGTTGTTTACAGAATCTTTAGATATTTGAAAGGAACTCCAGGAAAAGGGATACTGTTTCAGAAGAATGGTCATTTACATGTGGAAATTTACACTGATGCTGATTGGGTAGGTAGTACCACAGATAGGAGATCAACTTCTGGGTATTGTTCCTTTGTTGGAGGTAATCACTTATGAAGTTATTGAATCTTCTAATTTTTGTAATCATTCTTCCGAAAGGAAATCTTTCAAGAGCCCATCTTGTTATATTAAAGACCCGACCAATGCACTGTGGTTCAATACAATAAGATGCTAGAGAAATTAGTTCTGGCCATGGAAATCTCTCCCTATACCTGTTGCACCATAGACATTAGTAATGTAGCAAGTATTATGACATAAAGTCTTGAATTTGATAGATAAGTGTATAACCCTCCTTTAAGGAACTCCAAAGGAGAAATCTTGCATTTATCCCACATGATAAGAATTCCACCTGATTTTCCAAAAGCTTTTACAAAAGACCAATCAAATCCTTTAGAACTTCACAATGATTTGAATCAAATCCGGCTGCTTAGATTCTTGGATCAATGTTAAATCCAGATCCAAACTTTGATAAAATGCTTTAAAGCTGCATGTTTAGACTTATCTCCCAAACCTCGTGTGTTCTAGGAACATACTTCCTTTCGTTTAGCATTCATAGGGATACCACAATCGAGACCAAAGACTGAGGTCATATGACCTTTTGAGGCTACATCTCATGATGTCTTTATTGGAGAACACTTTGATTCAATTCACTCTTAGAGACCCTGGACCTACCTGATAATGTAAGGGGTTGTGCATCTTTATTTCTCCCATGCTTTCCGTTGGTCAACAACCAACCACTGCTCTCTATAGTTCACTACTTGTACAGGAAGGAGTCTCGGGAATCATTTTTCTCAATCAAGAATACCTCAACTGGATAAATTGACTTATTTAACAAAATTCTTTTGGCCATGACTTTTCTTCTTGACTTTCTACATTCCCATATGCAATGATGGAGATGGAATACTTGGGATCAGTAGAATTATAAAACTACGGAACCAACTGGTTTCACACCTAGGGAACAACATATGGAGCAACGACCCCAACAGTTGGAAGATATCTTGAGAAATTGCTTTAGCCTTGATGTATTCCAATGGTCTAATGTCGTCGACTTATTGGGAAAAATGAGGAAAATCACTTTGATCGCTTGTTTCGGAGAACTAAGTGGCTCACGAGGTCTCAAAAGAAATATATTCTATTTGATCTCGAAGTTCTCATATAGCACTTCCAATCCTACATTAGTAGAAGTATTGTAAGTATTCGGCTGAGTTACCCTAGCCTACCCAACTAATGTATTGTAAAGAATTCTAATTTCATTTAACAGTTCAGAGAACTTATTGATGCATTTTCACCTTTTTTTTTCTTTTTTCTTTTCTTTTTGGTAAAGACTGGACGCTTCTTGTTTATTTAGTTTATTATTAAAGAAACTTAGCACTTTTACTCAGTATTTCTTGTTGTCTAGTGTTCCTGTTTCTATATTTGTCACTTTTGTCTGCCCTATATTTACTACTTATAACTTTCTCTATCATGATCATTTAAATTAACAACTTTCAGGAAAAATATAAAGGCTTCAACGCTAGATTGCCTCTTGTTGTTGCGGAAACACTTCTCCGGATGGACTCCCAGATGGAATTGCCTCTTTGGCTGGTTCTTATGTTTAAGGTTTTCCCCTAATTTTGCCGCTGGTTTATATTTTATTCATTTTGAAGGATTATAGAATCAAGATTGTTTGGAGATATTAAATTTGAAAACATAAAACAGAATCTAGATTGGCTAACAAACATGCCATAAAACTCTCCCATTTCATAAATATATTTTTGTTTTCACATTTATGAATTCTTGTTTTTCAAGTATCAATATACTCACTTTTATCATGAAGCCTCCTATAAATTTTTGGCTTAAGAAGACTAGGACTCGGTTACTATATCTCCCAGCTATTGCCATTAGCCTCGGCCGCCAACTATAATAGTCTGCATGTCCCCGGCATTTGAAGTATGTTACACTAGTAAATGAATTTGTATCTCGTGGTGAATGCTTGA
Source organism: Citrullus mucosospermus (assembly GCA_030954485.1). Lineage (NCBI taxonomy): Eukaryota > Viridiplantae > Streptophyta > Magnoliopsida > Cucurbitales > Cucurbitaceae > Citrullus > Citrullus mucosospermus. The sequence goes on from CM062060.1 coordinate 11,384,625, forward strand.
CGAGGGGACCTTAGTTTTTCATTTCTACTTTTACATGCTAATGATCGACAGACAAATGTTAGCAAATTCAAAATACAAAATTATCTTAACATGCTTAACTGGTCCAGAAAAGGGGGAAAACAGAGTACATTTACTGGATGAATTAAAAATAAGAATACCAATGTAGATCATGATAGGATCTTTGAAAAAATTGAGCATGGGTGGAGTTGCTATGTTCTAATTTATCTTTCAAATCACTAGGTCGAAATTCCACCATTCTTGAATATATTTGTTGTTGATTTTACTGAGTTTCGTATTTTCTTTTTGCCATCTTCCTTGATTGATAACTGTTAATTCTTGCCAAATCTTGATGAATAATTTTTTCAGCAGTTTCCCTGGAATTGGTACTTTTCTTTGTATATTGTACTACACTTCATCTGACAATATTATGGCAGGATGGTAGAAGGGCAAAGGCATGGGGGATGACTGGTGAAGAATCAAATCGAGCATCGCTGTTTCGATTATATGTTGAATATGGTCGATATACAGAAGCTACACATCTGTTGCTTGAATGCATGGAATCATTTGCATCAATGGTAATTCGTGCATTGGTTTTTATATCTCAAAATTCTATTGATAACTTAATCCATGGATTGAATCTCTTTTTTATTTCTATGTGTAATCTAGCTGAAGAAATCCCTTTCATTTGATACTTGAACAACAATTTGAGGAATAATGTTTAATAGAACTCTTGAAAGAAAATTGTTTAACCATGTATGAAGCATTTATGAGATAAATAATGTCTAGTGATAAATTCAAATCGGGTTCCTAACATATGATCTAACATTGACTAAATGTATAAATTGTGATGGTACGGAAATGAAATCTCTTTCAAGAATGAACATTTTCTAGTGAATTTTAGATTCTGTGGGCCACATACTGAGTCATGTTCCAACTTTCTGCAGCCACCAGCAGATATAATTAACAGAAAAAGACCATTCTCTGTTTGCTTCCCATACAATGCCGTTCAGTACTTATGGTGCAAAATAGAAGAATTGATTCGCTCAGGTCACATGGTAGATGCTTGTGAGAAGCTGAGAAACCTATTGCATGGTGCTTTGTTGAATCATCTGAAGCTGGTATATTGTACTTTAATGGTCGGCTCTTGTTGCTATGAACAATTATCTTGTCAATATGCCTTACATTTTTTTCCCCTTTTAATATTTTAAGCTTAAAGTCGAGGAAGACGATATCCTGTCTGCCATTGCTTAAGCTACTCTGGACTACCTCCAGCAGTTTCTATGATGCCAGAAGAAGGAAGCAATCATCTTTGATCACCCGAATGGGAGCTAGTTTGAAGGTTAAAACCTGTTTTATGGCTCTTCACTATACTATTTGAAGCTCAAGTATTTATGTGTCAACTGTCCCCCTCCCCCCCCCCCCCCCCCCCCCCCCCGTTTTTTTTGTCTTTTCAGTCAAATCTCTATGCCGATGATACACCATCTTCTGTTTGAGAATGCTCCAAAGATTGGTGATCAGGTTGGATATTGTTCAGGCAACTAAGCATCCAGAGATGCCATGGATATACAGGATCGGAGCAGTTTGCCGTTGGGTAATGTTTGTAGCCTTGTATATTTGATGATTTCATTTGTTTACAACATTTTCATGATGAAATCATAGACTAGAAATTTCATCATGCTCCTACCAGTGATTGGGCAAAAAGCGTGTAAATGCATTATAATACTTGAGGCCGTGTGTTCCAGCATCTTAAGTGACGTTTTAGATTACCATATTCTCAAGTGCTTCATGCAAGAAAAGAAATGTAGAATATTCAATTTTGAAAAATTATGACCAGTGGCTTGATTAAAATGGCCATCATGATAAACAGCTAAAAATATGCGATATTAAGAAAGTAGCTAGCAACTTTATTGAGACTTTGAATGTATTTTTGTTTCATTCATATTGCTTCCTTTTAACATGAAAACAATTTTCAAAAGGATATACCAATGACATTTTCATTTATATTCATAAGTATTATCAAATACAATAACTAAGATTTTCAATATGTATGTATGTTGCATTATGCAAGGACACCAAATGCTTTTATTTTATGAGTTTATCTATACTATTTAAAAGCAGCTATAGAGGATTTTATATATTATTGTTCTTTATATGTAGGCTTTTTGTCTCAACAATTTTTTAAGGTTTTTAAAAATAAAAAATATTATGAGATTTGATATTATTAACATGATTTGATTTAATTAAAAAAAGAACATATACGGGAAAATAAACTTGAGGTTTTAAAATCTAAGAGATTTGGTATTTTTATGTTTTTTTATTGAAATGTAGATCTCTTTTTAAAAAAAAAAATACATTTTAGAATATAATCTCTACTACAGTTAAATATGTTTTTTGAAAAAAAAAAACATCTTATTATCTGTTTTTTAAAAAATGAAATTAGAAGATAATCAAATATTAAGAAATAATTATTATGAAATTTATACAAAAATAAAACATAATAATATTTTAATTTAAATTGAAGTTTGAAATTAAAAGGATAATCATATCATTCAAATTAATTTTAAAAAATATATAATATAGATAAGATTATCACAAAATTAAAAGAAAAAAAAAAGACTATACTTGGTTTAAAATTAAAGTTTAAAAGTAAGTAATTAAAGATTAAAATTAAGAGAGTAATCAAATTATCCAATTTAAATACATGAAAAAATTAGAAAAGTATTTTGGTTTGAATTTAATCTTTAAAATTAAGAGGCTAATCAATATATCCAAAAAAAAAAAAAAAAAATTTCTAAATAGTAACTAATTATCATGAAAATTTATAATTAAGTTATATTTTTAAACTTTATGTAACCGTGCGATACAAGTAGTATCGAACTAGTAATATTAAAAGAGGTATAATTAAACTTATCAAATGCTTTTCTAAAAATAATGAAAAAGAAAAGAAAAATTAAACTTATCAAATATCTCCAAATATAATTTATATATTTAGGGTGTTTGAAATAACTTTTCAAGTGTTTATTATTAAAATAAGTCATTTTAAAATAAATATAAGTATTTGGCAATCACTCAAAATAAATTTTAAAAGTCATTAGTGTATTTGTTTTAAATAGTTCTTATAAAAAAATATTTAAATAAAAATAATTTTTTTAAAAATATTTATTTTTTAAGTTAATGGAAACAACAATTAATATTTGAGTGAATTTTACATTCCATGCAAAGCGGCAAGTTTGTGGTCCCAAGTATTAATACAATGGTTAGGTTCGACAAATTGAACCATTCATTTAACGGAATTCCATAACTACTTTTATCTTACTTTCTCTAGAGAACTTGAGATAAAAGTTAGCAAGTTTTGAAGTTTTATTTGGAAGTATGGTAAAAAAAAAAAAGAAAGAAAGAGAAATCAATCATATTTAACATCATATCCATGTGTTCCTATCAACAATAGGATCAGTGTGGCAACCTTAGAGGGAGAAGAGGTGAATAGAGTTTAATTAAACTTTTTTTAGTATGCTCAATTTAAACTAATTAGTACACTTTTTAAGACAAATTAATAAAAACTCCAATAAATTCTAAACACAAGAGTGATAAAGAGTATGGAACAATAGGTTCAATCAATCTCAACCAACAAGAATAATAATATATATCATGTAACTAAAATTAATTTAAAAAATAAGTATGAAAAAGTTAGAGAAGAAGACACCATAAAAACCGTAAGTTTTATAGTGGTTTGGTCAAATTCAACCTACTCTACTTTCTCAAGCACCTATTGGATTCTTTTCCTAGATTAGAATCAAACCACTACCTTGCTCATTTTTACAGGTTCAAAAGCCAACCTAATCATTTCCACGAGTTAGGATCAAATTATTACATTGTTGAAGTTTTAAAAACACACAATAAACTCTCTAAAAAGAGATGTACAAATTTTAGCTCATGCAATTTTATGGTCACAATTCAATAGAACTTCTCTCTAGAATAAGATGAAAAGAATGAGAATTGAAAGCTTGAAGAGAAAGTGGTACGCGCAAGTGCACACGTCGAGTAATAATATAATAAAACAGTCGAGAGACCGAGTATCATCCTCAGGGAATCAGATTGATAATTTTTTAGCTATTTAGAGATCAGATTAAGAATCTTCATTAACAATCTCTACCGTCATCTGACTACTTTTTGTGTTTTCAAACAATAGTCTAGCATGCATGATCTAATCCAAATCCTACTTGCTAAAGCAAGGTTTAAATCATGGAACCTTTCAAACATAGATCAAACATTCAAAAGCATTAAGAACGGTCATGTTAAAAAGCGTAAATGCAAATTAACATTCAAGAAGCAAAGAGTTTGACAATTATACCTAATAATCCATCTACTGCTAAGACTATGAGAAGTTTAGCTTAACATGGCTTCCATGAACATAACCATATAGAGAATACCAAAATACATCAAAGAATTGAAGAATAAAAAAGGGAAAGAAGAGTTATCTAGTTTCCAATCACGTCTTCAGGATGGATTTGGCCCTCCAACGATCTCCAATCACTCTAGCATCATGAAGTCTCCATACTGTACTCAAAACCCTCTCTCTAGCCTCAAAAACTGCAAATTTTGATGTGGAGGCCGACCAAAAACCTTAGAATAAATTGCAGTTATTTCATGCTTAGACTTCATCTTAGCACATTATGAGTGGCTAAGGTAGTTTCTAGCTTCGGGTAGGATTAAAACCCATTTTGGATGGTTGTGAGACTTGGTTTGTAGTTCATTAATGCATATCTTGCTGATTATTTACAGTTCTTGAATGAAAATTTAATGTCTATTGATAGCTCTCAAAAAGAGTTATTTTTATGTCCTTATTTCCTTTTGCTTGTTATGTTTTATATGATTAAATGTCTGTTTTGTATAAATTCAAGCAAACCATGCACCTCAAAGTGTTATGAACCGTTCAGAGTTGATTTTGAGCTATTAAAAGTGAAATAGGGCACCCAGAGCTCAAGGGTGTGAAAATTACGAAAATACCTTTGGGGTAACGAAGAGCATATCACAACTACGCTATGCTCTACGCTCAAAGGTAGAATGCGATTATGGCGAGAGCACAACGATGCTCCCTTAGAGCATAGCTGTGCTCCGTATTTTGACGAACAAGTGACGTAGCGCACAACATTGCTACGCTCTTGGTAGGCACTTCGATTTCTACCTACAATGTAACGACGCTCTCTAAGAGCGTAACGACGCTCTCCCCGATTTTATATATAATCTCTTCTTTTTTAGGGTTTTAAATGAGGTTGGATCTCATAGAGGTCAAGGAGTTATCAAAATTTCTTCTTCTTCTTCATATTTCTAGCCTTTTGGCTTAGGCTTTTCTTCATTTTTTGGGTTGTAATCACAGAATGGGAGCTCCTACCTCTTTAATCTCTGTCAATGAAGTTGATTAGGTAAGTAATCTTCTAGTTCTTGGGAGTAAACTCTTGTGTAATTATTAAGATTTGTTTTAATGAATTTCATATTGTTATTATGTCTCTTTGAGTCTGTTTTTATTCCTTGATGTATGTTTTTAGTGTTGGGTTTTATACCCTAAAACTCATAGATTGTAAATGTAATAATTTGACCGTAATTAAATCATTAATAAAGAGTTATTGATGTGTTACTTCAATAAGCGTTATTGATTGTTTTTGTTTGTTTTGCTTAATAACCCTAAATCCAATAAACTAACATCCTAGGTTGTTTTATGAGTCTTGAACTATATGTGAGAACATATGGAGATCAATGTTCAAGATATCGTCTAAAGGGTCTATAGTATAGAAATTGTTGGATCGGTATGGCAACCCTAGAGGGGGGGTGAATAGGGTTTATTTAAACTTATTCCTAAATATGCTCAAATTAAACTAATTGAATTAATTTTTGAATTAAATTAATAAAAACCTTAATTGATGCTAAATATAAAAATTGATAAAAATATATGAAACACAAGATTCAATCAATCTCAACAAAGAAGGATAGTAATCTATAACATGCTACTAAAAATTGAATGCAAAATTAATTGAGAAAGAGTTGGAGAAAAAGACACCGTGATTTTTATAGTGGTTCGGCAAAATCGGCCTACGTCCACTTCCCAAGCTCCTCTTGGGTACTTCACTAGAAGTCTTTGACTCTTTCCACGGCTTAGAGTCGAACCGCTACAACGTTCTTTTTCCGGGTGCAAGAACAAACCTGATCCTTTCCACGGTTAAGGATCAAACCGTTACAAAAACTCTTTTTCTCCGGATCAAGAGGCAACTTAACAAAAATTTGAAAAAAAAAAAAACAAAAAGCACACTTGACAAACTCTCTAAATAGAGTGGATTTACAAATTTAAGCACTTCACAAATAAATCCTCACAATACAATATATCTCTCTCAAGAATAAGATGAAAAGAAGAAAATTGAAAGCTTGGAGAGAGAGCAACAATGATGGCTTGGTAAATTATGGAGGATTGAAAAAATAATAAGAGTTGTGTTTAATTTTGGAGAAGATGAAGTGTTTAAAAAGAAATGAAAGTGAGTGAAAACCAAATTAATTTGAACCATTAGATTTTTGTAAAAGAAAATTGAATGGTGGAGATTTAAACTTAACTAGCCGTTAGACACAAACATATAATAATATTAAATTAATCCTTTTAAAAAGCAATTAGCCGTTAGACACAAACATATATAATAATATTAAATTTATTTTCTTTTTAAATTCATTTTCTTTTTAAAATCATTTTCTTTTTAACATCAATCCAAAAATAAAAAACCCACAAATTTTCACTTCTCCATTGCTCCAAGTGGCACCTTTCAATTAGTCCACTTTGATTAAAAAAAAATCTGCCACATCATCAGCTCAAGATTTTCCCATTAAGCTCGTTTTGGTCATATCTTCTTCGTTTGAACTCCGATTTGAGTGATTCAAATTGCATTGGAACCTTTGTTCAAAACTCCACACAATAGGCACTTCAAAACACTCAAATGATTAATAAATAAAATTAGGTTTGTTATCATCAAAACACTAATTAATCAATTAATTAAGATTAATTAATTGTAGATTAAGAGCCAAAAAGCCAACAGAAATAAGGTTGGGTACCTTATCTTGGTGACATTATGGATACGACCCACTTTGTATTTGATATAGATGCAATAATCTAACGTGTTCATGCAGGTGACATGCGAGTGGGGTATCGTATGCAATGAGTTTGCATAAGATCGAACCACGAAATAATAATCACTAGATGTAACTCCGTTGACTAGTTAGGTTTCTATTTCAATAGGATGACCTAGGCAACTTAGTCTTAATCCTGAGTATATCATGAACTCCTGTCCACGAGGGATTATCCTTTGATTTGTATAGGTGAGAGTGGCCATTTGCTGACTCAATATGCCTACCATCTTGGGGACAAGACTAAGTGGGGAGCTGAGGACATAATTATACAAGATAGAATTCACGCATTCCCATTTTAGGGTAAGTAGATAAGTGTTCCCTTAAGTAGTGTCTCCAGGACTTGAACAAAGGGTCCTACCCTCTCACTAGCCCGAGAGGGGTTTCTGTTTAATGGTTGGACCATAAACAGGTAATTCATTAGAGGAGCACTGGTACTTAAGGCTTTAGAAGTAACCTAGGGGTAAAATGGTAATTTGACCCAGGTGGTGTTACGAGCAATTGTGAAGGACTAATTTGCTATTATTGGTCCATATCCATGGATACAGAAATATATCTACAGTGAGAAGAGTGCAGTTGTGGGTCTTTAGTGGATTGTACCCACAGTTAACAAATATTGATTAATGTGGTCGATGAGTTTAGCTAATTAATCTCATATCGTTGAACTTATGATCTATAGGTCCATAAGGTCCCCTTACTAGCTCACTACGGACCAACAAGGATCAACTATGTTGAAAGAAAAATTTGAAATGTTCACATTTATAAGGGAAAATATTAATTGTATTGTATACAATTAATTGCATGATTTATTATAAATTTTATTTGAATGTGATTCAAATTATAACTTTATAATAGGAATAATTAATTTATTTGAATATGATTCAAATAATTAATTATTTATTTGGATAAAATTCACATAAATAAATAGAGGGAGAATTAATTAATTAATTTGAATTGGATTCAAATAATTAATTATTTAATTTGGATAATATCCAAATTAAAGATTCTGCATAAAATAAATAGAGGGAGAATTAATTAATTGATTTGAATTGGATTCAAATAATTAATTACTTAATGTGGATGAAATCAAAATCAAAGATTTTGCAGAAAATAAATATTTAAATAAGATTTAAATATTTTAAACTATTTAATATAATATATTATTTGGGTAGATATTTATTAATATTGGATATTAGTAAATATTTGATTTAAAATCTCTAGGTTTGTCCTAATAGGATTAGGAGTAACCTATAGAGTTCTATAAATAGGGCCCTTAGGAGCCTTCAAAGAACACTCTCTATAAGAATAATCTCTACGATTACTCTAAAAATCTTTCTCTACTAATTTTTCCAATTTTCTTAGAAAAAGTCTAAGAAAATTCTTCTTTCCATTCTTTCAAAGAAGCAGTTCCCACAAATCGGATCCTTGTCAGAGTCATAGCGAGGAAGATCTCTTGGAAAAGGAAGTCTATAAGGAGAAGACTATCGGTTCAAGAATTATAGATTGGCAAAGGTATGATGCTTAACATTTTCTTTACTTTTTTGTATTTTTAATTCTTTCAATAAATCAAAGAACGCGATCACACGCTTCCGCCGGGTATTCAATTCCCTTCATTTGGTTGGATTAATGCCTTACCTTGAATGTATATCTTAGCTATTGATTTTTGCTCGTGCGTTTCCTTGTGTTCGTCCATGCCTAAAATCGATAAGTAGCAACAGTTAATGTGTGCATGCTAAGGAATATAGGCTATCCATAGGCTTTAGAATGTATGCTTAACCTAGATTCAAAGAAACTCGGTTAATTAGGTTAGGGCTTTCCTGCTAATTAATCACACAATTGAATCCTAGGGTTTAATGTGCTTGTTCTTGGTTTTAATTGATTGTTGTTGAACCCAATTAGAATTCGGGGTTTTTAGTTTAATTAGGGCTTAATGCTTTAATTAATGGCTAGGACGCTTGCTCGGTCTATTCCAAATGATTAGGTTGCCTATTACATCGATGAATTTGGATGAATCGAGTAAGTAGTTGTGATTGCATAATAGATTACAAGTTTATTAAGATATTTCAATGATAGAATTCCAATTTTCTCCCGATACTAGAATTCCTACAATTGATTACATTTTTCCGTTATTTTACTTTCTTGCATTCATTTTCATGCCTATTTCTAATCCACACCAAACCTCCCATGTTTATCACTTTAATTAGGAAATTAGCTTAACGAAACAAAGACTACGGTCCCTGTGGTTTGACCTAGACTTGTCACTATTCTTATGCCATTGTAGCAATAGGAGTAGGATTCCGTATTACAAATTTCTTTTGATCGATTCTTTTTGGGAATTAAACAACACCGAAAAAAAAAATTCATCATCTATGCTTTAAATTTATTCATTATTGGTCATCTCTCATTGATTTATTGAATGCTTATGTTTTCTCTTCGTATTTCATCTATCTTGAGGGTAAAGGGATTTAAGCATGCTATGGGTGTGATTGTAGGTTGTTTAAAGCAATTCCTTCACAAAATTTTGCATGATCAACCACTTCCAAGAACAAATCGATAGTAACATAGGCTATCTTGTTATTCTATCGAGTTAGTTTGACTACCTTTCTTAATGCAAATGTTTAATTAGTATGGATGCCGACGAACCTAATTAGTTGAGCATCTAGGTTCTTTATGAAATGAGTCAACATATTCGGGCATGTACATTGAGTCTTATTGAATATGTGAGCTAAGGATAAAACGGCAAGCATTGTATATTTCTAAATGTTTTATGATCAACCAAGCAAATGTGTAGATTCTGAATCCTAAACTAGATGTTTTAATCAATTAAGTTCATTTCAATTCCCGCTTTACTTTTATGCATACTAAATTCGAGTCTTTACATTCCTTGCAACACAACACACAACCCCCTTATGACAATCTTCGAATCCAAGAAAAAGCTAAAGTCGTCCTAGACTCTTTGAGGAGACAACCTGGTCTTGCCACCTATACTGCGTCCTTGTAGTATAGTTATTTGATTAGTGGTCTTTTGGAAATTAAACGATACCCATAAAGTTGCTACCAAATTGGCACCGTTGTCGAGGAACCGTGCAACAATTTTAGCCAATTCTTGGATTCAGTTTAGTGTGCGTGCGTTTTCTTGTGGTTTATGACTCATTCCTTTAGAAGTTCTAGACTTCAATATTTTGCAGATATTAACAACGAGGAGCGTCGAATTCAACAAGGAAGGAGAAGAGAAAGATTAGAAGATGAAGTAGTGATTGACAAGACTCAAACAGAAAAACCAACCAAAAAAAGAAGAGGACCAAGAGGAACAAGAGGACTTAGGACTAGAAGTTGAGATTGGGCAAATACCTAAGCTCACTTTGAGGCAATTATTGATGATCAATCAGTAGAAGATAAAGCACAATAGCATTGAAAAACATATCATTAAACAACATTCATGAAAAATACTAAATCATTAACTTAAATCCATAATTAAATCATCCAACACCCTAAAACTATGAGTTTCATATGAATTCTCAAGCATAAAAGTAAAAGGGAAATAGAAACTTAGGAAGAAAAACTCTTGAATTCCTTCCTATCGTTGAATTCCTTCAATCTTCTCTTGGTCGGCACCTAGGGATCTTGAACAGTCTTTAACTCTTCTCCAATACTTTCCTCTATTTTTTATAACAAACTTACACTCTTAGGCTCTCTTTTCCTCTAAATTTTGTGATTGGGGTTGTTGAGAACCTCTCAATTTATAGAATTTCACAAACTTGCAGCCCAATTTCTTTCCTAAAATGTAGAACTTTCAGTTTTTGAAAGACTGACGCCTAGGCGCTCTACCCTCAGAGTCGAAGCGCCTAACGGAGTGCCAGGCAATGCCTGGGCGCTTACTACCTAGCGCCTAGGTGCTCTCTTGCAACGCCTATGCGCTCCATAGATCTTTAAAATTGTAGCTCTCGGGTCTGCAACGTCGAGGCAACACCATTAGGGTTTTTTCTCCTTTTCTTCCTCTTTTCGTCCAGTTTTGGCTTAATTTGGTTCTTTTGGCCTTCAACGCTTATTTTCTCCATAATTACCTAAAAACCACTAGCAACCACATGAAATCTAATAAAAAAATTCCTAAACTAAGAACAATAAAATCATTTTTTGAGTGCTTTTCACCACCCCAAACTTAAAAATTTTCTAGTTTCGAGCAAAGAAAAGGAATAAAACATAGGGAAATTAAAAGATAATTGTGCTAGTGACTCATGCCTCATAGAATAACATATCAAGAGCTCAAGTAGAAACATTCACGCATATCTATATTGTTAAGATCATTCAAGGTCAAATCTTGTCATCATCCATATGTGTATGTGCAAGCCTCCTTTAATTCAAAATGTTAGAACTCAAATTAGGATTTAAGAGAGTTTTTCTAGTCTTCCTCCTACTCTAGGTCATGCACCAATTTTAAAGAATCCACACATTTCAAGAAGGTAATATGTCCACTAAGGTGCCTTAAGGTACAATTGTTTTTCTCATAGTCAGCTTAAACTTGCATTCTTTTACCTAGGAGCACTAGCTTTCACACATTCACTATAGAGACTCATACCTAGCCAATTCCCAGGTGTCTTTATTATTCACAGCAAAAGTAGCTCTTTTTACCCCCATCCATTCTTACACATTACAAGTTTAGCATATTTTGTATGTTACAACAGATAGGCATTAAAGCTCATACACTTTAGTGCACATTTTTTTTAAAAAAAAATATATATATATATAACATTTTTTTCGTCCTTAGCTTAACCAGTGTGACCTTTCGAAGTGATAACTAAATACACTCAACTTAATCCCCTTCTAAGTTAAAGTTTCTAAATTAAAGTGACTACATGCTGAAAATAAGAGAGACCACAAGAGGGACTTAAATAGATCAAAACTCAAGATAATGTTATCCTATTTCCACAATAAGTCACCATATTCAAGTCTCATCATAGTCAATCAACATCAAAAGCACACAATAATAAAGCATTCCCATTATTTTCAAACCTCAATTCAAAAAAATTTCAAATTTTGCCAAAATTCAATTAACATGCATATAATCATTAAAAGAAATTTTCATGCATAGCAGGATAAAATCACACCAAAGTACAAAGTACGCCTCCCACCCAAACATAGAATGATGAATTGTCCTCAATGCATAAAAAAATAAAACAAAGAGATACAAGCCTTGTAGCATTCGAGAGTCCACCAAAAGGCTTGGTGAAATGAGTACTTTGCACTGATAGATAAATGAGCATGCAGCAGAAGTTAAATTGATCAATTTTCACTCTAAGATGCTCAATTTAGAGGATTAAACATGCAATTAAGAAGAAAAACCAAAGTTTCAAGAACACTTACCCTTAAAGCTCCAAATTCTCTTTCAATTCTTGATGAATTTCAGCAGCACTTGGTTGTAGACCACCACAAGAGTATTCTCTACTATTCTCTAGGCTTAGATTGGATGGTGAGATCCAAATTTGTGGAGAATTTGAGAAAGAATGAAGGTTGGGAAGAAGATTAACAATGGATGGAATTTTGCAAAATTAACCCTTAATTTCACAAAATTCTTAACCATTTTTATGTCAAAATCATCTTTATTTATTAAAGAATAACATGCTATCCAATTGCATTAAAATTTGACAACACAAAATGGTTAATTTGTTGATTAATTGTGAAGAAGACAACCAAGTTCCTAGCTTAGTTAGTGGGAAAATCCAATCTTCAAAAATCAATTTTAAATCAATTTTCAATGAATTTCCAAAATTGAATTAAAATTTATTTTTAATTTAAAAAAATAATTAAATAATTAAATAAAAATAATTTAATATTTAATTAATTAAATATTATTTTAATATTAAATAATAAAATAATATTATTTTTCCCACTTATCTCAATTTTTCTAAAAAAACCGATATGAATCCTTGTTCATATGATTAATATTTAAATCATATTTAAATATTATAATTAACTCTATTTGTACGTTTAATTCGTAATTAAACGTCGATATATCGTATATATCTGACTTTCATTTCTCAAGCCAAGATTTGAATGGTTCAAACTTATTCACCACATTATCTAAGATTTTAGTCCATTTATGAGCTAGTAGAGGGACCTAATGGACCTATAGATCATGAGCTCCAATGATTCGAGATTAACCGGCCAAACTCTTTAACCTAGTTAACCAACATTTGTTAACTAACGGGACACTCCACTAAAGCTCGTAGCTGCACTCTTCTCACTGTAGATATATTTGTGTCCATTTGATATAACCATCATCAATAAGTCAATCCTTCACAGGTTGTTCATAACTTCAGCTAGGTCAAATACCGATTTACCTCTGAGTTACATCTTTTCTCCTTAAGCACCATTGTCGCTCTAATGAACAACTGACTAAATCCATTCCCTCTCGGGCCAGTGAGAGGATGGGGCCCCTTGTTCAAGTCCTGGGAACAACACTTAAAAGAACAACCTCTCTTCTATCCCTAAATTGGGTAGGAGTGAATTTCGTCTCGCAAATTCTATGTCCCTAACTATCTACCCGGTCTTATCCTTGAAATGGGAGGAATGTTGAGCAGCGCTATTGAGCTTACTCTCACCTGTGCAGATTAAGGGATAATTCTGAATAAACATGAGTTCATAGATAGCTCAAGATTCAGATCAAGTTATTTAGGTCACTGATAAGTGAAATTAATCAGTGTTAATCGTAAACAGTGTTAATACGTAACAGTGATTATTTCAGGATCAGTCTTACACAATTTCATTATGTAGAATACCCCCGCTCACATGTCTTTACATGAGCAAATCAGGATCACTTCATTTATGACACTTTACAACATTTGTAACAATCATGAAGCGGGTCGTATTCAATAGTGTCTCTAGGAAGAGGTACCCAACCTGATCCATGTACTATAGACTATTGAGGCTACTTACTCGAACTTGATCCTATTTATGTCTCCACATAAAGTCCAAGTACTCATGATAATAGCCAAGGGTTTGTAGTTTAATTGGATTTAGAGTTTAATAAATAATTAATTCGCTTGAATAACTTCATATGTACTAAAATTCACATATTTACAAAAACTACGAGTGTTAGGACATACAACCCAACAAACAACGTTTTCCTAAAAAGAATAATTAACGACATATGTGTGGCTCCCTTATCTTGTTAATTATTTACTGTTCTTGAATGAGATTTTAATGTATATGCTTTGGATTTATGAGTTATTGGTCACCTTTCATTGATTCATCAATGCTTTCGTTTTCTCTTCGTATTTCATCTATCTTGAGGGCAAAGGATTTAAGCATGCTATGGGTGTGATTGTAGGTTGTTTAGAGCAATTTCTTCACAACATTTTGCATGATTAACCACTTCCAAGAACGAATCGGTAGTAATGTAGGCTATCTCGTTATTCTATCGACTTAGCTTGACTATCTTTCTTAATGCGGATGTTTAATTAATATGGACGTTACCGAACCCAATAAGTTGACCATCTAAATTGTTTAAGAAATTAATCAACATATCAGGACATGTATATTGAGTCTTCTTGAATACATGAGCTAAGGATAAAATCAATAAGCATTGCAAATTTCTAGATGTTCTATGATCAACCAAACAAATGTGTGGATTCTAAATCCTAGGCTAGATCTTTTAATCAATTAAGTTCATTTCAATTCCCCTTTACTTTTATGCATTCTAAATTCGAGTCTTTACATTCCTTGCAACACAACACATAACTCCCCCCTCCCCATGTGACAACCTCTTAATCCAAGAAAAGTTAAAATTGTCCTAGGTTCCTTGAAGAGACAACCCGATCTTACCACCTATACTGTGTCCTTGTAGTATAGTAACACAACAATAGTCAAACCGATTAAGGTTATGTTTTTCCTCTCACGCTTAGACATGAAGGAGCAATCTCATGAATTATTCCTAACAATTCAACATATGAATTGAATTCAAAAGATTCATATACTCCACCTCTATCACTTTTGATTTTTTTTTTTTAACTTTTCTACTGATTTGATTTCAACTTTAAGGAGAATCTATATTTATATTTCTAAATTTTCAAAAACATCACTTTTATTTTTCATTAAACAAACATGAGTTTTTTTAAAACAATAATTGAAAAAAGTGATAATATCTACAATTATTCCTTCAAATTCACACAAATCTATATGGATTATTTCTAGTAATTCAGTATTTCTTTCAACACTTTATGAGCTCCTTTTGTGATCTTAGCTTTGCTACATATTCACATTTCTGAAAATTATTTTTTAAACTAAAAATTAATCAAAGACTACCCATTATTTCCACACATATAATATTTATATGACATAAATGAGCATGCTAAACGTTTAAATTTCTTATTCAAATTGTTTGGATATTACTTATTAGAAAAGTGAGATATATTATTAGGGCTCTTTTCAAATATAGCAAAAAGAATAAAAAATATTTACAAATATATCAAATTTTCACTGTCTATTTGCGATAAACCACGATGGATCGTAATAGACTACTATCTATATTACACATAAATTACTATTAGTTGTAAATATTTTCAACAGTTTTTTCATTTAGGATATTTCCCCATTATTATTATTATTATTTTCATATAACTCTTCTTTAATTTTTAATGACTATTTTTTGGAATCTGACAATTAAATTAGTTATCATTAAAAGATTTTAGGTTTACTTTTGTGAGATATTTATTACCTTCTTGAATCAATGCATCATACCTCTTTGCCTCTTTTTCTACACAATGCGACTAATTAGTATTTCTAAAAAATAGTTCATTTTGCTCCTGATACATGCATAAAAGTACGAATGTGGAAATAATTTTTTTTTAGA
Organism: Citrullus mucosospermus; assembly: GCA_030954485.1. Classification (NCBI taxonomy): domain Eukaryota; kingdom Viridiplantae; phylum Streptophyta; class Magnoliopsida; order Cucurbitales; family Cucurbitaceae; genus Citrullus; species Citrullus mucosospermus. The sequence continues at coordinate 11,400,634 of CM062060.1, forward strand.
CAATTTTACCCTGCATTTTTCTTAAATATCTAATTTAACCATCACGTTAAGATCAAGGTAAAAAAAAATATTTTCATAAAAATTAATTTTTTCTAACATTTCAGATTTGTAATAAAGAATTTTCAATTCAGGAGTTTCTATGTTTTTGTCTTCCTAGCCAATTTCAGTGACATTTATAATATATTAAAAAGTGAGAATCTTATAAAAACATTTTTGGATACTTTCGTCCCTTCCTTAGTTTACTTATTTACAAAGATTAATTATAAATAGCATATAAATAATTAGGCTAGTTATTAATAAAGTACACAATTAATCAATTATTAACTATCAATAATAAGTATAATAGGAATTCAAAGATTGGAATGTAAAAAATTTGTCATATTTGATTTTTTGCTTTAATGTAATTAAAAACTGAAAATTTAATATCTTTAGAATTCAAAAATTTTGTAACTCTACTACTACCATAAAAATGTATTTTCATGATCACCATTTTCCACTATCACCTAAAGTTTTAATCTTTATTTTTGTTTCTGTTTTCTTTTTTTTTTTTTTTCTCTCTCTATGCATTATTCTTCAAGACTCTCCAATCTTCAAAGCATCTCATGGTAGATTCAAGTTACAAATAATGCACCCCAACTTTGATGCATTTGTATAAGAATTTTTTGTCTAGCTATTGTTATGAAGAGATAATTGTATAGCTAAGAGTTTTTCTTTTTTCTTTTTTTTTTTCTTTTTTTTTTGTTATTGTCTTTTATTTGGGTATTTTATATTCAAAGTATTTTTGTCTAAATATCTAGTGAAGAAAATGAAAAATTCATTGATCTATCTATTATAAACCTAAAGCATGTGATAATGATGATTAATAAACTGATGATAGAGTAAATTTAAAAGAAAAATTGACCAATTAAAAAATACACATCCTAGATGTTTCTATTATTATAAAAAATTCAATTAATTACTCTTATATAAACCAAAACTAACTCTAGATATTTGTAAATTTTAAAATTTTAACATATCTTGGTTAAAATAATGATTATTTTTAATATTATATTTTTATATTTACACTATATATTGATAACAAAAATATGCTTATCTATCTTATGATAGTAAATGAAAATATAATTTCTTATTATAAAAGAAAATAAAGTAAAAATATGTAACTTATAATAGAGTAATTTAAACAAAAATGTATATTATTACAAATATTAGTTTATACTCTAAATAATAAATATATTTCTATGGACTAAAATTAATAATTTAAAAAGGAGAGATTTTCTTCTATAAATTTGATATTTATTTTTAAAAACATACCATTTTTAGTTATTAAATTGATTAAAAATAATTAGTAAATTATTTAGATTAAGATTATATTCACATAAGCCATAATATATTAACGATTAAATAGTAATATATTATAAAAACATATAAAAATAATCATAAATAATATTTAAAATAAATCTATTAAAAATATTTTATTCTAATTATTAAAAATATTTACTTGAGTTTTTTAAAATTAAAACATATGTGTATTTGCATGTGGTAAAACACCAGTCTATAATTTACGACATATTAAAAAGCTACAAACTTTGAAAAACTTTCTAAGACTATTTTATCCCTTTATTAAATTTAAAATTTACAAATATGCCACTTACAATTAATTTCCTTCTTTTTTTTCTTTTTTTTTTCTAATTTTTCTTCCATCTCCCCAATCTTCTCATATTTTCTTTCTTTTTCTTTTTCTTTTTCTTTTTCCAATTTTTCTTTCATCTCCCCAATCTTCTCATATTTTCTTATTCCTTTTTTTTTCTTTTCTTTTTCCAATTTTTCTTCCATCTCCCCAATCTCCTCATAATAATATAAATATATCTATGATAGCCACTAATATACTTATAACTTAGTCACTCAAAGAATTCTATCATTGATTGAAAGAATTCACTAGCTATCATTCATATTTTTAAATGTTAGAAAAGAATTCACTAAATATTTGTGTATCGGTAATATCAATTATTAGTGATATTAGTGATAGAACTTAGATAGATATCAGTCATTCTTATGTATCGGTGATATTGAACTTAGGTAGATATTAGTGATAGAAGTCTATCATTGATAATCATGATAAAAGTTTCTCAATAATAGCCATTGATAACTTTGAGTGTTAATATTTCAAAATTGATAGTTATTAATAAAAGTCTATCAGAAATAACCACTAATATTTTCTATCATTGATAGCTGAATCTTTGATAATTTTCTTCACAGTTAATAACCACTTATAGAAATCTATCATTGGTAGCCAACTTAGTGGAATTAATTAATAAAGTTGAATCTCGAACTAAAATGTAAGTGGCATGCCTAGAAGTTATCACTTATAGCATGTTATCAGTGATAGAAGCTATCATTGATAACCACGATATAAGTGATACCAATGATAGAACTTAGGTGATATTCATATATCGATGATATCAATGATATAAAAGTCAATTCCATTTGATCATGAAAGTCTATCATTGATAGCCACTGCTAAAAGCTATCGGTGATAGCCACTAATAGGAGCTATCAGTGATATGACTTAGGTAGATATTAGTGATAGTCACTTATAAACCTTTCATTAATAGACTTCTATCACTTTTAGTTTTAAATGTTAATCTTTGAAAGTTGATAGTTTCCTTTCAAAGTTGATAACTACTTATAAAAGTCTACCATTGATAACCACTGATGGCATTAAGTGTTAATATTCCAAACTTGATTCCAATTGATGAAAGTGTATCAATAATAGCCACTAATAAATGATAGCAATTTGAAAGCTAATATTTCAAGTGTTACTATTTCAAGGTTGTATTAGTATTTCTCAAATTGAAAGCTATCATTGACAGTAGCTATCAGTGATAGCCATTGATAACTATCACTGATAGTTGCTATTAGTGATAACTTTCAATTTGAGAAAATCGAAAGAAGAAGCGTGATATGACGAGTTGAATTTGGCCTTTCTTGATGGACAGTATTTTTGTTTTCTTGATGGTCATGAAAAGAAACCATCAAGAAAACCATAATTTGGATGTTTTAAAATTATTATTTATTTAAAATTACATTTCTTGATGGTCTTAGAATATCAAGAAAGGTTTATATTTTTCTTGATTGCAAAGTATGTACGAAAAATACCAAATAATGAATTCCCGGTTTTTGGATTCGTTGATGGACAAAAACCATCAAGAAACGTCTTTCTTGATGGTCACTGCTCATCAAGAAAAGGGATAAGTTTTTGGATTCATTGATGGTAAAAAACCATCAGGAAAACTCAACTCTTTCTTGATGGTCATTCATCGGCCATCAAGAAAAAGTCAAAAAAACACGTTTTATAGGACGTTATGTTTTAGAAATTAAAAACTTTTCTTCTAAAATACGGTTAGCAACAAGATTAGAAAAACAAATGAATTGTAGATTTAATGTTCATAAACCTGATTCTAAAATCCTAAAAATAAAAAATTGAATAGTTATCAATGGGGTATAACATTCAAAACTATATATATATCTATTTGTTAATAAATTTGAAGACTAGACAATATTAATTTATCATTTGTGTGCGTTTTTTTTTTTATTTTTAATTCAATGATGAGTATAATAGGTAAGGATCGAAATATTGACAATGAGTGTAATAAATTAGAAAACTCTTTCTTGATGGTCACTAATTGGCCATCAAGAAAAAACCCAAAAAATAAATTCTATAAAAAATCTTTATTGATGGTCACCAATTGGCCATCAAGAAAAAACTCAAAAAATAAATTCTAGTAAAACTCTTTCTTGATGGTCATTGCCCATCAAGAAAAGGGATAAGTTTTAGGATTCGTTGATGGTGAAAAACCTCAGGAAAACTTAACTCTTTCTTGATGGTCACGAATTAGCCATCAAGAAAAAACCCAAAAAATAAATTCTAGGAAAAGTCTTTCTTGATGGTCATTGCCCATCACGAAAAGGGATAAGTTTTTGGATTCGTTGACGGTAAAAAACCATCAGGAAAACTCAAATCTTTATTGATGGTCACCAATTGGCCATCAAGAAAAACCTCAAAAAATAAATTATAGGGAAACTCTTTCTTGATGGTCACTGCCCATCAAGAAAAGGGATATGTTTTTGGATTCATTGATGGTCAAAAACCATCAGGAAAACTCAACTCTTTCTTGATGATCACGAATTGGCTATCAAGAAAAAACCCAAAAAATAAACTCTAGGAAAAGTCTTTCTTGATGGTCACTGCCCATCACGAAAAAGGATAAGTTTTTGGATTCGTTGATGGTCAAAAACCATCAGGAAAACTCAACTCTTTTTTTATGGTCACGAATTTTGGCCATCAAGAAAAAACCCAAAAAATAAATTCTAGGAAAAGTCTTTCTTGATGGTCACTGCCCAATACGAAAAGGGATAAATTTTTGGATTCATCGACCATCAAGAAAAAGTCGAAAAGAACACATTTTATAGGACGTTATGTTTTAGAAATTAAAAATTTTTTTTCTAAAATACGGTTAGCAACAAGATTAGAAAGACAAATGAATTATAGATTTAATGTTCATAAACCTGATTCTAAAATTCTAAAAATAAAAAATTGAATAGTTATGAATGGGGTATAACATTCAAAACTATATATATATATATATATTTGTTAATAAATTTAAAGACTAGACAAAATTAATTTATCATTTGTGTGCGCTTTTTTTTTTTTTTTTCCAATGATGAGTATAATAAGTGAGGATCGAAATATTGACAAAGAGTGAAATAAATTAGAAAACTCTTTCTTGATGATCACTAATTGGCCATCAAGATAAAACCCAAAAAATAAATTCTATGAAAAATCTTTATTGATGATCACCAATTGGCCATCAAGAAAAAACTCAAAAATAAAATTATAGGAAAACTCTTTCTTGATGGTCACTGCCCATCACAAAAAGGGATATGTTTTTGGATTCATCGGCCATCAAGAAAAAGTCAAAAAAACACGTTTTATAGGACGTTATGTTTTAGAAATTAAAAACTTTTCTTCTAAAATACGGTTAGCAACAAGATTAGAAAGACAAATGAATTGTAGATTTAATGTTCATAAACCTGATTCTAAAATTCTAAAAATAAAAAATTGAATAGTTATCAATGGGTATAACATTCAAAACTATATAATATATATTTGTTAATAAATTTAAAGACTAGACAAAATTAATTTATCATTTTTTTAATTCAATGATGAGTAAAATAGGTGAGGATCAAAATATTGACAATGAGTGTAATAAATTAGAATACTCTTTCTTGATGGTCACTAATTGGCCATCAAGAAAAACCCCAAAAAATAAATATTAGGAAAAGCCTTTCTTGATGGTCACTAATTGGCCATCAAGAAAAAACTCAAAAAATAAATTCTATGAAAAATCTTTATTGATGGTCACTAATTTGCCATCAAGAAAAGGGGTAAGTTGGACATTAATTGGCCATCAAGAAAAGGGGTAAGTTGGACATTAATAGGCCATCAAGAAAAAGCCTAAACCTTCTTGGTCCATTTTTCCTTGATGGTTACCTTCTTGGTCCATTTTTCCTTGATGGTTAGTGCCCATCAAGGAACGTTTCTTATTAAAACCCTATTTACATTAGGGTTTGGAAACTCACATCTTCATAAGATCCGCCGCCGCCTCTCCATATCCATTCCTTTGAGTTCGTCGTCGCCGGAAGCATCAACCAGTTGTATCGTTGGCCGTTCGCCGCCGGTTCGTGAAGGATCGTCAACCGCCGCCGCCACCGGTTCGTGGTTTTCACCCTACTACAAATTTGGCATTTCTTGATGGATGGGTTTTTTATTTTCTTGATGGTCATGAAAAGAAACCATCAATAAAACCATAATTTAGATGTTTTAAAATTATTATTTATTTAAATTTACATTTCTTGATGGTCTTAGAACATCAAGAAAGGTTTATATTTTTCTTGATGTGCATGTATATCAAGAAAAATATTTTTCCTGATTGAAAAGTACGTAAGAAAAAGCCCAAATAATGAATTCCTAGTTTTTGGATTTGTTGATAGTCAAAAACCATTAAAAAAAAAAAAAAAAGAAATCTTTCTTGATGGTCATTGCCCATCAAGAAAATGGAGAAGTTTTTAGATTCGTTGATGGGCAAAAACCATCTGGAAAACTCTTTCTTGATGGTCATTGCCCATCAAAAGAAGTAGAAGATGGACATTAATTGACCATCAAGAAAAAACCCAAATAATTAATTCCTAGTTTTTGGATTCGTTGATGATCAAAAACCATCAAGAAAACTCTTTCTTAATAGTCATTGCCCATCAAGAAAAGGGAGAAGATGGACATTAATTGGCCATTAAGAAAAAACCCAAAAAACACATTTATAGATATTATGTTTTAGAAATTAATTTTTTTTTTCTAGAAACACTGCTAGCAACAAGGTTAGAAAGACAAATAAATTGTAGATTTAATGTTCATAAACCCAATTTAAAATCCTAAAAATAAAAAAATTGAATAGTTATAAATGGGTATTGTATTCCAAACTATATATTTGTTAATAAATTTGAAGACTGAACAAAATTAATTTATCATTTGTGTGCGCTTTTTTTTTTTTTAATTCAACAATGAGTATAATTGGTGGAGATGAAATTATAGACAATAACTATAATAAATTTGAAAACTCTTTCTTGATGGTCATTGCCTATCAAGAAAAGGGAGAAGATGGACATTAATTAGCCATCAAGAAAACAAAGCATCTCAAAACCAATCATTTAATGATATTTTTAAAAACTCACACATTTAACAAAAATACAAATGTTGTATTTTACTAAAATTTGATTTAACTTTATATATCAAAGATATATTTTAAAATTCACCGAACCCTTATGTAAAATATATTTTAATCTATATTTATAACTATATTCTCTCTCTAAAATGTGAATATATTTTCACACTTTATTCTATGTCTAATAATTTTAAAATATCTCCAATTTTTTTTCTTTAAAAATTGTCTGGAGTACCACTACCCACCCAGTTGGGCTGAGATAATATGACATAGATTTTTTTTTTTTTTTTGTAAACTAAAAAATTAGAATATTATAATTATAGAGAGTGTGCATAAAATATTAAACAGAAAAAAACAATTTTTAAAATTTAAGTGATAATGAAATATTAACTAAAAAGAAAATAAAATAAAAACTCTCATATTGGTTTTGAGGATAAACTCTAAATTTGGAATAAATTTTGGAATATGGCCAAATTTTAATTTTAGATAAGTTTGAGATTTTTTCCTCAATTTAATTTGGTTTGAGGATAAAAACTTAAGATTTAGATGATTGAGATAAAATTTGATATATACCCAAATTTAAATGAAATCTAGGTAGATTTGGAAAGATCTATATTTTCAACGTAAAGGCTAATTTTTTTTTCATTTTGAAGAAGAAAGCATAAAATAAATGGATTCAAATCGAATTAGATTTCCCTCTTTTGGAAAGAAAAAATGAGACGTCCCAAGTTTAAGGTATTTTTTTATTATTATTAAATACTCGAATTTAATTAAGAAAGCATGGAATGTAAGGGTAATAAGTAAGTCTCGCCATTGCTAGTAGACCTCCCGTGGGTTTCGTCCGGCCATCGTCGCTAAGTCTCGCCACCGATCGCTCGAGTATCGTCGGTATCGCTTGGGTGTGCTCGAGTGTCATTGGTGTCGCTTGTTTCGCTTAAAAGGCCTCTTTTCCGTCTGTCGATCTCGCTCTCTCGCTCTTGCTCTCGCTGGCGTGGTCCCCCTCTCGCTCTCCCTTCTTTTATGCAACATTTTTCTTTCTTCTTTCAATTTCAACCCTTTCTTTCCTTTTTTTTTTCTTCTTTTGCAATCTTTTTTTTTTCTTTTAGTTTCAACCCTTTCTTTCTTTTTTTTTTTTTTTCCTTCTTTTGCAATCTTTTTTTTTTTTTCAGTTTCAACCCTTTCTTTTTTTTTTTCCCTTCTTTTGCAATTTTTTTTCACATTATTTTTTTTTATCCCAACTCTTTCTTTTGCCTCTTATTCAGAACCCATAGGCCCTGCTATTTCATTGAAAGATTGGATTCTTGTTTTTTTTTCTTTTGTTTTTTATATGATTCGGATGGAGTAATGTGAGTGAAAAATTGGAGTTGTGTAGTTGGCGACATGCAGGATATGTGTAAAATTGTATCTAAGTTGTTTGGGGTGTATGCAAATTTTTTTGGGGTTGATTATAGGTTGCTTGTAGGGGGTCACAATGACCCGGATCTTTTTTTTTTTCCTCAACTTGTTATAGTTGATGGCCAAAAAATGTCAAGATGACCCACCGCGCGTCGTGCAGATCCACGAACCGCCGCATCGTGTAGATCCGTCCCTGCCGCCGCGTCGTGCAGATCCACAAACCGCCGCCGCATCGTGCAAGAACTTCTGCCGCCGCATCGTGCAGGTCTGTTCGCCGCCGCATCGTGCAAGTCCGTTCACCTCCGCCTCATGCATATTCTTCCTCGCTGCTGCCGCCTCCACCAGTTCGTGATAGTTTTTGGGTTGACCGGTTCGTGGTTCGTTGTAGCAACTTCGCGCCGCCGATTCGTGGTAGTTTTTGGGTTGACCGGTTCGTGGTTCGTTGTAGCAACTTTGCACCGCCGGTTCTTGGTAGCCGTCGGTGTTCGTCCGCCGCTCGTCATCCGGTGCTTGTGAGTATTAAAATTTTGTTATTATCACTCTAAATTTTTAATTCTTGTATTTTAATTTTGGTATTTGGTTGCTTTAAGATTTAGGTTTAATTTTCTTGTAAGCTAATAAAATAAATAACTATTCCAACACAATTAAGAATCTTTTGTCGTAAGATTTGAGATCTAAACTTGGAGTTCTTGTAGTTTATTGTAGTTGGGTAAGGCCATTTTTTTGCCTAGCAGCGGTGTTTATGTTTTTTTAGAGTATTGTGACGACAAACCAAAAATAGTTTTCTAGATTATTAGTGGGCATATAAATAATTCACTAAACTCAACTATCTACCAAGGTTTTAAAAGAGGTGTGTGTTTGAAAAACGTGATGAAAGGGGAGGTTAATTAGATGAGAATTAGGAACCCTTAAATTCGAGTAAGTTTTAAAATAAAATTTTTTTGAATTAGTTGAGTCTGGGTATAGTGTATTATGTTAATTACTATAGGGTGGATGACTATCCTGCAGCTATGGTAGTCACTTGAATTTTTTGCTTTTTTTTAGAAATATTTTAAATGTTAATTGCACTTATTATTATATAATGTATTTTTATTTCTTTAAATCTCGACAATTATATTTTAATTATATATGTTGATAAATTTGGATATGGAATGATTATCCTGTAGCTATGATAATCATTTGAATACTTTATTTTTTTATGAATATTGGGCCACTTAATTGTATTTGAGTTACTTCTTTTACATAGATATCATTGGATGGTAGTTGTCATCAATCTACGGAGTATTTACAGTGTATTCAGTTGACTCCATAGGACTTGGTGTTCGTGAAGATGTGAAAACTATTGTCAATACGTAAGTAATTAAAAGTATTTCACATTATGTATATTCATTATGTTAACAATCTAATATATTTGTGCATTTGTTTTGTTTAGGGTCATAAGAATGTTTTATGCTCGAACAAGTACATGATCCCGACCTGTTATGTGGGTACCCGTTAAGGTAAGCATTTCAATTTCGATGTAATAATATTATATTTTAGATTACAAGATTTGGTTTATTCTATCATGGGTTGAAATATATATGTACATATCTAGTGTGCTAAATAATCGGGCAGCACGAAATGTGGGTATTATACTATGAAGTTTATACACGACATAGTAACTCAGAGAAGCACAATAGTTACAGACGTGGTATGCATTTGCTTAAATTATATTGTTTAACTATAGTTATTACACTTAATATCATTGTTTTTAATCAATCTAATATGGTTTGTTTACTTGCAGTTGACGAGACAAACACAATATAGTCAATTGGAATTAGACACAATTAGAGTTGACTATTGTGACTTTATAGGACGTTATATTTGAGTATTGTGACTCCACTGTTTATTATTAGATTTAGGGACGAAGTTTTTGGTTCGATAGATTCAAGTTTGGTAGAGTATGCTTTACATGTTTCTGTTCAAGATACTAACTTTTTGTACAAAAAATTATTTTATTAGTTGATTAATGAAAATTATTTGATTCATTATGTTGTGGTATGATGTTTGGAGTATCTAAGTTGTTTGAAGTATATGCAGACTGCAGGTATAAAACAGTTTTAGGTATAAAACAGTTTTGGGATCAATTATAGGTTGATTGTTAGGGGTCACAATGACCCGGTTCTTCTTCTTTTTTTTTTTTTTTAATCAAATTGTTATAGTTGATGGCCAAAAAATGTCAAGAAATGTGGATTCTTGATAGCCAAAAAACGTCAATAAAAAAGATTTTCTTGATGGTCAATCTCCAATACTTGATGGCCAAAAAACATCAACAAACCCTACCTTGATGGCCAAAATCATCCAAATAGGGATTGTCTTGATGTTTTTTGGCCATCAAGAAAACAATCTTTCATGATGGTCAAGCTCTAATACTTGATGGCCAAAAAACATCAACAAACCCTACCTTGATGGCCAAAATCATCCAGGTAGGGATTGTCTTGATGTTTTTTGGCCATCAAGAAAACGATCTTTCTTGATGGTCAAGTTCCAATACTTGATGGCCAAAAAACATCAAGATAACCTATCTTGATGGACATGACCATCAAGATAGGGATTGTGTTGATGTTTTTTGGCCATCAAGAAAACGACCTATCTTGATGGATGAGCTTTCTTGATATGGGATTTTTTGATAGTTTTTTGCCATCAAAATATGTCTTTCTTGATTTTTTTTTTGGCCATCAACAAAAGCCAAATTTCTAGTAGGGGCTTTTCAGTCATTTACCAATATGACTATTACTGATAGCTGATATGAGTGATATCTTATGCTAATTTTGTGCTATATTCCTAATATGTTATTCTTTGTGCTATATTTTTTATTATTTTGGGTCTGATTTCTATTTGTGCAATCAACCCTTCCTTCTAATAGAAAATAATCACTTTCACATCCACCCAAATGCTTCTAGGTTTTTGGTTAGATAATTTAATTAAGGTTAAAATATCATTTGGTCTTTATACTTTGTAATTTGTTCATTTTTAGTCCCTTTACTTTTAAATGTTCAATTTTAGTCCCTATACTTTCAATAAACCTTAAATTTAGTCCTTCAAAGTTAAATTTTATTTAAATTGATTAAATAATCACAATAATTTTCATGCAAAAAACACAATATGTGAATATTTTCTCAAAATTCAAAGTGAAAATGCTAATAAAAAATAAAAGGTAATGAAAAAATCTACAACGAACCACTAGTAGGGACTCAATTTAAGATTTATTGAAAGTACAGAAACTAAAATCGAACATTTAAAATTATAAAGACTAAAATAATATTATTTGGTCTAAAGTATAGGACCAAATAATATTTTAACCTCTAATTAAATATAAATCCTTTCTTAGTATTATTAACTTATAAATATATAATTAATAAACCGTTATAAATTGCACTAAAAATAATTAATTAGAAACAATAACTTGATTATCAATAATAATAAATAAAAGGAATACCACAGGTTTTTTTTTCTACCACTTAATTTTTTTTTTCATTCAATTATAATTTATTATAGAATCTAAAAAGTTTTAGTTTTATAACTTTTTCTTATCAACTACTACCAAAATGACATCTGTTTCATCTTTATTTCACCAACACTTTCACTAAATATTTCTTTAAAATTGTACTCTCTTGATTTTTTTTTTTATTCTATCAATAAATTGTTCTCAAATGCATATCTAGCCAATGACAATTAGTTGCGTAGAAGTTCTACCATTTATGAAGTTTTGCAATTATGTTCATCGCACAAGACTATACCATCAAAGTAGAAACAATTGTTCTACATTGTGGTAAAACTTTTAAATGAATAAGATGTTTCATTAATTGAACTTGCATTTTGCATTGCATATTTTTGAATGCCATTATACCCTCAAGAATGGTTTTTGATCTCAAACACCAATAAAAAAAAATAAACATGTCCTGCCAAAATGAGCATATTTCAACCGATATGGTGCTTGTGATATTAACTTCAAAGTTAAGATTCGATTTCCCCACTTCATATGTTAAGAGAAAAAAAAAAAAAACAAATAAACATACATAGTCCATATCTTAGAGATATTTTATGTTTTTTTTCTTTTTTTTTTTTTTTGGTTGGATGCATGACATTTTTTTAAAAATTTTATTTTTTACATATTTTTTAATCTCATAATTAATCAAACATATTTTCCCTTCATTTGAAGCATCGAAAAATATATTACTATTTATAATGTTGATTACAAATTTATATTTATTTATTTATATTAAAAAGTGGGAATGTTGGAAAGACTGTTTTGGACACCTCTGCTTTTCTTTAATTTACTAATCTACAACATATGACATTATAAATATTAATTAATTAATTATCATATAGTAAACAAGTAATTAATTGTTAAATCATTGTAATGGATAAAAGGCTCGTCCTACTTTAAAGATTTTTCTATTTAATTTAATTTAAAAATGAAAAATTTTAATTGTTTTTTTATAATTTAAATAGTTTTGTAAACTCTCAACTTCTACTACTATAAAATTAAGTTGTTTGATCACCATGTTAACCAATCCAATACCTAAAGTTTTATTCTTTCTTTTTTGTTCTCTAAGCTTTTTCAATCTACATTCAAGTAGCAAAATATACATATGTGTCATACATATCTTGACTCTTAAGACATTTGTGATGCTACAACCCAATTTTGAGGAAGTTGAATATATATGAGTGTTTTCTAGAAATGAGCGTATTGCTAAGATATTTTTTTATATTATTTTTTTCTTTTTCGTTTTTTAATAATCGAATGTATTTTTAAACGATTTGTTGAAAAAATAAAAAATCAATGATCTATCCATATTTATATCTATACTATATATAAAAGAGATTAAAATGAAATCAATTTTCTCTTCCCATTTTGGCTCCTTTATTTTTTTAAATAATACAAAATATGCATAAACAATCACTTTTTATTATAGAAATTTTGGTGCTAATCAAATGGAAGAAAATCCATTCAGCTTGAAAAATTTTCTGCTAATTGAATGAAGAAAATCCTTTCAAGTTTCAACTTTTTTAACCATTCCACTTTCCTATCATCTATCAACACTAGTCTACTCATTTCTCCACTTAATTCTACATATCTCTCATTATAATTAAAATAATAAAAACTTACATAAAAATTAATTATAACTGTAACAAAATAAAATAGTAAGAATGTTAGAATGGATAATAATTTTACCTTTCATTTACTTATAAAATCTTATCCATACTTCTTCATGGAATGTAAAAAGCTTGAGGTGCTAGAAGTTGATTTGAACCACATAAATGTTTTAGTCGCTAAATCCATATTATATATTAGTCGAGGTTTGACAATTTGACTTTTAGTTTTATACTTCCATTGTAATTTGTTGATTTAGAAATTTTGTCATGGTGGAAAATGTAGAAATTTTACATTTTAAAAGAATATTCCTAACAAATAAGTGTGAGGAGATTTAAATAATTTTATAATTAATGTAAAAATCTTTAACTTTGTTGCTTGCTATAATGATTTTATAGTTATTTTATGGTTGATAACGTTTGTTTGGAAAAAAAAAAAAAGGAAATTCAACATTTCTTTAGATCATAATTGAATTCATATTAAAAAGAACTTAAATTAAATAAATGATCAGATAAATCGAAATACATGCACGTGTGGAAAACTAATATATATATGTGTTGGCATGTTTCTACCGATGTGGCGGAGACCAAAGAAGAGGCACGGGAAAATAGGTGGAGAGAGAGAAAATTGAGAGTGAAAATGGGCTTTCTTCTTGAAATTTTAGAGAAATTAAATTTGTTGCTGCTTTCCAGAGATGCTGAAATAATGGAGTTATTCTCATATAGTTCAACAGCAAGCATGGAATTGAAGAAAGGGAAGTTTGTAAGTAGTGAAAGCTATATAAGGGAGATTTAGATTTTAGAGAGAGTAAAAGTGAAAAATTAGTGGGTATATCTTTCAGTTTTTTTCTTCAAGATCCAAGCTCCTTCCCAAGGATGGAGGCTGATTTTTGCCGAACCACATACGATACTTGTCTTCCTCTTGTAAGAGTCTCTTTCTTCTTCCCTATAAAATGCCCTTACAGAGAGAGTTTACCCTTGAATGCTCTACAGCTCACCTGCCGGCTGCAACGTGGCTTGAGGAGCATTCATTTTGGCATCTATCTTCATTTTAATATCTTGGTCCAGTTTTAGTTTTGGGCCTCAATGGTTTATAGAAAAAAGCCCAACAAAAGTTCATGAGGTACTCTTATTTCTTAATATTGGGTATTTACTGTTTGTAAACATAATTTGTTTTCTAACTAATTTCTGTTGTAAATTGTTTATTACTTACTCAAGAGATTGATGTGTATAAATAGAGAGTTTCCCCTCATAAATCAATAAGATGGTTACATGAGTTTCTCTCAAATATTCTGATATGGTATTAGAGCATTAGAATTTCGTAACCACTCTCCCTTCTTCTTCATCATTTCATCTCTTCCGCAATGGGGGACAACATTGGTGATGAAGCTTCCATTAATGCACTGTTGAATCCATATTCCCTGCATCATTCCTTCACCTTAACCAGCATTCTGGTGACTCAGCCGCTGATCGGTGCCTCCAATTATGGTTCTTGGAACCGCGCCATGATTATGGCTCTCTCAATTAAGAACAAAGAGGGTTTCTTTGATGGAACCATCAAGAAACCTCAGGGAACCAATTCGAAGGCATGGAAATGCAACAACGACATCATTTCTTCATGGATTCTGAATTTTGTTTCAAAGGAAATAGCCGCCAGCATTGTATACACTGGTTCAGCAAAGGAGATTTGGGATGAACTTCGAAATTGATTTAAGTAAACCGATGGACCAAGAATCTATCAGCTACGGAAAGATCTCCTAACAACAAATCAAGGCAATATGAGCGTCGAAGTCTACTATACAAAACTCATCACAATTTGGCAAGAACTATCTGAACATCGGCCTACACAAGAATGTACCTGTGGAGGAATAAAATCCTTTCTTGATCACCTTGATTCTGAATTTGTCATGATTTTCTTAATGGGACTAAATGAGATCTATACCATTCTACGTGCTCAAATCTTGGTTATGAGTCCAATGCCTTCAATCACCAAAACCTTCCCATTGGTAATTCAAGAGGAGCATCAACGATCTGTTCGAAACAATGTCCAAGTAACTGATGCAATGGCTTTAATGGCAACTACAGAGAATGCTAAGAGGACAAATCAATCACGAAAGAAAGATTCTCAACGACCTATTTGTACAAATTGTGGCATCAAAGGTCATGTCATTGACAAATGCTACAAACTTCATGGTTATCCCCCGGGTTATAAATCAAGAATCAATGGAAATGCTGAAAATTCTCCACAAAATAATTCCCAATCTACACCTACTGCAAATTATGTCTCCCAACAAAATGGCCCTCAATCTAATTTTTTTAGCAATCTCAATACCAATTAGTACACTCAACTTATGAAAATGCTCTCATCTCACCTTCAAGCAACCAAAACCGAGCCCATCACAGCAGCAACAACAACAACTCACACTGCAGGTATTTGTTCTTTAACCTTGCCTAAAAATAAAACTCAGTCTAAGACATAGATTTTAGATTCTGGCGCTTCTCGACACATTTGCAATGACCGTTCTCTATTTCAAACTTGGAATCAAGTTTTTGATACTGTTGTTGCTTTGCCCAATGGCTTTCGAATCAAAGTTGATTATATTGGGAATGTTCGTATATCTGAATCATTGACATTGAATGATGTTCTCTTTTTACCAAAATTCGCCTACAACTTGATATCAATAAGTTGCTTATTAAAATCTGGCTAGCACTCAATTTCTGTGATGACTACTGCACCATACAGGACAGACTTTCATTGAAGATGATTGGCAAGGCTAACAACAAACATGAACTCTATTTGCTCAATTTTGTTGACAGCTCCAATCATCATGCTGCTGCTGCTCTTTCTTGCGCCATCTCAATTGAAACTTGGCATCATCGCTTGGGCCATTTATCTCCCAAACGTTTATCATTGCTAAAAGATACTTTGTCTTTACCAAGTTCTCTATTAAAACTTACATGTCATGTATGTCCTTTAGCTAAACAACACAAACTATCCTTTAACTCCAACAATCATGTTGCTGATAATATTTTTGATCTAGTACATTGTGACACTTGGGGACCATTTAAACATCCGACTTATAATGGATATAGATATTTTTTTACTATTGTTGATGACTGTTCTTGCTTCACATGGACTTATTTGATGCGTTCAAAATCTGATGCTCTATATATTATTCCACGCTTCTTTGCTCTTGTTGAGACACATTTTTCCAAGACCATCAAAATTTTTCGATCAGACAATGCACCAAAACTTCGATTTACTGATCTTTTTGCTGCAAAAGGAACAATTCATCAATTCTCTTGTGTAGAACGACCACAACAGAACTCTGTTGTTGAGAGAAAACACCAGCACCTTCTCAATGTCGCTCGAGCATTATTGTTTCAATCTAGAATTCCAATCAGATTTTTGGGTGACTGCATACTAATAGCAGCATTTCTTATTAATCGAACTGCGATGCCCTTGCTGTCAAATAAGTCTCCCTTTGAAGTACTATATGACAAAAATGTTGATTACTCTTGCTTAAGAGTTTTTGGATGTTTATGCTATGCATCCACACTATCCGCTCACAGAACAAAATTTGATCCACGAGCAACGCCTTGTATCTTCATTGGCTACCACCCCCCCCCCCCCCCCCCGGCATAAAAGGTTACAAACTCCTTGACATAAAAAGGAAAAATATTTTTATATCAAGAGATGTCATCTTTCATGAGAATTCATTTCCCTTTCATAGCTGTCCTGAAGATAATGACAATGATTTATCTGACACATTGGCAAACCATGTTTTGCCGCTTCCTATTCAAGGAACATTACAACAAAATGAAGAGAATCACACAAGTCCTAACACTTCTGATATGTTTAATCCTGGAAATACTCCTCATACAGCAGAAGAACAAGTAACATTTAATGAAGAAATTATGCAAAATCCTTCTACCATTGAAGCTATTGAGCCCAACAATACGGTTGAATCTAATGAAGCTACAAATCTTCCACATAACATCACTGTTAGTCCACGAAGATCAATAAGAAGACGTCATCCACCTATTTTTCTTCAAGATTACCACTGTAATTTGCTTCAAGGCCAAGCTTTAAACACCGCAACTCCATACTCCATCAGTAATTACTTATCCTATGACAAATTATCTACTTCACATCAACATTTTATTTTCAACATATCATCAGTTTTTTAGCCTTCTTATTATCACCAAGCTGTCAAATTAGACTCTTGGAGAATGGCTATGGATGAAGAAATTAATGCCATGGAAAGAACAAGAACTTGGAGTATTGTTCCTCTACCTGACGGTCATCGTGCAATTGGTTGCAAATGGGTATATTGTATTAAACATAAAGCTGACGGTTCTATAGATCATTATAAAGCATGCCTTGTTGCAAAGGGATATAATCAATAAGAAGGAATCGATTTCATTGATACTTTCTCCCCAGTAGCTAAAATTGTTACAGTCTATTATTATCCTTGATTGCTTCATTTGGATGGAATTTGGTACAAATGGATATCAACAATGCCTTTCTAAATGCGGAGCTATTTGAAGAAGTCTATATGCAACTCCCTTTGGGATATTACCAAAATTTGAAATCATCATCTAGCAACACACTTGTTTGCAAATTACATAAGTCTATATATTGACTTAAACAAGCCTCCCGTCAATGGTTCACAAAATTCTCATCAGTTTTGATTTCAGATGGATTTTCTCAGTCGAAATGTGATTATTCCCTCTTTACAAAAGGCGGTGGAAGTTCTTTTATTGCCCTTTTGGTCTATGTAGATGACATCTTGATTATAGGACAATCTCCTACTGAAATCTCAGCTGTAAAAATCCTTCTCCGATCTCACTTCTTATTAAAAGAGTTGGGGAATGCAAAATATTTTCTAGGCCTCGAATTATCACGTTCTACAAAAGGAATTTACATTTCCCAAAGAAAATAGTGTCTCCAACTCTTGGAAGACAGTGGCTTTTTAGCAGCCAAACCAGCATTAGCCCCATTTCCATTCGATTTAAAATTGACTGCTACCGCTGGCATTCCATTAAACTTGGATGATGCTTCTTCCTATAGAAGATTGATCGGGCGCCTCCTATATCTACAAATTTCACGACCAGATGTTTCTTTCGCAGTTCATAAACTCAGCCAATATGTTGCTAAGCCATATACTGACCATTTGTTTGCTGCTCATAACTTACTGCGTTATTTGAAAGGCACTGCTGGGCAAGGAATTTTTCTCTCTTTTCGTGAGGGAAGTAACCATTAAATTGACATTTTGTTTTATGATTTCCGTTTCTAGAAAGATCACGACGGAGAGGGTTTCGAGTTGAGGTGCGATCAGGTAGGACAAATCAACGGTAGAAAGAGATTGGGCTATTGAAGAAAGTGACTTCTGGCGATGGGAGAAGTAGAAAATGAAATTTTACTATGTAACACTAAGCTCTTTTCAGTCTTGATTTCTACTCTAAATTTTAAATTTGGGTGTTGTTGAAAGTTTGCTCTTGTAAAATCATTCCTCAATGTAGAGTGTAATTTTGATTTACATCTTTTTCTAACTAGATTAGTTTAGTTGTTATGTTATATCTTTATTTTGAATTATTTAAATTATAAAATCATCTAATAGTTACAAAATGAATTTAACATAAAATTTGGTTGACTAATATAATCTTTACTTTGTGCTTATTTCATGTTCATAAATTATTTTTCAAAATGAGACCACACAACTATTCTACTCGTGCATAATATAGGATTCTACCATATATAAATCCCACTCCGTTTATACAATAAAATAAAAGGTTAAAAATTACTATTAGTCTATGAGATTTAGTAAAACTAACAATTTGGTTCTTAACTTTTCAAAAATAACAATTTAGTCTCTGTACTTATTAATTGGTACCAATTTGGTCCCTCCGTAAAAATTCAATTAGTTTGTAGACGGAACCATGTGTCATCCTACCGGTAAAAAATAAAAGCCATGTATGGATGTATTAGAGAAACGAAAAATGAATAATTTTTTTCTCTTTTCTTTTCTTTTTTCTCTTCTTCGTGATTCCCTCTCTATCTCTTCCTTCTTATTTTTTTTTTCTCTTTTCTCTTCTTCTCTACTTTTTCTTCTTTTCCTCATTTCCCTTCTTCGACTCCTCATTTTTTTTCTTCTTCTTCTCCTGCATCTTTTTCTTCCTAACTTCTTCTCTAGCTTCTTCTTATTCTCTGAGATGAAGAGTCAAAGTTCTGACGTGACTAACTCCGGTGAGCGAGAGAAGAAGTCGAAGAAGAATAACTCGCTCTCTGCTCTTGCTTTCGCTTCTTTTTTTCATTCACAATCACTCTATCTCTCTTGCTCTCCTCTCACACTCTCGCTCTCGCTTCCTTTCCTCACTCACAACCACTCTATCTCTCTCGCTTTCTCTCATACTCTCACTCACTGGAGTTGGTCGCGTCGGAGTTTTGACTCTTCGTGTCAGAGAAGAGGAAGAAGCTAGAGAAGACGTCGAAGAAGAAGAAGATGTAGGAGAAGAAGAAGAAAAGGAAAAAAAAAAGAGAGGAGTCGAAGAAGGAAAAGGAGGAAAAGAAGGAAAAACAAGAGAAGAAGAGAAAAGAGGGAAAAAAAAAGAGGAATCACGGAGAAGAGAAAAAAGAAAAAAATTATTCATTTTTAGTTTCTCTAATACATCTATACATGTCTTTTATTTTTTAAAGGTAGGATGACACATGATGCCATCTCATAATTCTGTCAGCAAATAAACATAATTTTTAATAGAGGGACCAAATTGGTACCAATTAATAAGTTCAGAGATTAAATCGTTACTTTTGAAAGTTCAGGGACTAAATCGTTACTTTTACTAAAGTTTAGAGACTAATAGTGATTTTTAATCTAAAATAAAATGATAAATTTCGCTTGCATCAAATGTGTTATTGACTAACAAAATTAAATCAACGAATAGTTAAATAATTGTGGATTAGAAAATTCAAAAAATGGAAAAAAGATACATTAATCATACCCGAAGTTTGGAGAGGTTACAAAACTACACGTTTGTGATTCAACATTAAAACAGCTCATAAGAAAAAGGTAATGAATCTCGTTTGTAGACCAAGAAAAGTGACAAATATAAAATAATTAATTAAAAAGTAGTATAACACACATAATAAGATTGATTAAGATTGAGGAGAACTAGAAGATGAATGAAGAATGTGATGCTGAAATCAAACCCCCCCTCACTCCCATTTTCTTGAAGCATTGAAGTAAAGAGGGAGGGTTGGAAAGCAATAGTTTCCAACCCCGTAATGGAATTCGGGAAATCGGGGGTTGGTATTCAATTCCTCGGCTCAGTCAAGCCGATTGCGAGGTTGTTGGATTGGGTAATGGTATTGGTAGTGGGTGGGTTCCTCATCACTTGGACTTCACATCTCTTTCTATATTATTTATATCTCTAACCGACAATGCCCAGATGCGATTTCCTATCGTCATTCTCCTTCTCTTTCACCCATTTCTCTGTTTCCATCTCTCATTCTCCTTCTCACCTCCTCTTTTCCATCTTCGTGAGTCTTCAATTTCAATTCTACCCATCTTTAGTTCCCCCCATATGTTTCACATTGTTCATTATTCCCATTGATTTGCAGGTTGCTGCTTCCGATCTCTAGTTGCTACACCACATTAAGGAAGAGAAGATGAAGGTGATTGACAAGATCCGGGCAGCCACCACCGGCGATGGCGGCAGAGTGGTGTTCTCCTTTGAGTTCTTCCCGCCCAAGACGGAGGACGGTGTCGATAACCTCTTTGAGAGGATGGACCGCATGGTCGCTCATAATCCTTCCTTCTGCGACATTACTTGGGGAGCCGGTGGCTCCACCGCCGATCTCACCCTCGACATTGCCAACAAGATGCAGAACATGATCTGCGTTGAGACCATGATGCATCTCACCTGCACGAATATGCCTGTTGAGAAGATCGACCATGCTCTTCAGACTATCAAGTCCAATGGCCTTCAGAATGTCCTCGCGCTTCGTGGAGACCCTCCCCATGGACAGGACAAATTTGTCCAGATCGAAGGCGGCTTCGCTTGTGCTCTCGATCTTGTACTCTCTAAAGCTTTGTCTCTGTGTCTTTTTTTTTTTTTTTTTTTTTTTTTTTGTTTTTGTTTTTTCTGTTCTGTGTTTCTGCTCTCTAAATGTTTCCATTTCTTATTCGTAGGTTAAACATATCAGGGATAAATATGGGGACTACTTCGGCATTACTGTAGCTGGATATCCAGGTTTTCTTCGTTTTGATCGAAAGTCACAGATCTACTTACAGCTGCCTTTTCTTTTCTGTAACTAACGGAATGCTTATGGTTACTTCTATTCTGTTCTACTCAGAGGCACATCCGGACGTGATTGGAAGCAATGGTGTGGCGACGCCTGAAGGCTACCAGAGCGATCTGGCTTATCTTAAGAAGAAGGTGACTCTGATTTTAATGCAATTTTAATTCATCTTCACCTGTTCTTACATGGGTTACTTTATATATGTTAATTTGTTTGTTTCATTTATTTTTTGTTTGCTGGTATTTTATTATTTTGTTTTTGGTTCTTCTCAGTTTGATGCTGGGGCTGATCTGATTGTTACCCAACTCTTTTACGACACTGACATTTTCCTCAAGTTTGTTAATGATTGTCGTCAAATTGGAATTACTTGTCCGATTGTACCTGGTATTATGCCCATCAATAATTATAAAGGTTTCTTACGCATGACCGGCTTTTGCAAAACGAAGGTACTAACCTCTCCCTAATCTTTATTAATGGTCTTGATATAGATTATATGAATCCACACTTGTTGGTCGCCTTCCATGTACTTTAGAATTTACAATCAGCGATCATCAAACTTTTCGTTTGTCTTTTCTAAAGAAAGGTTACTTTGATGTACAATGTTAAATTGTTTCTCTTTTACCTGTATGTATGATTTTCGAAAACTTGCAGATTCCGGATGAGATCATGGCTGCCTTAGAGCCTATCAAGGACAATGAAGAAGCTGTCAAAGCTTATGGAATTCACCTCGGAACTGAGATGTGCAAGAAGATTTTAGCTCATGGAATCAAGACTCTACATATGTATACACTTAATATGGAGAAATCGGCATTGGCTATTCTAATGGTATATTCCAGTATTCCAATCGAAGTATAGTTTTACTTCCAATTATTGTTTCTATGGATAATTTTGTGTGTGGATGCTCTGGTATCAGGGAATTTCTGAAGCTTTTGTCAATGTATTCTTATATGCTGATGTATGGGTGGGGGGTTGCCTTTTATTGAATTTGGCTTCCTTTCCTTTTTACTCTTGGTTCATGTTTCATTTGGACAACTGAGAATCTGCATCTACCTTTTGAAGTACACTTGTAAGGAGCCATATAGTAATTTCTATACTGAAAACTTCTGAATGTAAATTGCTGATAAGTCTATTAAAAGTATGTTTTGAAACACTGGTACAACTATCTTATACTCGAAGGAACATGACACACTCATATCTTTTTTAGCACAGGATAACTAATACTATAACATGAGATAGTTCAAGTTTTTTGTTGATAGGATGTCCTCATGCTCCTTTTTTCTATTACAAAGGAATTAATACTTCGTTGTTCTTTTACTTTTTAATTTTCCATACATTGTTGTTGTTATTTAGGAGGCTTGTAGTTTATTCGGTTTTTTTTTTTTTTTTTTTTTTTTTTTTTTTTTTTTTTTTTGTGTTTGTGTTTGTGTGTGTGGTAAATCTATGTCTAAGTGCACTTCTATACTCATGGCAGAATCTTGGTCTAATTGAAGAGAGCAAAATCTCAAGATCCTTACCTTGGAGGCGACCCGCAAATGTTTTCCGTGTCAGGGAAGATGTTCGCCCAATCTTCTGGTATCTCTTATGCTTATTGCAATATGAGGATGCATTCCTTTGATCTTGGATACATAAAATTGATTTACAGTAGGTTAAAGTTGAAATCGAGCTGATCTATGTAGTTGATCGCAGGGCTAATCGTCCTAAAAGCTACATATCAAGGACCATAGGTTGGGATCAGTACCCTCATGGTAGATGGAGTGATTCTAGTAATCCTTCGTATGGGGCACTTACTGACTATCAGGTATGAACAATAAACTAGAACTTGTAAATATATGATCGTTGTGAGTGCTATTTTTTGATACATGCTCTATGTTTATATTTGTTATACACATACACACACTCTAGAGTGAGATGGAGGGACGGAGATTTCCTTTTAACATCTGAAATATTTCTTGTTGACTGCCTGAAAACTAGTTTTGCGTTCCCCCTTTGATCACATTAGTCTACAATTGTCTAACTCTGTGATCTGCGTGAGTTCGAGACTTAAAAGTAGTTTTTGAGAAACTTTTCCTGCATGATGTTTCATTTACTTTTGGCTTTGTTTGATTAGTCTGGAACTTTGGACTAGATTAGTTTGACACCATAACTTTGTCAAAATCTAATTCTGTTGACTCGAATGAAGCTTATTATAGCTTATTTTAGGAAAAAGATATTAATTGTAAAGAAAATTAGTAACAAATCCTGTTGGAAGCTTGTGATACACTTTTGACCCTAAATAATGTGTTCGTTTTTAGTGTTATTATTGGCAAGCTGGTGATGTTATTTATTTTTCATGTTACTTTAACAATAACAATTCTAAGAGCTAAAAATTTAACACTTTATTCAGACTTTATTTGTACATTGTTATAACACTTCTAACCTAGTGTCTAGCGTACGGAAGTTTAATCAGCATTTTTTTGTTTTGTTTGTACTTAGTTTATGCGGCCACGGGCACGTGACAAGAAGCTTCTTGAGGAATGGGCGCTCCCATTGAAAAGCGTAGAGGATGTTTATGAGGTACTGTTCCTAACCAAGAATGTAGAGAAATTTTGTTATAACTGCTACGATTGACTGGAAGTGTTGGACTGTTTCATATCAGAAATTTATGAAGTACTGCCTTGGAAAGTTGAGAAGCAGTCCTTGGTCTGAATTAGAAGGTCTTCAGGCTGAGACAAGGATAATAAGCGAACAGCTTGGGAAAATTAACATGAAAGGTTTCCTTTCTATCAACAGCCAACCAGCAGTTAACGGAGAAAGATCTGATTCTCCTTCTGTAGGTCAGTACCGATTGATGCATTTATACAATTAACATTTTTGACAGCACAACTGATTAAGCGTTTGAAAAAGTAGGAAAAGTACTGCAACACTAAAACTGAACTAGATAATTAATAAAAATAAAAAAACATTATATTATTTGCCAAGTTACCTATTGCTAAATTTTACTTATTACAATCTATAAATTATTATTAATATATTAATTCATTTAGGACTCATTGACTGCCTAGTAACTTCACAAGTTAATGTATGAAGAATAATAAATGGTTTAGATCCTATTTTGTTCCTTGTAATTTCATGCTGGCTCTGCACATGTCCCTGAACTTTTAAGTATAGTGTTTCAGTCCTTAACTTTCAATTATTATGTTTTAATCCCTGAACTATGCATTATGTTTTCAGTCTTTACTGGGGACTTGCTTTGAAAGAAATCAGACAAGTTAATAACGGAAAAATTAAGCTATCATCACACATTGAGTAATCTACTATAGAATTGCATGAGAACCTTACCGTAGACTTTCAGTAGCTAATACTTTAGTATCAGGGATTTAGGGAGTGAATTTAATATGCCCAAGGGAATGAAGCCCACTTCAGTTTCCATTGATATTCTTTTTGAAAATCAGAAACTAGTATTGGGTCAATCTCTCGAATACTATTGATGATCATTGAAGAGATGGAACATATGTAGTCAGTATCCTACCAAGGTTGAATTCCTTGGCCTTTACCCACTTTACCCACTTTTGAAGTAGTTAGAAAATAATATGAAGTGGAATGCTTGGTTCCTCTAATTGATGATTAAGCATGGTATTTTGATGGTGATGTGGTGTACACTTTAACCATGAATATAACATTTTAACAAAACAATCATCATCATGTGCATGAGTCGCCCCTGTCTAGGGAGAGAGGGTTATCTTCCCCTCTGCTAGGTATGAGCATCTCACATGGAATTTGTTGCAAAGAAAATTATGTTCTTGCTGGAAAATTCTACACTTGGTCTCTACTCTGTTTGTAGTGATCTAATTCAGTTCTAACTTATGAAATTTCTGCTAAATGGCGGCAGAATGCTTGTTTAATAATCTGACCATTGTTGGGACGATTGATAATGATTTACAGGATGGGGTGGACCAGGAGGTTACGTTTATCAAAAGGCATACATCGAGTTTTTCTGTTCCAGGGAAAATTTGGATGCTGTTGTTGACAAATGCAGGGCTTTCCCATCTCTAACCTACATGGCGGTGAATAAGGAAGGCATTTGGGTATCCAACATCACTCAAAAGGATGTGAATGCTGTAACATGGGGAGTTTTCCCAGCCAAAGAGATCATCCAGCCAACCGTTGTTGACCCTACCAGCTTTCTCGTGTGGAAAGATGAGGCGTTTGAGCTTTGGTCAAGGGGATGGGCTTCCTTGTATCCCGAGGGCGATCCGTCGCGAAAATTGCTCGAAGAGGTTCGTGCACATGTTATATCTTTTTGGGGCTCAATTAATTTCCGTTGATTTTTTCTTCGATAACATCCAAGAGTAGTGAAGTGTGTGGAGTATTATTATTAAGTAGGCCTTAAATAAGATATTTATGGTGTCAAATTTCATCGAAAGGCTTAGTTAGTAGATTAAATGTTGTTTTATCTATAAGGTTAATGTTAATATAGTGATAGAAGTTGAGAAGTTGTCTCGAGGATTATTATTGATAACAAAGCACTATCACTATTTGTTTCAGATACAGAGCAGCTATTACTTGGTGAGCTTGGTGGATAATGATTATATCAATTCTAGCCTCTTTACTGCTTTGGAGGACTTCTGAGATGAGCTGCTATTCCTTTCCATGATTCTAGTTTTACTTTCATCATTCGATTTCTCATTGAAGTCTGGATAAGGTTAATTCAAGAAGAATTTTATTTTTTTTCCGGTTGTTTGAGTCTATAATATAATTCCCAAAAGGGTTGTCCATTTTAATACATTAAAAACAATTTTGGGATTTTAAACTTCCCGAGGTTGGATGTAATGTATCATCATTCATTTGTGACTGAAGTATTAGATTCAAAATATCTCTAAAGGTAGTCAAACCTTGGGCTTGGGATATTACATTATATTATATGGTTTGCTTCAAGTTTTAACGTGTTTATCATTTGGCAATTTAATTTATTGCATTATAGTTGCGAGATTTTGTGCATTGCATGTTTGGTGTCAAGTTTTAATTATAGTGGTGTGAATGTTGGTAGAGTATCATGTTCAGGATTGAGTTTCTAGTTCTATTGAATATCATGAGTACTAGCACTTACTTTTATCTAGAGAACTTAAATGTTAACTTGAATTTTAACTAAAACCAAGATAGGTAGAGACAATTTGGAGGAAATAACTTAGGGAATTGACTTCATCAACGAGGTTCATGCTTAATTAATTATACAACCCAATTTAGTCATGCATACAATGGAAAGGCAAGGTGAATTTTGTTAGCTTGAGGTCTATTGAATTATTTTGGTTATTATAAAACCAACATTTCTATCTAGTTTTTAATAACAAGCATGTCTATCCAGTTTTTAATAACAAGCAG
This sequence comes from Citrullus mucosospermus, assembly GCA_030954485.1. Classification (NCBI taxonomy): domain Eukaryota; kingdom Viridiplantae; phylum Streptophyta; class Magnoliopsida; order Cucurbitales; family Cucurbitaceae; genus Citrullus; species Citrullus mucosospermus. Next base: position 11,427,601 of record CM062060.1, read on the forward strand.
GATATTAACGAAATTTACTTTAACTTCTAAGAGAACTCTTCACTTAGTCATGCATCTTGTTCTAATTTAAAATTCTCTGAAAGATAAAACTTAAATCAAGCCATCAACTAATGTTTGGTCAAAGATTAAAAGTATTGAGCACAAAAACATATGAATGATTGTTGCAATATAGAGAACTTTCAATTAAATAGGCACAGAAAGTAGAAGATTACAATCAATTTCTGAGAATGGATTTCAGTCACTCACAATCACCAATTCAAACCTAAAGTTCGACAAACATCTAAAATCAAAAGCTACAAGATCAAAAGAAAAGAATCAACTCTCATATGTGTGCCAATCCTCGTTGTGGATGTAATGTACCACAATCATGAGCCTTAATTTCTTCATTGGCTCTCAAGAGTGTCATCTATAATCCCAAATACTAAACAGAAATTGAAAATATGATTTTTCCTTTTCAAATTACTTCAAAACACGTTTGAAAACTACCAAAAATTCTGCGTGGTTATGCATCGTGGAGATGCTAGGGGCATCATCTATGGACAAAAATCACCAAAATTGTTCTGCATGCCTTTTCAGGTAACAAAACCTTCAAATGTAGTGTCTCGGCACTATCCTTGCTGGCCTCTAGGCTTGTTGCATGATTTTGAGCTTTGAGATGGTTTGGACAATGTCTAGACGTTGTCCTTTCGTGAATTCTTGTCGCAACATTTCTTTATTTTACTTTGAGTGCTTTAATTTATGCTTTCTTAGCTCCAAATCCTCCATATTCTTGTCTGAATCATCAATTTCGCTCTTATGGCTCAATTTCTACATAATATCTAGAAGCACTAAAATATACCTTAAAACTAATAACATAAGCCTAGGGATATAACTCACTATGTGGACAATCAAATACTCCCCAAATTCAAGCTTTGGTAGTCCTCGAGGAAATTGGAACAATTAATCTATGAATCAAATGATGCAAGCAAATGACTCTAGCCTCAATGATTGACCGAAGGTTGTCGAGGCCTTTAATTAATCAAATAAAAGTTATATTTACTTATCAATACAATCTATACTACTAGGTAGTACAAGTGGAAAGTACTAACAAGATGTATTTAGAAAAAGGGGTGGAATCTCCAAATTGTAAATATGATTGTGACGTCCCAAATGTTCAGGTATTTTTTTTACTAATTACCTAGAATTTGGAATTATCTACATCTTGAGGTTTAATGGGTAAATTTGAGGAAATTAATTTTTGGTGTGGGGGAATTATTTATTAGAAGTTTGGTTTGGTTTTAATGAATGGATTATAGGAGTGGTTTAAAAAAAAAGGAAAAATAAACCGTGTTAAGGAAAGGGGAAGAATTTATATTTATTTGTTTTTGTTAATTACACATGAGAGTTCTGGAATTTAATAAGGAAAGTTGTTATGAGTCTTATTCTTTTAAAGAAAAAGGAAAAAAGGTGGAATTTTTATGTAATTATTGAAGATGGTTAGGGTTTTGAATAAGGGTTTTGGCTATTTATTAGAGCCACACAAGCAAGCCGTTATGCAACCCGAGGTTGCCTTCCCCTTCCTCTCTCTTGTTTCACCATCCACAAGGAAACAAAAGGAGCCTCTTCTCTCTTCTTCTTCACTGTCCTCTCTATTCTCCTTCACTGTGTCAGTCGGTGTCATCCCCTATCGCAAACCAAGCATCGCTCGGAGCTGCTCACCGCCGGTTGTAGCCTAGGAACATCGACGTTGGACGGTGAAGCTGTAAGTCGCGTCCACCGCCTATCCTCTGCACTGTCGTCGATCTCGTCGCCGCGACCCGCTAGCATTCGGTTCCTCCGTCTGCACACCGCCACAGCCGTGCGCTGCTGCCTTCACCAACTGCCGACGGATTTCCTTTTCACCAGGTTCTTGAGTTTTTGGAACACCACCACGCGATTTATGTGGCAACCAATCTCAAGAGGAAAATACAATTTCTAGGAAAAATTTTTGTACGGAGAATTCTTTTTAGAGTAGAAGATCGATCTCATCATCTCTTTTGAACTACCTTGTGAGAGAGGAAGAGGTGGAATGAACCCACAATCAACCTAAATAACTAAATTAATTAATTAATAATTAATTAAATTAAATAATTAAATAAATCTAATTTTTAAATAAATTGATTTAAATCATATTTAAATGAACATCTCTCACATAACTTATGATTTTAATTTAATTAAATTGAATTAAATTAAATAATCAACCAATTCTAGAATTAATTAATTACAAAATTAAATATCTAATATTTAACGTAACCTGAAGTTGAATCATATTCAATTGTATTTCTCTCATAACCTATAGTTTTAATGTGCATCTAATATAAATTAAATTTTTAACCTATAGATTTAATATGAATCTTAATTCATATTAAATTAATATTTGAACTACTTCAAATATTTAATTCTTTCATTAATTTTCCAATCAGATCCAAAAATTAAATTTATAAAGTTTCTTAAAAAAACTTTATATTATAATTTGTTATTATACACTATAATATTCCCCAAGTGAATTCGAATATTTCAAATTCAATTTAAGACTTAATGTACCTCAATACTCTTTACGAGCTAGGAAGAGAAGCTCCAATGATATGGATTAATTTGCTAAATTTATTAACCAAATTAATCAATATTCGTTAATTGTGGGTACACTTCACTAAAGACCCACAATTGCACTCTTCTCACTGCAGATATATTTATGTGTCCATGGATAAAGACCAATTGTTGGGATTTATGTCCTAAATTTTGTAGCCGTAAATTTGTAAATAAATTAATAAATAAAGTATTATTTATTTTTATAATAATTATTATTTGTTTGTATAACTAAAAATCTAATAAACTAAGATCGTAGGTTATTTGATGTATCATGGACAGTATGTGGTTGACATACAATTGGATCGTGTTCAAAAAATAACCTAAAAGGGCTATAACATATGGGTGAGGTTGGGTGCCTCATCCTGGTAACGTTATGGATACGACCCACTTTGTAAGTGTTACAAACGGTTTGATCCAAATCGTTCATGTAATGACATGTAAGTGAAGATATCCTATACAGTGAGTCTGTATAAGATTGGACCACAAAATCAAATCTCTCTTTTTAACTCCGTTAATTGAAGAGTTTCATATTTCAAATGGGAACCATGTAACTTGATCTCAATTCTGGTGAGTTATGAACACCTACTCATAAGGATCGTTCTTTGATTTGTATGGGTGAGAGTGACCTTAGCTGCCGACTCAATATGCCTACCATTTTGGGAAGTCGAGTGAGAAGCTGGGAATATAACTTCACAAGATGAAATTCACTCATTTCTAACTCTACGGAAAGTAGATAGGTTGTTCTGTTAAGTGCTGATTCCGGGACTTCAACAATGAGGCCTCATCCTCTCACCAATTTGAGAGGGACTTTGTTTATGGTTGGACCATAAACAATATTGTTCATTAGAGGATCAGTGGTACTTAAGGTACAAGAGGTAATTACAGGGGTAAAACAATAATTTGACCCAACTGTAATTACGAACACTTTTTGGAGGATTGACTTATTGATGAGCACTTTTTGTGTTACTGCAAGTATACTGGTCATGTTATAATATAAGATGGTTATGTTCCGAATATTGTTCCACTGAGGATCCCATTGTGAAGGTTCAAGTTACTTAGCTATTCTAGAATTGAATCAATTTTATTTGAGGATTCGATTTCAAGTTGTGTTTTAACAAAAGCTAAAAAAAAAAGCAAGTAAATGTGAAACACAAGAGTCAAAGAGAGTTCTAGGGTATTGAATCCTTCTTTAATTCATTATGCAACATTCTAGGGTTCATGAATTTTATTGTAATTCATATGTTTAAGTCTAGAAACATAAATCCGGGTTATTTTCCATAAAAAACAACATTTTCTCATGCAACATAATTGATTACTAATATCTTGAAACCAATATAAGTTACATGGCATTATGAGTAGTCTTTAGCAACTTTCATTGTTAAACTAACTATTCGCATGATAGATTAACAACAATTCATTATTATAGATCCAATTAGACATACAATTATTTCAATCATACATCTAATCTAACATTCAAGCATGACCAATCAACAAGAATTAAGCACAATAACAATGTAAAGCATATTCATTATAACAAAACCATGAAAAGTCTACCAATATCAACATAACTTCATAAACAATTCATCAATACTTTAAAACTAAAGAGTTTAGCCACTCATAGCTTTAGGCAACATGTTCAAAACAAATTTCAGCATAGAAAGAGGGTAAAGAAAGAAAAACTTTACTGTAAAGAAGCTCTTGGTTGAGGAGGAACCGCCAAGATGTCCTTAGTTTTCATGTCGGGAACTCGAACGACAACGACTCTCTCTCAAACTCTCTTCTCTTTTCCTTGCAGCCAACTCACTCGTTGAGCCTCTTTATTGTGTTGTTCTCTAATCTCTTTATTGCTCTATTCCCTAGGGTTGTTGGAAACCTTTCAATTCATAGACTTGGCCGCCTAAATTTCTTTCCAAAATTGTTTATTTTTCAAATAAGAAAAAATGGCATCGCGACGCTGGGAAACGACGCTGCTGTGCTGACCGACATAAAAGGGTGGTGCTGCCGTGCTGTGTGATGGCACTGCGGTGTTGTACGTCATTAAATCCTATCCTCAGCACCGAGCTGCAATGCCGCGCCAGCGCCATTGTGCTTGCTTGATTGATGCTCTCGGGAAAAAGTGCCGTGGAAGCGCAGAGCTGGCGACGCAGCGCTGCCCTATTTTTAGGAATTTTGTGATTTTTTCCTCTTTTTCACTTGATTTAGGCTCGGTTTGGTTCTTTTGGCTTTCGATTCTTGTTTTCTTTATATTGACCTGAAAACCACTAACAAACACGTGAAATTATATAAACTCTCTCAATTTAAGAGAATAAAAAACACTTTTCAAGCGCTTTTCACCACCCTAAACTTAGAGATTTGCTAGTCTTGAGCAAATAGTAGAATCAAATAAACGGAGTTTAAATGAAAAGTGTTCTAACGACTCATATCTTAGAGAATAGCACTGAAGAGCTTAAGTGGAAAACATGCAAGCATATCTATATTGGTATAATCATTCAAGGCAAAATCTTGCTATCTCCCATGTATGTGTGTGCAAGCCTCATTTAATTCAAAATGCTAAAACTCAAATTGGGACATAAGAGAGCTTCCTTAGTTTTCCGCCTACTCTAGCTCATGCACCAATTTTCAAGCATTTATACATTTCAAGCGAGTAATATGTCTACTAAGGTGCCATTCAGTCACATTTTTTCATAGGCCCTAAACTTGCATTCTTTTACCTAGGGGCACTAGCTTTCACATATTCATTGTAAGGACTCGTACCTAGTCAATTCCCAGGCGTCCTTACTGATCACAGCAAAGGCAACTCTTTTTACCCCTATCCATGCATACTCATTACAAGTTTAACATTTAAAAGGATAGGCATGTAAAGCTCATATATTTTGTGTACACTTTTTCTCAAAGGCATGTATACTCTTTTCTTTTTCCTTAGTCTAAGATTACAAACCATCATGCATTTCTATTTTCTAACCAGTGGGGCCTTTCGAAGTGACAACCAAATACACCCAACTTAATCTTTTTTTCAGTTAAAGATTCTAAATTAAAGTGGCTACTTGCTCAAGAATATGAGAGATTTTAAGAGGGACTTAAATGAATTTAACTCAAGATAATTCTATCCTATTTCCACAATAAGTCATCTATTATGCAATTTCGAATTTCATCATGGGCAATCAACATCAAAGCACACAACCATAAAAAAACATTCCCATTATCTTTAAAAGCTTCAAAATTTTCAATATTTTTTCGAAATTTCATTAACATGCATATGATCCTTGAAACCTCACAAACATGCATAATAGGATAGAAAACATACAAAAGTACGAGTGACACCTCCCACCCCAAACTTAGAATCATGCATTGTTCTCAATGCATAAGAGTATCGAACAAAGAAAAAACAAGCCTGGGAGCAAGCAGGAAGCCACCAAACAGACTTGGTGTAAGAGTACTTTTTGTGATGAACCATGATCTTGAAAAATAAGAAAGCATATGAGTGACTCTATGATTTTTGAAAATAAATAAAAAAAAAGATAAAGAAAAATAAAGAAAGCAATAAAATTGGGTTGCCTCCCAACAAGCGCTTGATTTAAGGTCTTTTAGATAGATCGAACCAATTGATCATTCAATGAAAGCAAGGTTCTCAATTCGACGTTCTTCATCACCGATGTAGTGCTTCAATTGTTGACCATTCACTTTGAAGGTTGTTCCATCATTGCTTTGTAACTCCACGACTCCATGTGGGGACATCTTTACAATGACAAAGGGTCCTGACCAACGTGTCCTAAACTTTCCTGGAAACAAACGTAAACGTGAATTGAAAAGTAAAACTCTCTGTCCAGGAAGAAAGGTCCGTGGGATGATCTTTTTATCATGCCATCTAGCAGTGTGCTCCTTGCAGAGCTTGGAATTCTCATAAGCTTGAGCACGAAACTCCTCCATCTCATTGAGTTCCAAGAGGCGCTTTTCATCAGCTTTCTCAAAATCCATGTTCAGCTTCTTGATGGCCCAATAAGCTCTATGCTCAAGTTCTACCGGTAAGTGACAAGCTTTCCGAAACACCAACCTGTACGGTGAAGTACCTATTGGGGCCGCCTCTCCATTCTTTGATTCATACTATGAAAGGAGATGAGCTACTCCATTGGCTTGTGGCTCTAGTCTACGGTCAGATGAATGAACCGCCGGGAGCTTGTATGAGAGTTGGTTTAACTGCCCTAACCTCGATAGTTGAACAAGACAAAGATATCATTGGGACTAGTAAGATCTTCCTATCCAGATAAAGAATAGGACTCTGTCTTTCCACAGGTGACTGACGCATAGCTCGTAAACTCGCTTACCTGACTTAATTAACATCAAGCCTCTCTCTCTGTTTTGAAAACTGAACATCCAAATGCCTTGCACTCACGACCGCTATTGATGGAGGAGCTGGTAGGAGCTGAACTCTGGGAGAGACTGGAAGAGGCTGCGGAAGGGACTGTCGAGCGCGAAGGTGTCGGGCAATTTTAGGCTCTTTTCCAATAAAAAATCATTTCTTTAGTGAACCCGGACAAAACATTGGCTAAATGGATTTCATTTGCATGAGAGGATCAAAGTAGGTCGGGGGAAGCTACCATTAATACGACAGCTCTGCTTCTTCGTCTTGCTTTTGGGAAAGGTTTGACTTTGCTTGCTTGCGCAAAGGTTGAAAGTCCTTTTCACTAGGTCCAAAAGCTTCCCGAAAGATCAGATCCAAGACAGGACTCTAGGAAGAAGCCCCAGCTAACTCCGTGCCAGCAGCTGCGGTAAGACGGGGGGGGGGGGGGGAGGGCAAGTGTTCTTCAGAATGATTGGGCGTAAAGGGCACGTAAAAGCGTGAAAATATTATCAACCCTACCCTAGATGTTAGAAGGTGCAAAATCAATGGGTGCCGGAGTTGCTACAATTGCTTCAGCAAGAGCTGCTGTCGGTATTGGAAATGTCTTCAGTTCTTTGAGAGCCCCATAATGCATCATCGAGCTTTAGAGCCCAATCCTTCCTATTGATCTTGACGATCTTTTCCAAAACATACTTGATTTCCCTATTAGATAACTCAACAAGACCATTGGTTTGAGGATGATAAGCTGCGACAATTTTATGATTAACATTATATTTTAGCATCATGGATTCAATCAATTTATTGCAAAAGTGAGAGCCCTCATCACTAATAATAGCTTTAGGTGTGCCAAAACGTGTAAATATATTCTTATGCAAGAACTTTAAAACAGTGCGAGCATCATTGGTCCTAGTAGCTATGGCTTCTACCCACTTAGATACATAATTGACTGCAACTAAAATATATAGGTTGCCATCAGAAGACATAGGAAAAGACCCCATAAAGTCAATATCCTATACATCAAAAAGCTCCACCTCCAATATAAGTTTCATGGGAAGCTCATGTTGTCTAGAAATATTGCCAGTACATTGGCACCTATCACATGATTTTACAAAAGTATAACAGTCCTTAAAAAGAGAAAGCCAATAAAAACCTGACTAAAGTACTCTAGATGTAGTTCTAGTAGGTCCAAAATGACCTTAATAGGAGAGGCATTACATGAGTTTAGAATACTTACCACTTCTTCTTGAGGCATACACTTTCTTATCATATTATCAGCACAAACCTTATATAGAAGTGGGTCATCCCAATGGTGAGACTTAACATTATGCAGAAATCTCTTCCTCTGTTGAGTGTTCATGTCAGGCGGCAAATGTCCTCCTGCAAGATAGTTAACTATGTTAGCAAACCAAGGTACACTATCTTTCACCTGATACAGTTGTTCATTAGGGAACATATCAACAATGGGAGGGCATGAATTAGCATCCCCATTCTTAATCCTGTAAAGGTGGTCTGCAACCACATTTTCACTTCTTTTTCTGCCTTTGATTTCAAGATCAACTTCCTGCAACAACAGAATCTATCCTATTAATTTAGGTTTAGAATCTTTCTTGCCAAATAGATACTTCAAAGCAGCATGGTCATTATGCACTACAATTTTAGAGCCAAGCAAGTAAGATCTAAATTTATCAAGGGCAAACACAACAGCTAAGAGCTCTTTTTCAGTAGCAGTATATTTCTGTTGAGTACTATCAAAAGTCCTACTAGCATAGTAAATTGCCCTAAACATGTTATCTCTACGTTGACCTAAAACAGCTCCTAAAGCATAGTCACTAGCATCACACATGATCTCAAAAGACTGACTCCATTCTGGTACAACAATAATATGTACAGAAATCAATCTTTCTTTCAAAGTATTAAAAGCTAGTAGACATGCATAATCAAATACAAATTTAGCTTCCTTTTCTAACAAGTTACTCAAAGGCTTTGCAATTTTAGAAAAATCCTTAATAAATCTCCTGTAAAACCCTGCATGCCCTAGGAAGCTTCTAACTCCCTTCACATTAGTGGGAGGTGGCAATTGCTCAATGGTGGCGATTTTGGCCCTATCCACCTCTAATTTTCTCTGTGAGACTTTGTGCCCAAGAACAATGCCCTCCCTAACCATGAAGTGACACTTCTCCCAATTCAATACAAGGTTAGCATCTTGGCACCTCTGTAAAACACGAGTAAGATTAGGAAGACAAGAATCAAATGAAGACCCAAATACAAAAAAATCATCCATGAAAACCTCCATTATGTCTTCAATGAGCCCCTAAAAAATAGACATCATACAACATTGGAAAGTAGCAGGGGCATTGCACAAACCAAAAGGCGAATTCCTAAAAGAAAATGTCCCATAGGGACAAGTAAATGTGGTCTTTTCTTGATCCTCAGGAGCAATGACAATTTGTTTCTACCCAGAGTATCCATCTAGGAAGCAATAGTGTCACACCTCATCTTGAACTACCCTCCCGTAGCCCGAGACGGAGTGTGAGGACAGCAGTTACCGACTACCCTGTCAAATAACCCACTGTCAACTTCATCTTATTATTAGGACGGTAATACCATTATCACGCTCTTGACAAACCTCGACTTCGATCGGCAACGGGAACTGTCATGCTACCTGAAAATGGAAAACATATGAAAAGGGTGAGCTAACAGCTCAGTGAGTAACAGTTTCTGTAAAACATTATACTTTAACTGTAAAACTGATTGAACTCGTATAAAATATCACACTTCAAATCAGTTTATAACATGATCAATTCTTTCTTATATCTTATATACATATCTGTTTGGAATAAATAATATAAATGTTATTCATTCAAAATACTTTTTCCTTAGTTGAGGCAGAGCAGTGCTCAACGCTCCTCAACGTCGATTATCCTTAGCTGTGTGGAGTAATCTCAACACATCAGCGTCGTATATATACATATTCTTCTATGTGCACTAGATACTATCACTCGGGCTGCCCATATGCCTTCCTTTCATCCTTGAGCATTGGGTCCCATTTCTATTTTCCGGTTACCCATTTGCCTTCCTCTAGTCCTTGAGCATTGGGTACCTTTATAATTCGGGCTGCCCACAATGCCTTCTACGAGTCTTTGAGCATTGGGGTCCCATTTAGATATAACGACTACCCTTTGGCCTTCTCAAAGTCCTTAAGCCTCAGGTGCCTTTTCAAGTTTAATATAACACAATACATACTTTGGAAACATTATATCATTAACTCATGAATTTATCGTTTCCAAATCTCATCTCATCAGCATGCTAAATTCAATTTCTAGTTTTAATATAAAACCGCATGCTTTTCATAAAGTTTATTTTCAAATCTTTCTTGAAATCATATAATACCATGCTTTTCATAAAAGTCATGAAAACTAGTATCAATCATTCACCATGCGTTTTATAACTCATAGCAAGTACCCAGCATTCTCAAAGTTTTCAAGTAAAACGCATGCTCATGTCTCTAAAACACATGCTCATGTTTCTATAAATCACATATTTGTATGCTTTATATATGAAAACACATGCATTATTTCATTCGAAACCCATAAAATTATATTCATAAAGAACTCATTTATATTTTGTAAAACGCAGGTGTTACTCACCTGTACTTGCCAAAGAATACTTCTTCTTCCTTTCCTCTATTTCCTCTTCCCGAGCTTCTTGGACATAGCGTTCTAATCTCAGAAACGCAAAGCTCCATTTCTCTCTATCAGCTCGGTTGAACGCAACCCTGCCCTTCAACGCAAGGTTGATTACTTCAGCAAAGTGCATCCCAATTCTTCTTACTCTTTTGGATGTGTCACCCTCACTTGGAAGCAAGGTCCAACTTGAACGCATCACCCAACTTTGGACGCCGCGTTCACCTTGGACATTATGTTTGTCCTCAACGCAAGGCCGACCCCTTTTAACGCAAGACAAGTTCTTTACATAAAATAGCTAAGTTGTCAAATACCTTCTTTCTTGGCCGCATACTTTTACTACGGACGTCCTTGCTGCCTTCTTCCTCTCTTTTTCTCTCCAGAATTCTTCTTTGAGAGTCATCAGTTGCTCCTTTTCCCTCAAAGTTCTATTTATAGGGAGCTTGCCATCCAACTTTTCCTCTCCTATTGCCACTTGTTTGCCACATGTCACGCTGCATGCTTAATTAACCATGCATTAGTCCAAGTGTCACCTTGCATGAAACACTTAACATCCCTTCAACACCTCTTAATGATAAGATGTCAAATCTACACGAAGCCACCTGGCCTTTATAAACTTATCTTATGCATCCAACATTTTCCAATAGACAACCATTCACTCAACACAACGCCCTCATGCGTTCGTTGAGTTTTCTTTAAAGTTTGAGCTTCACTACTCACTTCTCTAACTCTCAGCCAACTATACTACTCTTTGACGCATAGAGATACCTCTGTCTTCAACACATAGGGATCTCAACGCACGACAACCTTACCAACGCATGGTAAGCCAAGTATGTATCTTCCCTCACCAACAACCATTCGAGATCACCTTCAACGCATAGCCGCACTATTATAAACCAGTGCTTACTCAATGCCATGATGGACAAATGAGCATGCAGCAGAAGTTAATTTGATCAATTTTCACTCTAAGATGCTCAATTTAGATGATTAAACATGCAATTAAGAAGAAAAACCAAAGTTTCAAGAACACTTACCCTTGAAGCTCCAAATTCTCCTTCAATTCTTGATGAATTTCAGCACCACTTCGTTGTAGACCACCACAAGAGTCTTCTCTACTATTCTCTAGGCTTAGAATGGATGGTGGGATCCAAATTTGTGGTGAATTTGATAAAGAATGAAGGTGGGGAAGAAGATGAACAATGGATAGAATTTTGCAAAATTAACCCTTAATTTCACAAAATTCTTAACCATTTTTTATGTCAAAATCATCTCTATTTATTAAAGAATAACATGCAATCCAATTGCATCAAAATTTGACAACACAAAATGGTTAATTTGTTGGTTAATTGTGAAGAAGACAACCAAGCTCCTAGCTTAGTTAGTGGGAAAATCCAATCTTCAAAAATCAATTTTCAAATCAATTTTCAATGAATTTCCAAAATTGAATTAAAATTTATTTTTAATTTCAAAAAGATAATTAAATAATTAAATAAAAAATAATTTCATATTTAATTAATTAAATATTATTATTTTAATATTAAATAATAAAATAATATTATTTTTCCCACTTGTCCCGATTTTTCTAAAAAAAACCGATATGAATCCCTATTCATATGATTAATATTTAAATTATATTTAAATATTATAATTAACTCTATTTGTATGTTTAATTCGTAATTAAACGCCGATATATCGTATATATCTAACTTTTATTCCTTAAGCCAAGATTTGAACGATTCAAACTTATTCACCACATTATCTAAGATTTTAGTCCATTTATGAGCTAGTAGAGGGACCTAATGGACCTACAGATCATGAGCTCCAACGATCCGAGATTAACTGGCCAAACTCTTTAACCTAGTTAACCAACATTCGTTAACTAACGGGACACTCCACTAAAGCCCGTAGTTGCACTCTCCTCACTGTAGATATATTTGTGTCCATTTGATATAACCGTCATCGATAAGTCAATCCTTCACAGGTTGTTCATAACTTTAGCTAGGTCAAATACCGATTTACCTCTGAGTTACATCTTTTCTCCTTAAGTACCATTGTCCCTCTAATGAACAATTAATTTAGGATCTAATCACTAAATCCATTCCCTCTCGGGCCAGTGAGAGGATGGGGCCCCTTGTTCAAGTCCTGGGAACAACACTTAAGAGAACAACCTCTCTTTTATCCCTAAGTTGGGTAGGAGTGAATTCCGTTTTGCAAATTCTATGTTCCCAACTATCTACCCAGTCTTATCCCTGAAATAGGAGGAATGTTGAGCAGCACTATTGAGCTTACTCTTACCTATGTAGATCAAGGGATAATTATGAATAAATAGGAGTTCATAGATAGCTCAAGATTCAGATCAAGTTATCTAGGTCATCGATAAGTGAAATTAATCAGTGTTAATCGTAAATGGTGTTAATACGTAACAGTAATTATTTCAGGGTCAGTCTTACACAATCTCATTATGTAGAATACCCCCGCTCACATGTCTCTACATGATCAAATCAGAATCACTTTATTTATGACACTTTACAATATTTGTAACATTCATGAAGCGGGTCATATTCAAGAGTGTCTCCAGGAAGAGGTACCCAACCTAATCCATGTACTATAGACTATTGAGGCTACTTACTCGAACTTGATCCTGTTTAGGTCTCCACATAAAGTCCAAGTACTCATGATAGTAGCCAAGGGTTCGTAGTTTAATTGGATTTAGAGTTGATAAATAATTAATTCACTTGAATAACTTCATATGTACTAAAAATCACCTATTTACAAAAACTACGAGTTTTAGGACATACAACTCAACATGCCACTAGGCGTCAATGACAACAAATCCTTCTCAAGCTCTTCCTTTATGCGTTGGTCTTGTTGCGTTCACCTTCATCCTGCGTCCAATGACCATCTTCCTATCCTTGGACATTCCTTGATTATTCCCAAGGTTATTCTTTTAACCTTTTTCTTGCACTTAAACTATTTCTCTTAAAGATAGATTAGCATGTGTCCACCACATGCACCAGTTTTTATGTTTACTTTCCAACCTTCTCCAACACTTGTGAACATTCCTTGCTATAAGTCTATGCGTTACTCAATTTGCTATTGCATTCTATCTTTCCGAGACTTAAATCTCTTTCAACACTTCACAACATAACTTTATTCCTTTCTTGCTTATGCGTTTCACTTCTTTCCCTTCTCGGTTTACTTCCATGCGTCCACCCTTACCATGCGTTACCTAGTCCTGACCATGCATCCAACATGGTCTTTTACCTCTTTTCTTCATAGACTCTTCAACGCATCGTTTTCTTAAAAAGTAGGGTGTGACAAATAGTGAGAATAACCTACAAGTTTATTAAGCATTTGATCTACAAAAGGATGAGGAAAATGATCTTTTCTAGTAGCCTTATTCATCTTCCTATAATTAACGCACACCTGCCATTCTGTCACTGTTCTAGTGGCACTCATCTCATCTTTTTCATTTTTCACAACAGTCATACCACCTTTCTTGGGTACTACTTGAACAGGACTTACCCATGAACTGTCAGAGATGACATAAATGATAACTTCATTCAAAAGCTTGAGCACTTCTTTCTTGACTACCTCCTTCATGGTGGGGTTAAGTCTCATTTGGTGTTCCATTGAAGGATTAAAGGTATCTTCCATCAAACAAGATTGTAAGTCAGTACGGAGTCCCAGGGACTATTGTATCAAACAGAGATCCCAGGTTTACTTCTAAGTTTTGGGTGATTTTGAAGTAGGCTTTGGGAACTAAGTTGCAGTTCAATACAACTTTTCATCCTCAGATTGATGGACAGTCTGAGAGGATGATCCAAACCTTAGAAGATATGCTCCAAGCTTAAGCTTTGCAGTTCAAAGGTAGCTAGGATGTACATTTGCCTTTGATGGAGTTTCTTATAATAATAGTTACCAGTTGAACATAGGTATGATTCCGTACGAAGTATTGTATGGCAAGTCATGCAAAACCCTGGTGTGTTGGGGAGAGGTTGGAGAAAGGAAGCTGGTTAGACCAAAGATTGTGCAGATTACTACAGAGAAGGTGGAAATGATTATGACAAACCTTAAGACAACTTGAGATTGACAGAAGAGTTATGCTGGTAGCAGGAGAAGAGATCTTGAATTGGAAGTTAGTGACAGAGTTTTCCTGAAGTTGTTATCTTGGAAGGGAGTTCTGAGATTCGGTAGGAAAGGGAAGTTGAGTCCAAGGTATGTTGGACCTTACGAGATCTTGGAAAGACTTGGATTAGCAGCTTACAATTTAGTTTTGCCAATGGAGATGTCCAAGATTCACAACGTGTTTCACGTTTCGGTTTTAAGGAAGTATATTCTTAATCCTACGCACGTACTTGAGGTGCAATCAATTGAGCTAAAAGAAGATTTAAGTTATGAAGAAGAACTGATCCTAGTGTTAGATGAGAAAGAATAAGTTTTCAGAACTAAGGTGATTGCACTAGTGAAGGTACTTTGGAGGAATCACGACATTGAAGAAGCTAGTTGGGAAACCAAGGAGTAGATGATCAAGAAGTATCCACATTTATTTCCGAGAAGCTAGCAGCCTGTTAAATTTCGAGGACAAAATTCTTATAAGGTGGTAAATTGTAAACCCTACTTTCAATTCTAAGCACCTAAGTTAAGTGTGTAATATTGTTGCATTTTCTTGTTTAGATTGAAAGGAAGAGTGAAGAAGAAGCCGAGGAAGGTAGACTTGTGGATTTAGCCGAGAATGCTTTCAGTAAACTTAATCCTAAATCCTTATAAGATATATCAAGTTTGGGATTTATTTTGACAAGCTCATTAGAATGTAAAAACTTAAGAGGATTGTCACCATTTGAACCAAGGTGGAAGGATGCTATTAAGAATATTATTATTATTATTATTATTATTATTATTATTATTATTATTATTATTAATAATTAAAAGGAGAATTTTGAATTTAATTGAGTTAGTGGATATAATAGAAAAAAAAAAGAGAAGAAAAAGAAGAAAAGCAAGTCGGTGGGGAGGCTAAGTATAAAAAGGCGAAAAACTATTTTTTTTTTTTTCAATTCATTGCCTACTTTCATCCTTCTCCAAACTGAAGCAAGTTCATGGTTCTTCAACTAGGCATCGAAAGGAAGAAGAAGGATAAAAGTTAGGTTGATTGAAACGGAATTTTGAAGGAAACCTTGATGAAATTCGAAGAGGAACTTGAGTTGGTCTGGAATTCGTGCAATCTAGATAGGTTGTGATGTTCGAAGGATATCGAGTTGTAGAGATTGAATTTGGATTTGAAAATTTGAAGTTAGTAAGTTAACAAATTTCTTAATAACTTTTGTGAAGGCTATCAAAGCTAAATGTGAAGGAAAATAGGTGAAATTGTAGGAATAATCGAATGGTTTGGCGTTTTTGGTAGTCTGGAGTAGGGTGGAAGAATTTTAAGTTATCTGTTGAACGAAGAGAAGTTAGACCTTGATATCTGGGTAAGCTAGTTAACTCAATTACTTACAAGTTTGTAGAAGGAAGTAAAATCTAATTCAGGCTGGAAATACTGTTTTTAGCAGTTGGAAGTGCAGACAGTATCCTTAAAGTTGACGGGTGAAGCTCTGACGAGACAAGTCTCTCTGGTAAGCATATAACGTCTTGCGGGTGTGGAGCGAAACAAGTCTCGCTAGTCTTCCTAAGTCTCACTAGCTACATTTGTCTAACGGATCTCTCTGGTCTCGCTAGTCTCGCTAGTCTCACCAATCTCACCAGTCCGCTCGTCACTTCAGCCACATAAATCTCGCTGATCACACAAGTCTCGCTAGTTTTACTTGGTCTCGCTAGTGCTGGTCTCGTTGGTTTTGTTTGGTCTTGCTAGTTGCTTGGTTTTACAAGTTGCTTGG
The DNA here is from genome assembly GCA_030954485.1 of Citrullus mucosospermus. Taxonomy (NCBI): domain Eukaryota; kingdom Viridiplantae; phylum Streptophyta; class Magnoliopsida; order Cucurbitales; family Cucurbitaceae; genus Citrullus; species Citrullus mucosospermus. The sequence continues at coordinate 11,444,106 of CM062060.1, forward strand.
TCTCGCTAGTAAGCTAAACTTCAATGCTAAAGGTCTATTTGATATACGTTGATGAGAATCTTAAGAAACCTAACAAAAGGAATTAAATCATTTTAGGCCGATAAGAGCTAAGAGAAGCTTATAATCCATTAAGAGTCCGGGACAAGTTGTGAGTGAAAAAATTCTATTAAAATTATTTATTTTCTCAATATTTCTTGTATGGTCGATGTATTCTAAAAGTATGAGTTTTTCTAGCACGAGTTGAGGATGAAAAGCATGAGTTATTTAATATGAGTTTGAGCATGACTTTACTTGGCTTTAATGATTAAGCATTATATTTCTTGGTGCTAAAGTTTATTACAAAGCATGTAGTTTGTTAAACACTTTGAAATTTGAGGTTTTTACTTGTATTTATGAACGCATTTAATATTAAAGCATGCATTATTTACAAAAGGATTATAGAAGGTTCCCAATGCTGAAGGACACAGAGAAGGCATATGAGCAGCCTGAATATTATAAAATTGGTCCCAATGCGGAAGGACACGGAGAAGGCATATGGGTAGCCTAAATATTGTATATGGGACTCAGTACTAAAGGAATTAAGAAGGTACATGGGCAACCCTGGTTAAGATTCCTATGTGCACATAGAGATATATTCAACGTTGTTGTGTTGAGATTACTCCACACAGCTAGGGCTATTTGATATTGGGTGTGTTGAGATTACTCCACCCCAACTAAGGTTGTTCTTGACGTTGAGTAGCGTTGAGCTTCGTTCCGCCTTAACTACGGAAAATCTTTCAGACATATGCAAAATTTTAAAAGTTTTTGATGATGGAATGTTAACTATTTTATTACTTTTTTATCGATCATGATTTCGTTGAGTTTTAAGCTAAGTATAGTTTTCTGAACTTGTCACTCACTAGGCAACCTAGCTCATGTTTTTCATTGTTTTCTGTTTTCCAAGTAGCGAGTGAAACTGGGGTGCTTATCCTACACAACAACTCGTTTGGGTCTGCCACTAGTTTGTATACATTGTAAATATTTGTACATAAGACCTGTGTTGTACATATAGAGGTTTAAGGAGTGGGAGCTAGAAATCATATGCTGCTTTTAAGCCAATGAATGAAAGTCTGTCACATCCTCTCCCAAGTACCCTCTTAACCGAGTAAAAGGTGTGAGGACAACAGACAAATATTTACAATGTATGCACACTAGTGGCAAGCCTAGACGAGTTGTTGTGTAGGCTAAGCATCCCAGTTTTGCTCGCGACCTAGAAAATAGAAAAACAATGGAAAACATGAACTACGTTGCCCAGTGAGTGACAAAATAAAAAAATCTTTACTTAACTCAAGAATTCAACAAAATCATGCTTCAAAACCAGTGATAAAACAGTAAACAGCTCATCATCAAACCCAGCAAAACATGCTCGATAGATGATATTAAAACAGTATACATTTCATCGTCAAAAACCATAAAGTTTTACATATGTTTGAAAGATTTTCCTTAGTTGAGGCAAAGCGAAGCTCAATGCTACTCAACGTAAAAAACAACCTTAGTTGGGGTAGAGTAATCTCGACACACACAACGTCAAATAACCTTAGCTGTGTGGAGTAATCTCAACACAACAGTGTCGAATATATCTCTATGTGCATAAAGGAATCATAACCTGGGTTGCCTGTATACCTTCTCAAGTCCTTCAGTATCGAGTCCCATATTCAATATTTAGGCTGCTCATATGCCTTCTCCGTGTCCTTCGGCATTGGGGACCATTTTTATATCCAGGCTGCTCATATGCTTTCTCCATGTCCTTCGATAATGGGGACCTTTTATAATACTTTAAAAAGTAACCATGCTATTGAAAATAAATTTCTTATAAACAAAAGCTCATGAAACTTTAGAGGTTTTCAATTCAATCATCAATCATCATGCTTATAAAACTTAAGATAATTCAAACAACATGCTTTCAATCTCAACTCAAGTATAAATCAAGTTTTCTCATGCTTGGAAAGTCATAGTTGCTCAGCAAAACTTGTAAGAATATAAACTTTAAAGCATGCTTTACAAACATACTTGAGCATGATGAAAAATTTGTGTAAAATAAAGCTTATTTTAAATAAAAATTGTCACTCACAACTTGTCTGTGGTTTTAATAGATTATATAAGCTTTTCCTAGCTCTTCTCTTCTTGAAATAATATAATTTCCTCTGTTAGATTCCTTAGAATTCCCATCAATGTATAACAAATAGCATTCAAGTTTAGCTCACTAGCAAGACCAAACAACTAGCGAGACGAATCAAAACTAGTGAGATCTGCACTAGTGAAACTAGGCAAAACCATCTAAATCTGTACTAGTGAAACCAGGCAAAACCAGCGAGACTTACTTGACCAGCTAGCGAGACCAGCGAGACTGGCGAGATTTGTGAGATAAACACCCATAATGTTGCTGTCCTTACTAGTGAGACCTGTCTCACCCAAGCTTAATGTCTTCACTTCTAACTGCAAAAAATAGTATTTATAGCCTGAATTATGATGTGTACTTTCTGTTTTACCGCAAGTGTATAGGTCAAGTTATAATATAAGACGATTAAGTCCGAATGTCGTTCTACTGAGGATCAAATTGTGAAGATTTAGATTACTTAACTATTTTAGAATTAAATCAATTGTATTTGAGGATTTGATTTCAAGTTGTGATTTAGGAAAAACTTAAAAAGGAAAGCAAGTAAATGAGAAACACAAGAGTCAAAGAAAGTTCTAGGGTATTGAATCCTTGTTTAATTCATTATGCAACATTCTAGGATTCATGGATTTTATTGCAATTCATATGTTTAAGTCTAAAAACATAAAATCGAGTTATTTTCTATAAAAAACAACCTTTTCTCATGCAACCTATTTGATTACTAATATCTTGAAACCAATATAAGTTACATGGCATTAGGAGTAGTGTAAGCACTGACTTGTAATACCAAGTGTTGGGAAGAGACAAGCGAGATTGTGGCTATGCGTTGTTAGAGGAAAAGTAGCCGAGGATGAGAGCAAAATTTTGGCTAAGTGTTGGCCAAGACTATGCGTTGGTGAATGAAGAGGAAAGTTGAACATTTTGAGTGGTCATGCGTTGCTGATGGAATCACGAAAGGTTGCGAGTTGAAGTAGTTACCCGCATTGGAGGATAAGTGCTCGCTGGCAGGGGAAGAAATGAGCTTGAACCACCATGCGTTGGTAAGGCCATGCGCTAAAGCCACTCTACGCCGAAGATAAAGTGGTCTCGATGCGACGAAGTTAGTGGTGTGAATGACTGAGTTGCATGCGTCGAAGACAACGGTCTCTATGCGTCGAAGACAGAGTAGCCTCTATGCGTCGAAGACAGTGATCTCTATGCGTCGAAGACGGAGCAGTCTTTATGCGTCGAAGACTGCGGTCTCTATGCGTCGAAGATAGAGCGGTTCCTATGCGTCGAAGTAGGAGGCGTTGAGGGCACCATGCGTTGAGTGTGGATGACTGCTGAAGGTGTTAGAGCAGGTTGCGTTATGAGTGCTTTGCGTTGAAGTAAGAATGAGGACCCTGCGCGCCAGCTTGCTTTTAAGGGTTAAGTCGGCAGTATATATATTGGTAAATGAATTAAATATTTAATTCATTTAGACACTTCGAGAACTTAAGTCAGTTTCACCTTTCAGACGAACTACAAAGGGAGGTAGAAGAGGGTGCTCTGGTGGATTTTGGACGGAAGTCTACTCACTTTGGAGTTAAAATCTAAGCTGGAAGGGGAGATTGTTGGTGGACACAAACTGGGCAGTGTCTGATGTTCGGAGTAGAACAAATCGAGGAGAACGAGTCTAGGGCTGAAACTTTAAGGTCAGTAAGTTAATATAATCCTTAACAATTCTCGTGAAGGATGGTAAAGTTAGAACTGAAGTTAAATGTGTGAAATTTTAGGTAAAAGCAACGGTTACGGAGTTGGTGTGCAAGCTAGGGCAACGCAGAGTAAACTTGGAATAGCTGGAGAACGAAAGGGAGTTGAGTCTTGGAATTTTGAGGTAACTTGTAAAGCTCAATTCTCTACAAATTTGTAGAAGGGAAGGAGTTCTAAATCTGTCTGGATGTATAACTTTAACAGAATTGAAGTAAGAACAAAAGGAGAGGAAGATAGCTCGGTTGTCGGGTGCTGCTAAGAATCGGGTCTCGCTGAGTTGATAAAGTATAGATAGCGAGACGAGTGTTGCTGAGACGCAAGGGAGTTTTCTGTCTCACAAAACTTGTTGGGTATCGCTAGGTATCGCTCCTCAGGTAAAGTCACGCTAGTCTCGCTCCACCTAGTGTCGCTAGTACCATGACTGGTTGAGTAGTATCGCTAGTATCTCGCTTATTATTACTTTGGGAAAAAGGGGAGGTTCGATGTTGAGTAATGATTAGAATTTACTTACGCATACTTAATGATCAAGTAAATGAAAGTGTAACGCAAGGAAAAATGTCTATTTCAGGCAAGGAGAAGATAGGGAAGGCGTATAATTCACTTAAGGCTTAAAAAGAGTGGAGTGACACTTTTCTTACATCAAACGATTTTTGTCGCACATGATAATTCGGTTTTCTACTTGAATACGATTTTGTGATAAATCGGTTTATAAAGCATATTTTATGTTTCTTTAAAGATATTGGAAAGTATGTTTATGAAATGTTATGGAAATATGAGTTGCCTGTTACTTATGAAAGGATTTTCAAATGAATTATCTAAATGTTTTAGAGGAGGCTCAGTGCTGAAGGACATGAGAAGGCATGTGATTTTTCTCGGGACCCAGTACTGAAGGATATGAGAAGGTACTTGGGCAACCCGCCATGTTGCTATGTGCACATAGAGGTTGATTGGCTGTTGCGTCGAGTTTTGCTCCACATCGAGCCAGGGATAATTACGACGTTGGGTGTGTTGAGTCTTGCTCCACCCCAACTAAGGTTGATTTTGACGTTGAGAGCGTTGAGCCTTGCTCCGCCTCAACTAAGGGAAAAGATTGAAAAACCAAACGGCTTTCTGGTTAATTATTCTGAGTTATTATGTTGAATCCTTGTCTTATGTGTACAAATGTAATATGACTGTTTTCGAACAAAATCTTGTTTTACAAACCTGTCACTCACGGGGCTTTAGCTCATGCTTTCCATGTTTCCCCCCCCCCCCCCCCCCAGGTAGCGAGGACGTTCCCGGTGCTTAGCCTACTCCAGCTCGTCTTGCCTAAGCTCGAGTTTCAGAAATTAGTCAAGTTTGAATAGTTGTACGTGTATATAACTTTATGTAGGTTGCATGTAGACCTAGTTGTGTATATCTTGGGATTTGTAATGTGGGTTGTACAAGTATATTGTGGACGAGTAGCAAACTTAATTATATATATATATATATAAGTTTTGTGGTTTCTATGAGTAAAGTAAAATATGCATGTTATGATCTGTTAGGATTATCAGGCACAGATGGACAGTTTATGTCACAAAAGGGGTGATGTTTACTGTCCTCACATCTCCTCTTGGGTTGAGCAAGATAATCTGGGAGGGGGTGTGACAAGTAGTCTTTTGCAACTTTCATTGTTAACCTAACTGTTTGCATACAATCCATTATTATAGATCCAATTAGACATATAATTCCAATTAGACATACAATTATTTCAATCATACAACTAAGCTAACATTCAAGCATGGCCAATCAACAAGAATTAAGCACAATAACAATGAAAAGCATATTCATTACAACAAAACCATGAAGAGTCTATAATATCAACATAACTTTATAAACAATTCATCAATACCCTAAAACTAAAGAGTTTAGCCACTCATAGCTTTAGGCAACATGTTCAAAACCAATTTTATCATAGAAAGAGTGTAAAGAAAAGAAAATTCTACTGTGAAGAAGCTCTTGATTGAGGAGGAACCGCCAAGATATCTTTAGTCTTCACATCGGGAACTGGAACGACACCAAACTCTTTTCTCTCTAACTTGCAACCAACTCACTCTTTAGGCTCTCTATTGTGTTGTTCTTTGATCTTTCTCTTGCTCTATATCTCCAGGGTTGCTGGAAACCTTTCAATTTATAGACTTGGCCGTCGAAACTTTATATCAAAATTGTAGATTTTTCAAATAAAAAGGTGGCGTCGCGGTGTCTGCATCATTAAAACCTACCCTCAACGTCGAGCCGCGATGCTGTGCTAGTGCTGTAGCGCTGTGCTTGACTGATGCTCTTGGGAAAAAGTGTCGTGGCAGCGCCGAGCTGGCGTCACAACATTGCCCTATTTTGGGAATTTTGTGATTCTTTACTCTTTTTCACTTGCTTTTGGCTTGGTTTGGTTCTTTTGGCTTTCGATTCTTGTTTTCTTTGTATTGACTTGAAAACCACTAACAAAAAAGTGAAATCTAATATAAACTCCCTTAATTTAAGAGAATAAAAATCACTTTTCAAGTGCTTTCCACCACTCCAAAAATAGAGATTTGCTAGTCCCAAGCAAATAGTAGAATAAAATAAAGGGAGTTTAAATAAAAAGTGTGCTAACGACTCATGTCTCAGAGAATAGCATTTAAGAGCTTAAGCGAAAAACATGCAAGCATATCTATATTGGTATAATCATTCAAGGCTAAATCATTATCTCCCATGTGTATGTGTGCAAGCCTCATTCAATTCAAAATGCTAAAACTCAAATTGGGACTTGAGAGAGCTTCCTTAGTTTTCCCCCTACTCTAGCTCATGCACTAATTTTCAAGTATCCACACATTTCAAGTGAGTAATATGTCCACTAACGTGCCATTCAATCACATTTTTCATGGGCTCTAAACTTGCATTCTTTTACCTAGGGGCATTAGCTTTCACACATTCACTGTAGGGACTCGTACCTAGTCAATCCTAGGCGTCCTTATTAATCACAGCAAAGGCAACTCTTTTTACCCCCATCCATGCATACTCGTTACAAGTTTAACATTTAAAAGGATAGGCATGTAAAGCTTATATATTTTGTGTACATTTTTTCTCAAATGCACGTATACTCTTTTCTTTTTCCTTAGCCTAAGATTACAAACCATCATGCATTTCAACTCTCTCAACTCTCAAATATGGTTTGAGAGGACTTTTGATTTGGAAGTTGGACTACAAATCATTGTTCATTAGAGGATCAGTGGAACTTAAGGAATAAGAGGTAATCATAAGGGTAAAATGATAATTTTAACCCAGCAGTAATTACGAACAACCTGTGAAGGCTCGACTTACCAATCATGGTTTATCAAATAGACATAATATATCTACAGTGAGGATAGTGTAGCTACGGGCTTTAGTGGAGTGACCCGGTAGTTAACGAATGTTGGTTAACTAGGTTAAAGAGTTTAACCGGTTAATCTCAGATCGTTGAAGCTCATGATCTGTAGGTCCATAAGGTCCTTTGGCTAGCTCATATATGAATGAACTTGGAATAAATAGAAGGAAAAATTCGAATCGTTCAAATTAGGTTAATCATATAAGATATGATTAAGTAATTGATATATGATATCAAATGAGAGATTTGGTAAAAAATATTTAAACGGGATTTAAATATTGAAATTATGAATGAGGATTCATAATCAGAGACATGGATCTAGTCAAAGTTGGTTTTCGGAAGAAGTCAAATAGTTGACTTAGACCCAGGCAAGTCAAAGAGTTGTTTTAGTCAAACCTTCTAGAAAGGTTGACCATGAGATTAAATTAATGTTTCTTACCAAATTAGTGGAAAAATCCACTAACTTGATGAGTGGAACATTTAATTAATCTCAAAATTCTACACTTTGACACATAATCCTTGGCATGCATTAGTGGAATGTGTGTTGTTAACTTTTGGTGAACTTAGACATGCAAAAGTTGCATGCAATTTGCCTGTATGATAATGTATGTTTAATCCTAGGTTGTTATATGCATCTAGATTGTTATTTCGATCCTCTTTCGTTTCCGCTGCGCATGTATGTATGAGATCCGACATAGACATTCATCATCAAATACAAATTTAGCTTCATTTTCTAACAGGTTACTCAATGGTTTTGCAATTTTAGAAAAATCCTTAATAAATCTCCTATAAAACTCTGCATGCCCTAGGAAGCTCCTAACTCCCTTCACATTAGTGGGAGGTGGTAATTGCTATATGGTGGAGATTTTAGCCCTATCCACCTCCAATCTTCTCTGTGAGACTTTGTGCCCCAGAACGATGCCTTCCTTGACCATGAAGTGGCACTTCTCCCAATTCAACACAATGTTAGCATCTTGGCACCTCTACAAAACACAAGTAAGATTAGCAAGACAAGAATCAAATGAAGACCCAAATACAGAAAAATCATCCATGACAATCTCCATTATGTTTTTAATGAGCCCCTGAAAAATAAACCTCATACAACATTGGAAAGTAGCAGAGGCATTGCACAAACCAAAAGACATTATCCTAAAAGCAAATGTCCCATAGGGACAAGTAAATGTGGTATTTTCTTGATCATTAGAAGCAATGAAAATTTGATTATACCCAAAATATCCATCTAAGAGGCAATAGTGGAATCACCTGCAAGTCTATCAAGCATTTAATCTGCAAAAGGAAGAGGAAAATGATATTTTCTAGTGGCCTTATTCAACTTTCTATAGTCAATGTGATAGCACTTAAAATATGCTATCACTTCGCTTAATTCGGGATCATTCTTACCTTTTTACCAGTTTATTTCTTGATTTAGATAGGTTATGAGCATTTGGGGTCCTCAGGACATGTATGCACTTCAGGTTTAAACGAGATGATTAGCAGGCAAATTGAGAAAAATGGAGGAAAGAGGCAACAAAGCAGCCTGGCGCCGCGACTCTAGCACAGCGCAAGTGCTGCGCTTTTTCCAGAAGGCATTTTTACGAGTTGAAGACAGCACCGCGACACTACCCTATGGCGCCGCGGTGTTACAAATTTTGACGGACGAAATATTGCGCACGCATCGCAGCGCCCCGACACTAGCATGGTGCTATGACATTGCGCTTTTTCCAGAGGCCTCCGAATTTTGTAGCGCCGCAGCGCTAGTCTAATTTTAGGTATAAAATGCCCTAGCCGCCAGTCAAAAGGGGGATCAATCGGCACGAATCCAGAGCGCGAGTTTGGAGATCTTCTGCATTTTTTCTTCTTTTCCATAGAATTATTTTTGTATGAGGATGTATCAAGGCTAAGGTAATTATTTTCTAGCTTAGGTATTAGGGACTCTTCTTTGTAATCGATGTTTTTTATATGTATGATTTAATTTTGAAATAAATATTAGTTTGATCAAATTGTGACGCTGGTGTTCATTTTGATTATTGCTTTGATTGTATTATAATTCATGACATTTGGTTGTATGTCGATCATGGAAGCGATAGGTTAGGTTCGCTTGCAAATCTAAATTGTGATGCGCATTGTTCTAATCAACCTAGAATTAAATCAATAGAACTTTTAATCTAGGCCTTTCCAGTTATATGTTCCTTCTAATTTTCCCTTGAACTTAATGCGATCAGACTTAATACAAATTTTGCATGCCTTTCACCGGTTTGTTTTAATTTCAATTAGTCGATTAGGACAATTTAGCTTTGGTCTATCCAATTAAATTGATTAGGTGCAAGTATAACGAATCTAGTAATGACAAACCAATGAACAAGAACATCGAATAAAGAAAATCTCGTCCAACCCAAGCTAGAGCTTTCTCCAATTGAATTTTACTTCTTTTACCTTCGCATTTTATTTTTATGAAATTTAATTTTTCTTGTAATCAATTGTTTCAGAAAACCCCCTCTGGTTACTTGAATTGAAAATTGTGCAATTGTGGGAATTCATAGTGCCCCCTACGTTCGACCCCACTTGCCACTACTATCATGGGTAAGTTCAGAAAATTTATTTGGCATGGAATTGGCCGACAAATTCCATCTGCCACAATGCACATCCGCCATCTTGTCACTATTCTAGTGGCAATCATCTCATCTTTTTCATTTTTTACAACAGTCATACCACCATTCTTGGGTACTACTTGAACAAGACTTACCCATGAACTGTCAGAGATGGCATAAACGATACTTGAATTCAAAAGCTTGAGCACTTCTTTCTTGACTACCTCCTTCATGGCAGGCTTCTCAACATTACTTAAAACATGCAAAGGAGCTAGAGGCATTGGTTTATACATTTTAGTGCATACCTGCATGTTATCTAACCACTTAGCATACAAAGCGATTTCATCAAATAGTGTCCACATTATCAAAATCAACATCTATTATGCTTTGTTCTAAATGATCAGTAGCCAGAATAACCTTAACATGCTCACAATTAGTATGACCAATTATATCGGCAAGTACTACTCTCTTCATGATAACTCGAGGACTTATAAATATTAAAGACAACTTTCTCATCATTCACTTTTAGAGTCAACTTCCGTTATTGAACATCAATGATGGTCTTCCCAATTGCTAGGAATGGGCGCCCAAGGATAATAGGAATCTCAGAGTCCTCCTCCATGTTCAAGACTACAAAATTTGTAGGGAAGATAAATTTGTCAACTTTAACTAACACATCCTCAACAATACCTCTAGGATAGGCCAAGGATTTATCAGCTAACTGCAAAGTGATAGTGGTAGGTTGCACTTCTCCAATGTCAAGCTTCCTAGACAGATAAAGGCATTAAGTTAATAGAAGCACCAAGATCACAAAGAGCTCTAGTAACATTTAAAGACCCAATAGTGCAAAGTATAGTAAAACTCCCTGGATCTTTAAGTTTTTGTGGTAGCTTTTTTTGCAGCACAACACTGCACTCTTCTATCATGCTAATCATCTCATATTGCCCAAACTTCTTTTTAGATAAGACATCTTTCATGAATTTAGCATAGTTGGGCATTTGCTATAAAGTCTTAGCAAATAGGATATTAATATGAAGCTTCTTGAATAATTCTAAGAATTTGGAAAATTGGGAGTCTATTTCTTTCTTTCTAAAAGTTGAGGATAAGGCAAAGTGTTAGGTACAAAAGGTAGAGGGTTAGATGACTTACTTAAAGATGTCGACTCCTTTACCTTTTCCTTTTTTTCTAAAACCTCCTTGGTTTCATCTTGTATGATAGGCTCATGGATGGTCTCGTTTACCTCTTGCTTCTCATCTTTATCACCAATCAAAGGAGTGGATAACTTTTTTCCACTCCTCAAAGTCAAGGCTTTACACTCCTCCTTTGGATTCCTTTTGGGGAAACTAGGGAACTTGCCCTTTTGCATTGTTTGAAGAGAAGTGGCTATTTGGCTAATTTTTACCTCAATATGTGAAAAGCCTTGCCATGACTTTGCACCGTGTTCTCTAATGCGGTGGTCCTTCCTCTAAACTCTTTTATGAACTCCACCATTAAGTCTTCTAGGTTGGACTTCTTCTCGGTGTGTGACGGACCTACATTAGAAACCCCGGAGGACCTTGCAAAACATTCCTATTGTTAACATAAGAAAAGTTTTCATGGTTCCTCAAGTTAGGATGGTAATGAGTTGGAAGTTGTTGTTGGTGGTGGCCTCTATAATGTCCTCTATCAACATAATTGACTATCTCATTGTCTCCTTGTACCAAATCTTTTTGTGTAGACATCTCCGAAGCCATAGAGGCAAGAGATGTTATCCATGGTGGACTTACTTGAGCTTGGCCCCCTGCAGTCAATTTAGAAAGAGCCTTAGTAAGGGAAGCCATTTGTGCTTTAAGAGAATTTACGTCATCCACCTCATACAATCCGATGACTTTTGGAATAATTGGAGAAGATGTAGTGGCCAAATCTTCTAATATGGTATAGGCCTCTTGAGCATTCTTAGAGAAAATTGAGCCTCCGACAGTAGCATCTAGAATGGATTTTGTTGAACTTGACAACCCATTGTAGAATAGTTGAATTTGCAACCAATCCGGGTAGCCATGTTGAGGGCACCGTCTAAAGAGATCCTTATACCTTTCCCAAGCCTCAGATAATTGTTCGTTCTCAAGTTGGCAGAATGTACCAATCTCTGTTCTTAACCTTTGGGACTTAGCTGGTGAAAATTATTTGTTCAAGAAAGCTTGAGCCAAGATCTCCCATGTATTGATACCATTTGGAGATATGGTTTCCAACCAATCATTTGCTCGGTCCTGTAAAGAGAAAGGGATGAGTCTTAGTTTAATAGCATCGTTAGAAACACCATTCATCTTTACCATTTCGCATATCTCTAGGAAAGACCGTAGGTGCTTAGGAGGATCTTCATTCGTTCTTCCTTTAAAGGAGAGCTCTCTAGCCATTTGAATCAACCCTAGTTTTAACTCAAAGTTGTTGACATTGATGAGCACATTCATAATGTTGGGTTGATTTGCCCGTAGTATCGGTTGAAAATAATCTCGAATTGCCTTGGGTATCTCCTCCACCATCTCCTCAATAGAATTGTGTTGAACCCTTAGATTTTTTCTATACATCCTATCAATCTCAGGATCAAAAGGGAGAAGGTTAGTATTGTCACGAGACATAAACTGACAAAATTAGTAACCAAGATAATATACACCTAAAAGTAAGATCTATCAATTCTTATGAATATTAAGCAATAAAAATCATTCTTTAGATCCTTGGCAACGGTGCCAAAAACTTGATGTGCATTTTTTGTGTTACCGCAAGTGTACGGGTCAAGTTATAATATAAGACGGTTAAGTCCAAATATCGTTCCATTGAGGATCCAATTGTGAAGATTTAGATTACTTAGCTATTCTAGAATTGAATCAATTTTATTTGAGGATTCGATTTCAAGTTGTGATTTAGGAAAAATTTAAAAAGGAAAGCAAGTAAATGAGGAACACAAGAGTCAAAGAGAGTTCTAGGGTATTGAATCCTTGTTTAATTCATTATGCAACATTCTAGGCTTCATGGATTTTATTGCAATTCATATGCTTAAGTCTAGAAACATAAAATCGGGTTATTTTCTATCAAAAACAACCCTTTCTCATGCAACCTATTTGATTACTAATATCTTGAAACCAATATAAGTTACATGTCATTAGGAGTAGTCTTTAGTAACTTTCATTGTTAACCTAACTATTCGTATGATAGATTAAAACCAATCTAAGAATTAAGCACAATAACAATGAAAAGCGTATTCATTACAACAAAACCATGAAGAGTCTACAATATCAACATAACTTTATAAAATTCATCAATACCCTAAAACTAAAAAGTTTAGCCACTCATAGGTTTAGACAACATGCTCAAAACCAATTTTAGCATAGAAAGAGTGTAAAAAAAGAAAAACTCTATTGTGAAGAAGCTTTTGATTGAGGAGGAATCGCCAAGATATCCTTAGTCTTCACATCGGGAACTCGAACGACACCAAGCTCTCTCTAAAATTCTCTTCTCTCTTCCTTGCAACCAACTCACTCTTTGAGGCTCTCTATTGTGTTGTTCTCTGATCTCTCTCTTGCTCTATATCTTCAAGGTTGCTAGAAATCCTCCAATTTATAGACTTGGCTACCTAAATTTTATTCCAAAATTGTAGATTTTTCAAATAAGGAAAGTTGGCGTCGCGACGCTGGGAAATGGTGTCGCTACGCTGACTGACATAAAATGGTGGCACCGTCGCATTGTAAGATGGCATCACGGCGGTGTGCGTCATTAAAACCTACCCTCAGCGCCGAGCCACAATGCCGTACCAGGGCTGCTGCGCTGTGCTTGACTAATGCTCTCGGGAAAAAGCGTCGTGGCAGCGCCGAGCTGGGGACGCGATTCTGCCCTATTTTTGGGAATTTTGTGATTCTTTCCTCTTTTTCACTTGATTTTGGCTTGGTTTGGTTCTGTTGGCTTTCGATTCTTGTTTTCTTTATATTGACCTGAAAACTACTAACAAACAAGTGAAATCTAATATAAATTCTCTTAATTTAAGAGAATAAAAAGCACTTTTCAAGTGCTTTTCAAATTAGAATTTACTTCCTCTTACACACTTGTAGATAAATGAGTTAACTAGCTTACCTCCAAATTTCAGGGTCTAACTCCCCTTCATTTGACAGATAACTCAAACTTCCTCCACCCTGCTCCAGATTACTCAAAACATCAAACAAGTTGTTTCTACCTGTAATTTCACCTATTTCCCTTCACATTCAGCTTAGACATCCTTCATAAAAGTTATTAAGAAATGAGTTAGCTTACTAACCTCAAATTTTCAGCTTCAAACTCGATCTCTAGAACTCGCTATCCTTCGAACAACATACCCTATCCATATTGCACAAATTCCAAACCAGCTTCAATTCATCTTTGAATTTCACCAATTTTCTCCCCAAAATTCTACTCAAATACACCTAAATCTTCTTCTACCTCTCCCTTTTGATGCCTAGCTGAAGGACCATCTCCCGTTTCAGTTCTAGAGAAAATTAGAAGTTGACAAAGAATTGGAAAAAAGATAAGTTCCCTTTTCATTTTTCATCTCAACCACCAACTCCCTCTCCACTTTTTTTCCCCCATTTTGTTTATTAATCCATAGCTTAGTTTTAGTGTAAATCCTCAACTTAATTAATAGCAATAAAATAAAATAATACTAATACTAATAATAGAAATAATGATAGTCATCCTACTCGATAGCATCTTTCAACCTTGGTCTAAATGGTGATATCCTTAAATCTTTTACATTCTAATGAGCTTGTAAAAAAAAAATCTCAAACTTGATATATCTCATAAGGATTTAAGATTAGACTAACCAAAAATTCTCTTGGCTTAATCCATAAGCCTACCTTCCTCGGCTTCTCCACCACTATTCCTTTCAATCTAAACAAGAAAATGTGTATAAGTCCACACAATATCACATATTTAAGTTAGGTGCTCAGAAATGAAAGGAGGGTCTACAAAGTCAGTACTTGTATGCTAGCTTATTTTGGGCTTTAAGATTGATGTTTAATTATGAATTATAAACTATATATTAGGTGCTTGATTTTGATTTGAGGATTGTACAGGCTGACAGTAGATGTTGTAAGAGGGTCGATGTCTGCTGTTCTCATACCTTCTCCTAGGTTAAAAGGGTAACTTAGGAGGGGGTGTGACAAGCCTCGTCTAGATAGAAGACGTTAAACATAGCTTTTTTGGGAGGCAACCTGAGTTTATTGCTTTCTTTTATTCTAGTTTGTTTGATTTGTTTATTTTCTATGTGTCTCTAATTATTTTTCAGGAAATTGGTGCAAAGTACTCATTCAGCCAAACCTTTTGGTGGTCTCCCGCATGCTCCTAGGCTTGTATCTCTTTGCTTTATTCTTTTATGCATTAAGAACAATGCATCATTCTAAGTCTCAGGTGGGAGGAGTACTTCGTACTTTGGTGTGATTTTATCCTGCTATGCATGCTAAGTTGTTTTCAATGAGTTTATGCATGTTAATTGAAATTTTGGAAAATTTTGAAAAATTTTCAAAAGATTTGAGCTTTAAATGATAATGGAAATGTTTTTATGGTTGTGTGCTTGTGATGTTGATTTCACATTATGAGACTTGAATATGCATAATGGATGACTTATTGTGGAAATAGGATAGCATTATCTTGAGTTTGATCTATTTAAGTCCCTCTTGAAGTCTCATATTCTTGAGCATGTAGTCACCTTGTTTTAGAAACTTTAACTTAGAAAACAATTAAGTTGAGTGTATTTGGCTGTCACTCCAAAAGGCCCCATTGGTTAGAGAGTTGAAATGCATGATGGTTTGTAATGTTACACTAAGGAAGAAAAAAATGAAATATTATTTATGCCTTTGAAAAAAAATGTGCACAAAAATATATGAGCTTCAACGACTATCTTTATATTACTCGAAATTTTAAACTTGTAACGTGTATGCATGAATGGGGGTAAAAAAAGTTGTCTTTCTTGTGCTCAGTAAGGACGCCTAAGAATTGACTAGGTACGAGTCTTTACAATGAATATATGAAAGCTAGTGCCCATAAGTAAAAGAATGCAAGTTTAAACCGACAATGAAAAAAATCTTGAAATATTAAGGCACCTTAGTGGACATATTACTTGCTTGAAATGTATGAATTCTTGAAGATTGGTGCATGAGCTAGAGTAGGGGGAAAAACTAAAGAAGCTCTCACAAGTCCTAATTTACGTTCTTGTTTTTGAATTAAAAGAGGCTTGCACACACACACATGGGAGATGACAATATTAGGCCTTAATGATCTTAAAGGAGGCTTGAATGTTTCTACTTAAGATCCTAACATGTTATTCTCTAAGGCATGAATCAATAGCACACTTATTTTGGACTCTTAATTCTTTTATTTGCTTGGGACTAGGAAAATTTCTAAATTTGGGGTGGTGAAAAGCAGCTAAAATGTGCTTTTATTGCATTTGATTTAGGGATGTTTTTATGAGATTTAATGTGTTTACTACTAGTTTCAGGTAATTATGGCAAAACCTAGTGCCAAAGCCTAAAAAGACCAAACAAAGCAAAAATCGAGCCAAAATTGGACAAAAATGCAATAGAACCCTAAAAATAGGGCAGTTCAGCCGAGAGCGTCACTCTGCTACCCCGCTGCGCCCTAGACACGAGAGCATCAATTTGGAAATCTGTTGAAGCGTCGTGTCACTACACTAGGGCGAGGAGCGTAGTAGCACTGCGCTTGGGATTAAACTTCGATGATGGCCAGAGCGCAGCGACACCAACTTTCCTAAATTGAAAATTTTTTATTTTTGGAAAGAATTTTGAGTAGCCAGTTCTATATATTTAGGGTTTCTCAGCAACCCTAGACATCAAGAAAATACACAAGAGAGTTCCCACAAGGAGGTACATGAAATTAGAGAGAAAAGAGAGACCAATAAGTGTGAGTTTGGTACCATCAAGTGGAGATCGATGGAGTGCAATGTCGGGGAGCAATTCGAGAGTCCTTCTTCCTATGTTTCTCTTTCCATTTCGCTTTCATGTTTGAGAACTCATATGCAAATATGTATTTGATGGCTATGTGTGGCTAAACTCATTGTTTTATGGTGTTGGATGATTTTATTATGGATTTATGTTAATGACTTAGTCCTTTTCATAAATATTGTTGAATAATATGTTTTTCAATGCTATTGTGCTTATTCTTTATTGATTGATCATCAATAAGTCTTAGATTAGATGTATGATTAAGTGATTGTATGTCTAATTGGATCTATGGCATTGAATCTCTACTGATCTTTCATGAAAATAGCTATTTATTAGAGAAAGTTGATCATGACTAATCCTAATGCTATGTTTCTTAACTTGGTTCAAGAAATTATTATTAATTAGGTTGCATAAGAAAGGGTTGTTTTTGATAGAAAGTAATCCATATATTAGTTTCTAGATTTAAACATATTGTTTGCTCATAATTCCATGAAAGCCTAAAGCATGACTTAATGAAGTAATTAATAACATCAACACCCTAGAACACTCATATCCCTTGAAGTTTCACTTGTTCTCTTGTTTTCAACATACAAACTCGAGGTCGATCCCTTAGATAAAATCAACTCAATTTTTGAATAGCTAAATCAATTTATCTAATTCAATCCCCAATGGATATGATACTTGAACTTAAACTGTTTTATATTATAACTTGACCCGTGCACTTGCAGCATCGCATCAAATTTCTGCATCACATTCTTGAAAAAGGAAGACTACAAGGAGAAGACCATTGGTTCGAGGTGAAGATTTTGCTGAAATTATTGATCAACAAAGGTATGTTGCTTAACCTCTTTTTAATTATTAGTATTTTTAATTCTTTCATGAGATCAAAGAACGTGATCACACGCTTCCGCTGGGATTCAATTCCCTTAAGTCTGAACGTCCAAGGTGCTGTCTGTTGGTGTTTTCTAAAAACCAAAAGCCTAGTTGTGTGCTTGGAAGTGAAGAACAAGCTAGAGTTTGGAAAAGCGTAGCATCCAGATAAAGGGACTTGGAAACTAAATTCCTCAGTTACTGTGAGTGACAATGTTTTTCTTAACGCTTTACTATACAAATGTATATCTTAGATGCATGACTTTTTAAAGCCTTGATAATTATGCTTTGCTCATGGGTTAAAAGCTTGATGAACATGTCGATTTAGTTCTAAGGATCAAAATGATAATTTTGCTTCTTTAAATAAATATTTTCTTGAGCAAAGTATCACTTAGGGATATGATTGTGTATTATTGTACTCTATAGAATGTAAGTAAGGGACCCAATACTGAAGGACAATGAGAAGGTATTTGGGGCACCCTGGAGCTTATGAGACCTAGTACTAAAGGACAAGGAGAAGGTACTTGTGCAACCTAGAATATACTAAAGACCCAATGCTGAAGGACAACGAGAAGGTATATGGGATACCCTAGTTATAAGGTCTTTGTGACCCACCTTGACACACATGGAGGCTTTGGATCGTGTGTCAAGGTGCCAGCCCTTTGGGGGCATCTCTATGTGCACATAGGAGAAATGTAGACGTTGATTGTATAAAGGTTACTCTACATTAGGTACAAATTATTTTTTTACATCGAGTATATGGAACACCTCTACTGCAACCAAGGTTAATTAAGCTTGAAGAATTGATGGTTGTTGATGTTTAAAGCCATATAGGGGTTTATGTAAGTTATATTGTTATAATTGCCTTGGGAACAACGATAATGTAACCAGAACTCAGGCTAAGTATTCAATTTCTGATAGTGAAATATCTATTAAGATATTTAACTGTTTCTGTCACTCATTGAGCTTCTAGCTCATCCTTTTCTATATGTTTTCCTTCTTAGGTAGCAGAAGAATGCCCGTAGCAATGCAAAGTCGAGGTCTACCACATGATAGTGATCTCGCAATAGATAGGGTTGAAATTTGGGGTGTGTTGTAGTAGTTTGTATAAAGGATTTGAGTAAACTCTTATTATTCGAATTTCAATACATGTGAGTTGTTAAACATAATTATGATTGGATGTATGAAAATGCCAGAGGTTGGATAGTAGGTGTCACAAAAGGTTGATGTCTGCAGTTTTCACACCTCCTTTCGGGTTAAAGAGGTTAATCTGGGAGAAGGTGTGACACCTACATTATTTGATGCAAATAATATACATTAATAAATTTTGCGCCTGGTCCATACCCGGCCAAGGTAAGCATCAAGCATACACCCACTACTTTCTCACACCCGAGTCCCACCTTTTGCACCTGGTTCATACCTGGCTAGGCAAGCACTAGGTGCATACCCAATACTTTCCCCCATTTTTACCCCGTCCCCACCTGACCAGGGCAAAACCCGGGTAACCCCTACCTCCCCCGGTACCAAGCCTTTTTCCTTGTCGCCCGATCGTCACCTGACCAGGCCATATGCCTAAAATCCCTACCTATATTTTACTCGGTCCCCATCTGGGCAAGACGAGCCTAGGTAAGCCCTACCTCCCCTGGTACCAGGTCACCTTCTTTGGCACCCAATCCATGCCTGGCCAAGCCATAATCACGAAGCCAATAATCCATCTTCTCGATTAACTTCGTATGATGCCCAATCGGGTAATTTGCAATTTGTAGAAAATAAAAATCCAATTTTTATGAGGAAAAAAAAAAACCAACTTTAAATGCAAGAGAAGATGGTGTTACATTTTGAAGAAATTGCAAAAAATGATGGTTCAAATCATTCAAAAAAGCCCAAAAATG
The DNA here is from genome assembly GCA_030954485.1 of Citrullus mucosospermus. Classification (NCBI taxonomy): domain Eukaryota; kingdom Viridiplantae; phylum Streptophyta; class Magnoliopsida; order Cucurbitales; family Cucurbitaceae; genus Citrullus; species Citrullus mucosospermus. Next base: position 11,463,662 of record CM062060.1, read on the forward strand.
ATGTTCAAATGCAAAAAGTTCTCTACAAGGGAAGAAATTTCAGTCAAATTTGAACGCAAGAGAAGATTCACCAAAAAAACATGCTCTTTCATTTTGAAGGTGTAAACTCTAAACATGCTAAATATAAAATAGAACATTGAAAACATGCATTTTAACTTGTACGTTGATTTAAAACACTAATTTAAACCGAATGCCATAGAAGACTAAAAAAATCAAAATGAGCGAAAAAAGGCTAAAACCGAACCTGATCTTGAAATGAAAAATTTAGAATTATCTTGAACAATATTTGATGAAATCCTGCTAAAACCAAGTCGAAATGGCAATGAAATGGAGAAACCGTGCAAAAGGAAGTTGAGAGAAGATGGGAAGACCGAAGAAGAAGGGAAAATGAGTGTTTTTTGTGACTTTTGTAATTCTAAAGGGCAATATTGTAATTTTACATTTTTTTTAAAAAGTTGGAGGGCCCCAAATTGTCCAAAGTTACTAACAAAAACTTAAAAAGGGTTTAAAATGTCAATTATTATATTTTACTTTGTTGTCCAATCACACCGTAAAAAGAATTGGTGGCGATTCCTTGCTTTGAATTTTTTCTTTTGTCTAAAAAAGTTTTCATCCTTTTAAAGGATATAGGCCACTTTGTCTCAATTACATGACAATAACCTATTTTAAGAATGATGAAACTAGGTAAGTGTAGCTTTTAGCTGGGTAATTAAAGCACTATGCTTTTAGTTATTTCTATAAGTATTCGAAAAATTATTTTGGAAAAAAGCATTTACTTCTCAAAAATTATTTATTAATAACCCAATTTCATAATATAACTATTTTATTAAAATCCTCACACCATTTCATGGCCTACGATTTGTAAACAAGTAGTAAATGACCATTTGATTTCATTATAAAATAGCTAGAACAACGTTGGATATGCATTAATGTCATTACAATCATATATCATGTTTTCCTTCACGAGACCACATAATAATAATTTTCATTTTATTTTGATTAGTGAAATAGTTAGATTGGTAAGCTCTAGCTTCTCTTTTGACCTCTTTTCAATGATAATATTTTTGTATCTACGAAATAGTTCTTCAATGATGGATTCTCCAAAATGAGGGATTAAAAGTGTTTCAATTACAGATCGAACACATTTCGCAAAGTCATGCTTTGTTTCTGCATCATCGAAAAAGTTCCAATCAATTCTTGAAACTTCAAAACAATTAATACTGAAGCTTCCTTCCTTCAAGACTTCAACTTCTATTTCATCTAGAGATGCCATATAATTTGGAATATTGAAGGAGTCCACTTTTTCCTCCTCCACTAGTCCCTGTTGAATCATAGTATATATATATATACTTAAATAAAATTATTTTCTCAACTATAAAATAGGTACTCATCAAATTTGTCTTTTATATCAAAAATAGGTCTAAACTTTTAAAAGCTTGCAATGTCACTTTTCAAAATTACTTCTAAGTAGAAATTTTTTAAAATTATAGATGAAAATTAGAACCTAACTAGAAATAGAATAGTATGGCAATATTCTAAAACAGAAATATGGACCACCATATCGTTTCAAGGTCATTGCCGAATTGTTGCATGTCCAACTTTTATTTGAAATTATAAAAGATTCCAGCTCGAAAGTAGTTTTGAATCTTTATCAAAAGTAAAAGGTAACGGCAACTTCTAGAAGAATATAGATATTTTGGAAGTAAAAAAGCAAATTTTAATGATATTTTTTAAAAGTAAACTTTTTCTTTTTTATTTATTCATTTTTTTTTAATTTTTTACGTAGAACATCTCAGCAAAATGAAACTTTACCAAACTAGCAAATTTTGAAGATTGCATTGTTAATAAATTGTTTAACCTTTGTTGAATAATACAAAAGAGTATTTAAATGGTATAATGTGTCAAAGTGAGCTTGACTTATTGATAATTAGCATGATCTTCCAACCTAGAGGTGAGAGGTTCAATTCTCTTTTTCTATTATTGTTGTATAAAAAAAAAACAATTTCAAAATAATATTGATTAAAATATGATGTAAGTAAAACAATATTTTTGTCATTTAGTCATTCTTACAAAAAGAAAAGATAATAGTGAATCCATTACAAACTCAAATATATATACACACACATTGATTAAATTAACAAAACAAATCAACTTTAAGATCTTTGAAAGATCTCACTTAATTACTTTTAAAATTTGATATATATCTTGAATGCTCAATCAATCTAGGAAGATGATAAAAATAAAAAATAAAAAATAAAAAAGGGAAATTGCAGTTTTATTACCTCAGCCACCATGGTATTTAGAGCTAAAGACAAAAAGTCCCAACAAGAAGTACATTCTTTGCTCCACGGCTCTTCACTTGTTCTTCCTACTATTGTAAGAATCATAAGTCCACCAATTACCAATTCTTCAGCACGACACTTTAAAAAAATTGAAAAATCCTTTTGAAATTGGTTGTAGTAAGCATCAATCACACTCTTTGGACTTGTACTGCTCATGAATATCTTTCCTTTGTTCTTATTCTCTATCCCTTCAGGAACCTGTGTATAATGTGTATTTAATTTTACCATCTCTCAACTACATAGCAATTCAAACATTTTGGTTTAAATTTTATTTTGTATTTTTCAGTTGATTATTTTTAGTTCATGCATACTTTCAAAATATTTATTTAAAACATGGTAAAAAAGTTATCAATATTGTCTACGTATTACAAAATTCTAATATTGTACAAATGTATGATCACTCCAATAATAGAAAAATAGAAAAATAGTTGGTCGTTAAAGTATGGCCTTTTTTGTCTTTATGCATATACTGACATCATTTATCTTGTCTTTGGTATATTTAAAGGTTTAGATTTAATCGTTATATTTCCAATAAATCTTAAAAACACTACTTTTAAAAAGTACCTTTGAGGTATAATCTTGGTGTGTTATATGTCCACACCAAAGGATGTACCCAAAATTCTTTTAATACTAGAGGATCTAGATTAAATTATCTAAATTTTATTTATAAGTGATGCATACTATGCATCCCCTTCAATCAAATATTAAAAAAGATGTATCAATGTATAGATATATATATTTTGTCACATGCCAATGAACATTTTGGTGGACTCTACAAAAATGTGTGGAGTTTTAAATGCACCAATAAACTCTTTTTTTTTTAATGTTTTAATAGTAGAAGTTTGGGTAAATGCATTAACATGGTGTACTTTATAAAACACCAGTTGCAATGAATAACATTTTTAGGACTAATAATTAAAACAACATCGTTAAGGAATTATAGTTATAGCAAAATCTATTGTTAATGAACTCGAGTTATTTGTTATATCTATAAATTATTTTACATTGTGCTACATCGGTTAAAATTTAGACAACTACCCCTTGATAAATTTTAATTAGTGGAGAGGATAGGAGAGGAGATGTGAAACACAGAAAAATAAAACTCACCTGAGAGAGCCAATGAAGGGTACAAGAGGAATGAAAGAAATGGACAGAATTGGTGGGGAAAAGCCTGGAATAGAAAGAACCCGGCACCCCATTAAAGAAACATGGACAAGAATCAAAATCATGTCCTCCAATTTGGGTGTTCAAGTCTTGCAAGAAGCTTGGCAAGGATCTGAAAATAGCATTGAAGTCATTTCCATGGAGGTCATTCAACAAAATTTGATACTCCAAAGGCTTTTTCTTAAGCCTTTTACGAATCTCCTCAACTTGTTGCACTAAATTGGAAGCAATCAACAGAGCGTTTGGGCCAGAAGAACAACCTAAGTCGGCCATGGTGAACGTCGTGGTTGGAAAATTACTTTGATGACAAAATTTGGTTATGGCTTCCTTTGCTATTGGCCAAGCTAAGGACATCACCTTTCTCTGTTCCAAATTAGTCTTAACAAGAATTAATTACAAAATAATAATAATAAAAAATTAATTAATTAACAAACAATCCATTATTATATATGTTATTGTAGTAATTGACTGTGATTCACCTGAAGTAAGGAGTTGTTGGCATAACTTGTATCTCCCATTCCTCCATTTACATGCAACATTTCCACACAGCTATGGTTCTTTGTTGTTTTATGGCAAACGAGAGAGACTCACTTCTATTTGTAAACCATTTTGCTTTATTTTCTATTTTTTAATGCATGGGTAACCCTTTCTTTTTTTTCTTTTTTTTTTTTAAACTTGATTCTAAATGCTTTATAAATTTAATAAAATAATGATATTAAATGTTTGTTTTGCTGGTCACATGTCTCTTTTATATTATATATGTTGTAGAAGATTTGTTTACTTTTTCTTCTAAATTGTATCATACACGATATAAATTACAAAACTTTGCATTTAAAAGATTAGTTGATCAAATAGTTAAGTTAAGACACAATTGTATGGTTTTGAAATTACATAGAGTTGGTTTGATAATGGTGGTGACTTTAGATACCACACATTTGATAATCATTATATATTGATAGGTGATGATGCCAAATTTTGCCAAGGAAAAATATATTGAACCTTCATGTGACAACAATGGTAAATTTGTAATTTGAGGAAAGAGGAAGACCTGCAAAATAAAGGAAAAAGGCTCTGATGCAAATGTCTTTAATTCTATATGCCTGCGTATCGAACCCATTAGGATTAATTCATTTAATTTAATTAAAGTCATAGACTATATTTAGGGTGCTTGCTTGGTTAAACCCAACAATTCGGCTACTTGTAGCGTTGATGAATTTGGTTCAATAAAGCTAGTCGTTGTGCACACATAAATCGGAAGCATGTTTAACCAACGATAATTGAGGATCGAAATTGTCCCTCTTGCTCTTAAAACTAGATTTTCATATCTCTAGTTACATTTACTTGCTTCCTTTACTTTTCTGCCTTTAATTTTCATGCACTTTATCTCTATGCCACACACAATCCCCCCATTCACCGCTATAACTAGTGAATTGGCTTAACGAAACATCATTGATTTCTCCCTGCAGATCGACGTGAACTTGCCACTACTGCTACACTATCATTGGTGCTTAGTAGAAGTAGAGTTTGGTATTAGAAATTTCTTTTGATCAGTTCTTTTTGGGAATAAAACGATGCCCGGTGGGAGTTGTATCACCCGTCTTTAACCATTTCATTATCATATCAAAAATAAATTTTTCCCAATCTATGTTATAGAAAGTCTCCCTGTCATCTACGTAATCTAGGAACTTGTGGTTCATGCTAGATTTTCTCTCTCTTCCCATGAGTCCAAACTCAATAAAGTAGAAAAGGGACATCTTGATTGCATCATCATCATTCTCAAACTCTAATGAAGGGTACTTGGCATCCAATCATACCATTTCATACCCTCTACATCATTCAGGTATTTTCTTCAAAATCTGACATGGGTATTATCCCTATCTACCGGTCTGGTCTGGTGTTTTAACCCCGTCACAAGATCAAACTCTTTTTGCCCAAATGATATTGTCGTGTCCTATAAATTAAAAATAAGAGTATCTCTCATAGTCTCCCTAACTTCGATCAGAAGGATATAATGAATCAGAGATCCATTAAACATAATGTTAGCATCTAATATAAGCCCAAAACACGTATGCCTAGACATTGTCAACTGGGTGGGGGTTATTGTCTTTCTAATACTCGTTTGAGCTTTCCTTAAGTGTGCACAACAGGTTAGGATAGTAGGGAAATGGTCATTGGCCTGAATTTTTGTAACCAAATCCATTAGACCTACATTATTTGACGCAAAAAATATACATTAATAAATAAAACATCGAGTCAACAAGGAATTTTTTTAAAAAAAAAAAAACGAAAAACCAAGTCAATACCCGCCCATAGTAGGGATTGGGTCAAAAAACCGAACTCAATTATCTATTCAACTTGGTCAATACCCTGCTAGGTAAAGACCGGGCCAAAATTGAAAAGCACCTAAAAAGGGCTTTTCTTGACTTTGATTTAGGGATGTTTTTATTAGCTTTAATGTATTTTCTAGTGGTTTTTGGTGATAATGAAGAAATTAAGTGTCTAAAGCCAAAAGAACCAAACCGAACCAAAATCGAGTGAAAATCGGAAGAAGTGGAAAAATCCTAGAAAATAGGGCAGCTCAGTCGAGAGTGTCACTACATTGCCCCGTTGCACTCTAGACCCGAGATCACCTAATTTGGGAAATTGTTGGAGCATTGCCCCTATTATGAAAGACAGCGTTGCTACGCTGCCCCTATTATGAAGGACAGCGTCACTAGAAGGACAGCGTTTGGAGAGCGCAACGATGCTAGCTTTCCTATTTTAAAAGATCTTTAATTTTGGAAAGAATTTTGAGCAGCTACTTCTATATATTGAGGGGTTTTCAGCAACCCTAGACATCAAGAAAGACACAATAAAATAACAAGAGAGTCCCAAAGGAGGCACACGAAATTAAAAGGAAAAGAGTGCCCAAAAGGTGTGAGTTTGCTACAAAAAAAGTGGAGATTGAAGGAGTTCAATGCCGGGAAGCAATTCAAGAATTTTTCTTCCTAACTTTCTCTTTCTCTTTTACTTTCATGCTTGACAACTCATATGCAAATATGTATTTGATGGCTATGTGTGGTTAAACTCATTGTTTTAGGGTGTTGGATGATTTAATTATGGATTTATGTCAATGACTTAGTACTTTTTATCAATGTTGTTGAATGATATATTTTTCATTGTTATTGTGCTTATTCTTTATTGATTGATCATCAATAAATCTTAGGTTAGATGTATGATTGAGTGATTGTGTGTTTAATTGGATGTATAGCATTGAATCTCTACTAATCTTTCATGAAAGTAGCTAGGTTATTAGAGAAAGTTGATCATGACTAATCTTAATGCTATGCTTCTTAACTTGGTTTCAAGAAATTAGTAATCAATTAGATTGCATAAGAAATTGTTGTTTTTTAGAGAAAGTAATCCAGATATTAGTTTCTATACTTAAATATATTGTTTGCACATCATTCCATGAAAGCTTAAAGCATGACTTGATGAAGTAATTAATGACATCAACACCTAGAACACTCTCATCCCTTGAAGTTTTGCTTGTTCTTGTTTCTTATTATCTTGTTTTTAAAAACCAAATTCGAGGTCCATCCCTTAGATAAAATCAATTCAATTCTTGAATAGCTAAGTGAATATATCCAATACAATCCCCAATGGATACAATACTCAGACTTAAATCGTTTTATATTATAATTTGACCTGTGCACTTGCAGAATCACGCATCAAAAATCTAGTAGATAACCTTTCCATTAGATCCGGTCCATACCCAGCTAAGGTAGGTCCAGGTCAAAAATTAGTAGCCTCGCCCTTTTGTTGTACTCGATCCACACCTGGCTAGGGCAGAACTGAGTCAAATCCATTACCTTTCCACTCCTAGATCCCATCTTCCGTGCCCAGTTCACACCCGACCAGGGCAAAATTGGGTTAAGCCTACCTACCTTCCCACCCCCGGGTCTCATCTCTTGCGCCTGGTCCATACTCGACTAGGGAAAGCACCAGCTCGAAGCTACCTCTTTCCACCCCTAGGTCTCATCTCTTACGTCTGATCCATACCTAGTTAGTGCAAGCATCAGGCGCACATTCACTACTTTCCCACCCCCGAGTCCCATCTCTTGTACCTGGTCCATACCCAACCAAGGCAAGCACTGGGTGCACACCCACTACTTACCCCATTTTTACTCATTCCGCACCCGACTAGGGCGAGATCCAGGTAACCCCTACCTCCCCCAGTACTAGGCATTTTTCCTTGTCGCTCAATTGCAACTCTGCCAGGCCATGTGCCGTAAACCCCTACCTATATTTTACTCGGTCCCCATCGGGCTAGGGTGAGCCTAGGTAAGCCCTACCTCCCTTGGTACCAAGTCACCTTCTTTGGCGTCTGATCCATGCCCGACCAAGCCACCACAAAGCCAATCATTCATCTTCCTTTGCCCCCGGTCATTTCTCGGTTTACTTCGTATGGTGCCTGACCGGGTAATGCACAATTTCTTGAAAATAAAATTCCAATTTTTTATGCAAAAAAAAAAAAAAAAATCAACTTTGAATGCAAGAGAAGATGATGTTACATTTAGAAGAAATTGCAAAAAATGATGTTCAAATCATTTAGAAAACGCCCAAAATGATGTTTAAATGCAAAATGTTTTTTAAAAGCGAAGAAATTTCACTCAAATTTGAATGCTAGAGAAGATTCACTAAAACCCTAAATATCCTCTTACGTTCCGAAGAGAAGATGGGAAGAGAGAAGAAGGGAAAATGAGTGTTTTTGTGACTTTGGAAATTCTAAAGGGCAATATCATAATTTTATATTTTTCAAAAACTTGGAGGGGTAAAAAAAACGAATTGTCGAAAAGGGGTGCAAAATTACAAACAATAACTTCAAAAGGGTTAAAAATGTCAATTACCCTATTTTACTATAGTGTCCAATCACTCCATAAAAAGGATTCGTGACGACTTCTTACTTTGAATTTTTTCTTTGTCTTAAAAAAGGTTTTCATCCCTTTTGTTGCTCTGTCTCGAGCACATAGCAACAACCTATTAAGAATGATGAAACTATGTAAGTGTAAATTGTAGTTGGGTAATTAAGCATTATGGTTTTAGTTATTTCTATTAGTATTCGAAAAATTATTCTGGAAAATTTCATTTACATCTCAAAAATTATTTATCAATAACCAAATTGCATAATATAATTATTTTATTAGAATCCACACACCATTTCATGGCCTAGGATTTGTAAACAAGTAGTAAATGACCATTTTATTTCATTACAGAATAGCTAAACCAACGTTATGTTGGAATTGGTGTGTCCTAAATTTATTGGGTCTTGTAGTTTTGTAAATTGTAAATACATTTTATTTATTCAATAAAATAAGAAGTTATTTTATTTATCATTTGCATTAACTCAATCCAATAAACTAAGATTCCATGGTTATTTTATATAAACTTAAACATGTATGTGGTTGACATACAAGGTTGGATCATGTTTAAGTAATAACCAAAAGGTTTGCAGTATAGGAATAAGGTTGGGTGCCTTATTCTGGTAACACAATGGATACAACTCACTTTGTAATTGTTACAAATAGCTATAAAGTGTTACAAACGATTTGATCCTAATCATTCATGTGGAGACATGTGAGTGAGTGTTTCCTATGCAAAGAGTTTGTATAAGACTGGACCACGAAATGTTTAATTCCTCTTTGTAACGCCGTTAATTGAAAAAATTAACATTTCATACGATGACTATAGGTAACTCGACCTTAATCCTGAGTAAGTTATGAACTTCTGTCTATGAGGACAATCTTTTGATCTGTATGGGTGAGAGTGGCCAATCGCCGACTCAATAAGCCTACTTTTTTGGGGATTTGTTTGATTATGGAGTTGGGAACATATCTCCACAAGATGGAATTCACTCCTTCCCATGTTTAGGTAAGTAGATAAATTACTCCCTTAAGGGCTGCATCCGAGTCTTAAACAATGAGGCATCACCCTCTCACTAGCCCGAGAGGGGTTAGTTTATAGTTGGACTATAAACAGTTTGTTCATTAGAGGGATTAGTGGTACTTAAGGAGTTAAATATAACTACAGAGGTAAAATAGTAATTTGACCCAACTGTAGCTATGAGTAATTTGTGAAGGGTCGACTTACTGTTGATTCGTTAATTCTGTGTACACATAAATATATCTACAGTGCAAAGAGTGCAATTGTAAGTCTTTAGCAAAGTGACCTACAGTTAATAATTGTTGATTAATGTAATTAAAGAGTTTAATTGATTAATCTCATATAATTGGAGCTTCGAACTATAGGTTCATAAGGTCCCCTTGCTAGCTTATTAAGGATTTGTATAATAATCAAATATTTTGGTTTAATTTGAATTATTCAAATTAATGAGGGAGTTGATTATAATGATACAATTGGTATAATTTATATAGATACATTATAATATAAAGTTTATTTTGAATGAGATTCAAAATTTATACTTTATTTTATAAGAGAGATGAATATTTAAATAAGATTTAAATATTAATTATATGAATGAGATTCATATAAAACTACAGGTTAAAATTAATATGAATGAGATTCGTATTAAAACTATAGGTTATGTAAGAGAAAGTTATTTGAACATGATTCAAATTTAAATTAAATATGTGATATTTAATTAATGAATTAATTATATTTAATATGATTTAATATATTATAATTAAATTAATGGGAATTTTAATTAATATTATTATTATTATATTATTAGTTAAAAATAACTACCACGTAGTTGGGAGTTATTTTTGGCCTCTCTCTCCCATCAATTTTACATAAAAACAAGAAAGAGAGAGATGGGAGTTATAGAGAACAAATTGTTTCACACAAAAGAGTTTTGTGACTTTCTCCTCAAGACTTCCCTCTCCAATTCTCTCTTCTCTCTCAAGAATATACTCATTTACCAAAATCCATTGAGAACCCACTACTCCTCGTTGGTTCTTCCTAAACAATAGCAAGGAAACTTTTGTTGTGGTGTTCCAAAGGAGTTCTTTAATTTTGTTGAACTTTATCACTAGTTCATGATTTGGTGTTTTCTTACTTTGAAGATGGTCTTCAAAGGTAGGAAACTTCTAACCATTAATTATTCTCAATTACATGCTAATTTAGATGTTTATCCAAGTTTTGTATGTTCTCTGTAATTTATGTTTCTCAAAAGAAATTTAATGGCACATGACGATCATTCGCTTCCGTTGAGAATTCAATTCCTTCACGTTCGACATGCATTAATATCATTACAACCATATCATGTTTTCTTTCACAATACCACATAATAATAATTAATCCAAAGTTTTGTTGATTTCATTTTGATTAGTGAAATAGTTAGGTTGGCAAGCTCAAGCTTCTATTTTGACCTCTTTTCAATGATAATATTTTTTTATCTACGAAATAGTTCTTCAATGATTGATTCTCCAAAATGAGGGATTAAAAGTGATTCAATTACCGATCAAACACATTTTATAAAATCATGTTTTGTTTCTGCATCATCAAAAAAACAGTTCCAATCAATGCTTGAAACTTCAAAATAATTGATACTGAAGCTTCTTTCCTTCAATACTTCAACTTCTACTTCATCTAGAAATGCCATATAATTTGGAATATTAAAAGAGTCCACTTTTTCCTCTTACACTAGTCCCTGTTGAATCATAATATATATATATATAATTATTTTCTCAACTATGAAATAAGTATTCATCAACTTTTTCTTTTATGTCAAAAAATAGGTCTAAATTTTTAAAAGTTGCAATGTCGTTTTTCAAAATTACTTCTAAGTAGAAAATTTTTAAAATTTTAGATGAAAATTCAGACCTAACTAGAAATAGAATAGTATGACAGTATTCTATAACAGAAATATAGACCGCCATATTGTTTCAAGATTACTATCGAATTGTTCCATATTCAACTTCTATTTTAAATTGTAAAAGGTAATATTGCAACTTCTAAAAGAATAGAGATTCTTTAGAAAACAAATTTCAATGATATTTTTTAAAACTAAACCTTTTTTTATGTAGAACATCTTAGTTTGCTTTTGTTTTGTTTTTTTTTTTTCTTCCTCCGTCTCCCAAAATAAAACTTTACCAACGTAGCAAAATTTTAAAGATTGCATTGTTAATAGATTGTTTAACTTTCTTGATTAATACAAAAGAATGTTTAAGTTGTATTAATAATTTTAAAAAAAATGTGTAGCTTAACTTAATGATAATTATCATAACCTTCCATCCTAGAGGTGATAAGTTCAATTCTCTTTTTTTATAATTGTTGTACGAAAAATAAATAATTTAAAAATAATATTGATTAAAATATAATAGAAGTAAATCAATAAATTATTAAATATTTTTGTCATTTAGTCATTATTACAAAAAGATAATAGTGAATCCATTGTGAAATCAAATATATATGCACACACATTGATTAAATTAATAAAAGAAATCAACTTTAAGATCTTTTAAAGATCTCACTTAATTACTTTTAAATTTTGATATATATCTTGAATTCTTAATTAATCTAGGAAGATGGAAAAAAACAAAAGAGGAAATTGCAGTTTTATTACCTCAGCCACCATGGTATGTCTGCTAAAGACAAAATGTTCCAAACAGAAGTAGATTCTTTGCTCCATGGTTCTTCACTTATTCTTCCTACTATTGTTGGAATCGTAGATCCACCAATTACCAATTCTTCAGCACGGCACTTTAAGAACATTGAAAAATCCTTTTGAAATTGGTAGTAATCATCAATCACACTCTTTGGACTTGTACTGCTCATGAATATCTTCCCTTTGTTCTTATTCTCTATCCCTTTAGGGACTTGTATAAAATGTGTATTCAATTTTTCCGTCTCTCAACTACATACCAATTCAAACATTTTTTTTTATTAAATATCATTTCCGCCATCTATATTTATTTTTTAGTCGATATTCTAGTTCATATATACTCTCAAAATATTTATTTTAGTCATGATAGAAAAGTTACCAATATTGTCTAATATAAATTATAGATACAAGTGTACAACTAGTTCGTACAAAGTTATGAGCATGTCAATAATAGAAAAATAGTTGGTCGTTAAAATATGGCCTTTTTTTTGTCTTCATACATATACTGACATCATTTGTTTTGTTTTTGGTATGTTTAAAGGTCTAGATTTACTCGTTATACAATCAATAAATCTTAAAAATATTACTTTTAAAAAGTACCCTTAAGATATAATCTTAGTCCTTATACTTCCATTTATAGAAGATGTACCCAGAATCCTTTTAATATGTAGAGGATCTCAATCATATTATCTAAATTTTATTTATAAGTAATGCATACTATGCATCCCCTTCGATCAAATATAAAAAGATGTATCAAAATATATATATATATATATATATTTCACATGCCAACTTCTAATTGAACATTTTGGTGGACTCTACAAAAATGTGTGGAGCTTTATATGCACCAAGTATTTTTTTTATTATTATTTTAATGTTTTCATAGTGGAAGTTGGGGCCAATGCATTAGCTGGGTGTACTTTATAAAATAATAATTGCAATGAGTAACATTTTTAGGACTAACAATTTAAACAACATTGTTAAAGAATTATAGACACAGCAAATCTATTGGTAATAAACTCAGAGAGCTATTTGTTATATCTGCGAATTATTTTGCATTGTGCTACATTGGCTAATACTTTGGACAATGGTTGTAAACCCTACTTTTATTTCTATGTTACTAAGCTAAACTAGTTGATTAGAAGTTTATGGACTTAGAAAATTCATTGTTTAGGCTTAAAGATGCATGGAAAAGGTGTCTTATGAAGAGCCTAAGAGATGGAATTAGCTGTGGAGATGGGTTGTCTCAAGTGGCAAGGTGTTAAGTTTGAGAGGATCGATAGCCGAGTATTATTGCGTAGAGTAGGCGGCATGTATGTGTTCATGAAGGGAGTGACTGACGTTGAAGGGAAGAAACTTGTGAAAATTTGGCTAAGTGTTGGAATGGGGCATTGAAAAACCGTTGGAGTAACTGAGCATAAGTGTTATGGATAATGCGGGCATAAATGTGTTGTTCAAGTGATGGAGGATGCGTCCTTGTGTAATTGGCTTGAGGTTGTTGACAAGAGGGAGATGATGCATCTTTGATATTGTTGACAAAAGGGATGATGCATCTTTGATGTTATTGACAAAAGGGATGATGCATCCTAGTGTAGCTTGAAGTGTGTGGACATGAAAAGGATGATGCGTCCTAGTGGGGCGTTCATCAACAAAAGGGTAGCAGCATGCACAACTAGTAGCCGAGGAAGGAAGAAAAACCTCTAATAAGTTGTCAACCATGTTTAGAGAGGGAGTTTTTGAGGTATGTGTTTATGACCTCTTCCTAATTAGATAATTATGACATTTAAATATTGATTAAGTCTGATTAGGTGTCAAATTAATGTGCTGTTGGTAAGTATGAGGTGTCAAGCTAAGGTTTTGCATGAAGTTCCAATGAAGAGTATAAATAGTAGGTCGGACGTTGAAGGAAGGTTTGCGCAATGTACTCGTGCTATCTAAGATCAAAGAGAGCTTGCCAGAAGGAAATTTGAAGATGAAGAAGTTGAAACTCGTCGTAGAATCAAGATTGTTTAGGTTGTCAAGCAATCTAGAGCATAGTGGAAAGATTGGTTGATAACTGGTGGAAGAAGAGGAATTACAAGCTTAAATTTTGAGGTAAGCAAGTTAAGAAGTTTTTCTACAAGTTTGTAAGAGGAAATGAAGTCTCTAGTTTTGGCTGAAAATGTTAATTTTGGCAGCTTGAAGTGTAGACAGTGAGTTGGAAGCTATTGGGTGTGTTTGGGCCAAGGTTGAAGAAGGAAGGCATGTAGGAGAGCTCTCTATCTGTGGCCGAAAGTAATATTTCTTTTGAGGTTATTTTAGGCATTTTGGATGCTCAATGGGCGTGTTGACATGTAGTCGGCTATGTGGACATGCAGGCTGTTAGGTGAGGCGTGCTGGTGTGCAGAGTAGGTGTACGATGCGAGTATTAGGCAGACAGGAGATCGACCCCCAATCAGCATCTACGGTAGATTGACGCCCTAGCCGAGGAACGTGTGTGTGCCATATCCCTTTTGAGGTTATTTTGGCAATGTCTGTGCGGGAGTTACCATTGAGGGGGTGTCGTGCGTGCATGATCTGCCCCACATGTTGGGCTGAGCAGGCTGTGTGTGAGCTGTGTGTGGCTAGAGGACACGCCTAGGGATAGTTTGCCATACTTAGACATTTTATCAAGTTTTTTGAAGTTGGTGAGTCATTTTGAGTTAAAGCTCCATATTTAAGGTTCAATTGACTTAAGTTATGAATTAAGGGGATTTTAAGGAAGCTTAATAAAGGAAGTTAATTTTATTTTTAGACCAAGAGGGGCTCAGGGAGATATATAACACATTAAGAGCCCAGACAAGTTGTGAGTTAAAAATTTTATTTAAATTGAGCTTATGTACTCAATGTTTTTAGTATGCTTAAGAAGTTTATGAAGAAGGATTAAAGTAGGGAGTTGTTGGCATAACTCGTATCTCACATTCCTCCATTTACATGCAACATTTCCACACACTTGTGATTCTTTGTTGTTTTATGGCAAACGAGAGAGAGACTCACTTCTATTCATAAAACCATTTTGCTTATTTTCTATATATATATATATATATTTTTTTAATGATAAGGTAACTCATTCTTTTTTAAAAGGTGATTCTTAATGCTTTATAAATTTTATAAAATAATAATATTAAATGATTGTTTTTTTTGTGACATGTCTCTTTTATATTATATTATATATGTTGTAGAAGATTTGTCTACTTTTTCTTCTAATTGTATAATACACGATATAAATTATAAAACTTTGTATTTGCAAGATTAGTTGATCAAATAGTTAAGTTAAGGTGACAATTTTTTGGTTTTGAAATTACAAAAAGCTGGTTTGATAATGGTGATGAGTTAAAGTCCCACACATTTGATAATCATTATATATTGATAAGTGTTGATGCCAAATTTTGGCTAAGGAAACACACTTGATCTGCACTTGACAACAATGGTAAATTTGTAATTTGAGAGAAGAGAAGACTTACAAAACAAAGGAAAAAGACTCTGATGCTTAAGTTAGCACAAGAAGAAATTGAGTGTAGGAAGAATCATAATTTCTAAGTTACCTATTCTAGTGCTCTTCTGACTTATTTATAGTTTTTCTCCTCACCTCCTAGTCCCTTTCCTTCTCCCAAACTCCTTTCCCCTGAGATCTCCTAGAAGGCTCAACTGGCCTTGGCTCGGTTGGGCTTGGCCCGACTCGGCATTGGCCGATGCCGAACAAGTGATACACATTTGGCCCATGCCACCTTTTTTCCCGGTCCTTCCTTGAAGCCTAGCCATCTATGTGAAGATGTCTATTTTGCCTTTTAGTCCAATTTTACCGTTAGCATTGGCCTCCACTCCCAAGTCTAGAGCTTGAGATTTACTTTCGATGGTGAAAACTTGGGAGCATTTGCCTTCGTTTTTCTTCCAACTTTCCTTTCATACAACTTTCTTGATGTCCCTTTGACATTAATTTTATGACACACCTGTCCCATTTGGGCTCAGCTGAGTCACATCGAACTTGACCTTCTAGGGTCCCCCTAGAATTTTCTTGGCCTTGCCTAAAGTGGCCGAACTAAATCCTTATTTTTTTTCAAAAAGAGAATTCAGTTGAGTTCCTGGCACGCATCCACTATAATCAAGCAACATTAAGTGTGGTTTTTACATTGTGTATGTTGAGATTTGTGTCCTAAAGTTTCGTAATCGATTGGTTAATTAATTTAATTATTAATTATGCAATATTAATATATCCATTAACAGAAAAATCCAAGATTATTGCATGAAGTCTTGAACATGTGTGTAGTTGACATACGGGTGGATCATGTTCAAGAAATAACCTAAAGGTCTATAATATATGGATAAGGTTAGGTGCCTTATCCTAGTGACACTATGGGTACGACCTACTTTGTAATAGTTACAAATGGTTTGATCCAAACCGTTCATGTAAAGACATGTGAGTGGGGGTATCCTATATAAAGAGTTTGTATAAGACCGGACCGCGAAATATTTAATCTCTCTTTGTAAATCCGTTAATTGATGAGATTAAAATTTCATAGGATGATCATGTGCAACTCGATCATAATCCTGAGTGACTTATAAACTCCTGTCTATCAAGTCGGTCCTTTGATTTGCATGGGTGAGAGTGACCGGAGTTGCTGACTCAATAAGCCTACCATTTTGGGGATTTAACTAAATAGAGAGCTGGGAACATAACTTCACAATATGGAACTCACTCCTTCCTAGGTAGGGCAAGGAGATGTGTAGTTCCCTTAAGTGCTAATTTCGAGTCTTGAACAAGGGACCCTACCCTCTCATGAGCCCGAGAGGGACTTTAGTTTATGGTTGGACCATAAACAAATTTTTCATTAGAAAAATCAGTGGTAATTACAAGGGCAAAACAAACATTTGACCCAGTTGTAATTATGAATAACTCTGAAGGATCGACTTGCTTAAATTTATTATATCCATGGACACAACTTGTCCTACAATGCATAAAATTTAACTATGGGTCCATAGTGGTTTGCCTTGTAGTTAATGAATGAAGATTAATTTTGGATCATTAGAGCTTATAATCTGTAGCTTTAATTAATTAATCTTGGATCATTGGATCATTAGAGCTTTAATTTATTAATCTTTAATCATTGGAGGTTTCATTAATTAATTTTGGATCATTGAAGCTTATAATCTGTAGGTTCATAAGGTCCCCTTGCTAGCTCACCATGGACCAACAAGGACCAACTATGTTGAAAGAAAAATTTAAAATTTTCAAACTTATGAAGAAACATATTACTTGTATTGGATACAATTAATTACATGATTTATTATAAAGTTTATTTGAATAAGATTCAAATTATAACTTTATAATATGGAGAATTAATTTATTTGAATATGATTCAAATAATTAATTACTTATTTGGATGAAATCCATATAAATAAATAGATGAAAAATTAATTAATTAATTTGAATTGAATTCAAATAACTAATTATTTAATTTGGATGAGACCCAAATTAAAAATTCTTCAAAAAATAAATATTTAAATGAGATTTAAATATTTTAAACCATTTAATATGAGATATTATTTGGATAGATATTTATTAATATTATATATTTTTAAATATTTAATTTAAAATCTCTGAAGAGGGGTTATCCTAATAGGTTTAGGAGTAACCCACAAAGTTTTATAAATAGGGCCCTTGGGAACCCTCATAAAATACACACCCTCTACGAGAATAATCTCTACAATTACTCTAAAACTATTCCTGTAGAAATTTTCCCAATTTTTCTTTTCTTCTTCCCATTCTTTTAAGAAGTTGTTCCTACAAACTGGATCCTTGCCGAGTCATAGCAAGGAAGATCTCTTGGAAAAGGAAGACTACAAGGAAGGAATACTACAAGGAGAAGACTATTGGTTCGAAGAGAAGATTTTGCTGAAATTAAGGATCAACAAAGATATGTTGCTTAACATTTTATTAATTGTTTGTAATTTTAATTCTTTCAAGAAATCAAAGATCGCGATCACACGCTTCAACCAAGGTTCAATTCTCTTTAGTGTCGTCCTTTTTTTTTTAAAGGGCTTAGGTTTACAATCATTGGATTTTATTGTCTGATGGGACGAGACCCTTGTAGACAAGGGTTAACCTAGTCTTTTTTAATAACAGACTTCTTCATATTTTCATATCCTTTTCCTTGCATAGTTTTGTCCAACTTTTTTTGCTCCATTCGGACCCTTCTCTCCCTTGGGATGTGTACTAACTCCAGTCGGCTTGCGTGCATGGTCTGGTTGGCATTTCCAGTCAACTCGACCGACGTTCCCATGGATGTGCATTTAAGGGTCCCAAATCTTGATGAAATCATTGACTACCCTGTTTGGTGAAGTTTCTTTTTATTTGCTCAAGTTTCCTTTTAGCGTTCGTCTGCCCCTTCGCCTTTGCTTGCAAGGTTTTTTTTTTTTTTTTTTTTTTTTTACTTCAACTTACTCCAAATGAATGGGGCCACCACATTGGATCTTTTGTCTTAGGGTCTAAATAATGGGAATGACTATTTAACTGTTTCTTCTTTTATGTCTTTTCATATGATAAATTGTACACCTTCGTTTTGCAAAGTATTTTATTATTTAAGCCTCAAATAAGGAGTCGTAGTGAATGGTCCCAACTCAATTAAAAAATGGAAAGACGGTTGGTTTTGGGTGAGTAGGAACTGGCTTGAGCTTGGATTTGATAGATTATGCGGTCCCAACGAGACTTAGGGAGTACGGTAAGCTCCTTTCCTTTTCTTCAATTCGGGACCATTTTCCTTTATAACGTGCTAACCATATTCTTGTTTTCTCTTCTCTGCTCCTTTATAACTCCTCATCACTTTTGGTTCTCCCCTGCGATGTCTTCATTTCTTCCTACATTTGGACGTTTGCAGGAAGAACTTATTGGGGCCTTCTCTGCTCTTTTAGGATAACCTCGTATCTGTTAGTTTAGCCTCTGTCCCTATCACTCCAAGTTTGATCATCCCCTTCTATGCTTTTGGGTTAACCTTTTTTTTTTTTTCTTATTTTTTTTTTAAGGTACGACTCCTCATCATGCCTCACTATACAAATATCATGGAAAGAGACCAGACAAAGGCGAGACTTCACGAGATTTTTAACATGAGGTTATCGATCTTTCTAAAGATGACAAACCCGACCACTCACTCCCTCCTTAACTTATTCCCCTGAAAATTTGTCAATCTTCACGACTCTGTAGCTCTTCAGTGCCATGGAATGTCGGTTGTTCTTCCAAATTTGAGTTGTTTCCTCTTCCCGAAGACTATTCCAGGCTAGGAGGAGAGCTCCTAGTGAAAAGCCTTGAACTTTGGGAAGGCGTGAGCTGTGATCCAATTCCTGCGGAGACTGTTTATGAGAATCCTTCTATTGCCATTGCACAAAATCTTTATGCCCTTCATCATGTAAGTTCCATCCTAAAAAAGAATCGTTCTGTTTGGGCTTATCATTGTTTATTGTGAAGGGATTGAATTTCATGCAAAAGTGTATGAACTTCTTAAGCCAATGAGTTTTTTTTTTTTTTTTTTTAAATACAGAAAAAAACAGAGAAGAATAAATGTAAACTAATAACTAAGCATGTCTTTTCTTAAACAGAAAACACAACAAAGATAGAAAGCTTACCCTTGAAGATTGTCTTTAAATAGTTTTCCCTTTGCACGAATTCCCACGAAGGGAACAATGAACACCTCCACTTGACTATCTTGCTATTCACATGTAAGGATCTAGATTGTGGGATCCAAGATCTTCTTTGAATAAGGAAGGGAAGTGATAGCTCTCGAAAAGAGTTACCTCTCTCTACCTAAATCATGTTAGTTCTTAAGAATTTAATGTTTTATTTAGTGTTTTTGATAGAAAATTGAGCAAAGGAAACCATTAAGACATCTTGGGTGTGATTTGGATCGAAATAAAGCATTTGGCCAAAATTAGAGAAAAATGACAAAAATGCCCCTGAAAGCATAACTGCGGTTTGCCAAGCGCTATGCTTAAAGGAAGAATACTGGAAATGACAAGAGTGCAGCGATGCTCCCCTAGAGCGCAGTTGCGCTCTGAACTTTGACAGAATTGCGACGCGCGCGCAACGTTGCTACGCTCTGGGCAGGTGCTTCGATTTCTCCCTAGAGCATAGCGACGCTCCATGAGAGCGCAACGATGCTCTGAGTTCAATTTAAATAGCAGCTATAGTTTTAGGGTTGAGGAGGATAGAAAAGGAAAGAATAAGAGAGGAGGCTGAAGGAGGACACACCGAGCTCGATCTTTCTTCTTTTCCCACCTTTTAGCTTAGGTTTTTCTTTACTTTTGGGGATTGTAATCTTGGATCAGATGCTTCCTTCTTCTTCAATCTTTGTCAATGAAGCTTGATTAGGTACAGAGTCTTCTAGTTCTTGGGAACAAGTTCTTGTGTAATTATTGAGATCTATCTTAATTCATTCATAATGAGATTTATCTTAATTCATTCACATTGAGATTATGTCTCTTTGAATCTGATTTTATTCATTGATGTATGTTTTTTTTATGGATTGATGCCCCTCCCCTTGAATGTATGTCTTAGCTATCAATTTTTTCTCACGCATTTCCTTGTGTTCTTCCATGCCTAAAATCGATTAGTAGCAAGGGTTAATGTATGTATGCTAGGTGTATTGACTGTACATAGGCTTAGAATGTGTGCTTAACTTTGATTCAAGGAAACTCGGTTAATTAGGTTAGGGCTTTCCCACTAATTAATCACACAATTGAATCCTAGAGCTTAATATGCTTGTTCTTGATTTGATCACTATCGAACCTAATTAGAATTCAAGGCTTGTAGTTTAATTAGGACTTAGCTCTTTAATTAATGGCTAGGACGATTGCTCGATTTATTCCAGGTGATTAGGCTGCCTATTGCGTCAATGAACTTAGGTGAATTGAGTAAGTAGTTATGATTGCATAATCAATTACGAGTTCATTAAGGTATTTCAATGATAGAAGTTACACAAAAAAACTAAATTTATTTCCAAACTAGAATTCCAACCCTTGATTACATTTTCTTGTCTTTTTACTTTCTTGCATTAAATTTCATGTCTATTTCTAATCCACACAAAACCCCCACGTTTATGTGCTTTAATTAGGAAACTTGCTTAACAAAACGAAGACTATTGTCCCTGTGGTTCGACCCGGACTTGCCACTGTTGCTACTCCATCTTAGTAATAAGAGTAGGATTCGGTATTATAAGTTTTTTTTATAGGGTACTCTTTGGGAATAAAACGACACCAAAAAGAATCCAACTAATCAGAAAGTAATTTTTTTTTTTTAGAGAAAATTGTTCTTTGTGTTCTTCAAAGTATGAGAGATCTTTTTGAGTATATAAAGTCACAATACGTTAAACTTAAAAATAAAAAAAATAATAAAAAAAAAACTTGATTATATTTTTTTAAGTAAAAGAGAGAGGAGGAGGGGAGTTACAATAACTCCCTATCTGATAACTTGTAGAAATACAAGTTATGATAACCTTTTTCTTAGATAAATAGAGATTAAATAGAGAAGCATGCGGCAAGTTATGTTAATTTTTATTAAGAAATCTTCTTTTGCGTTATACTAATGTATTTTTATGAAGATAATGATTTTTCCACTTTTTGAGCCTAAAACGCATGTTTTAACGCAGGAATGCAAACGATGCGTTGATGACTTCTTAACGCAGGACGAGGCGTTAGCAATCTGTTCTTCGTGGACGCATGATCTGAACGGAACGCGAACAACCTGACGATGCGTTAACAACTACTCAACGCAAGACTATGCGTTAGCAACCTACGACGCGTTGACATCGGCCAAACTATCCATGGACGCACAGATGACCATCAACGCAAGGCGTCGAGAATAAAGTCAGAATCTTGAGAGATTGACGGATGATTGATGAACATGATTTGTGGCTAAAGTGGTGGATCTTAATTGACCCGAGAATCACGCAATCAGGCGAGATGGACGCATGATATCAATCTCGCCGCCAATCAAGCAGATTTGCCATTAATTGTGAATGCATCATCTATAAAAGGGCAGCTTTGCGAGATGAGAAAGGGTTGTTGATTTTCGAAAGAACTTCATAAGTGACAGTAGAGTTCTTTCAGACTTCAATCGGAGACGAATAGCTCGAGAGAGAAGAGTCTTCCCTCCGCTGCACCACTTCATAGCAGAACCTCACGCTTCCATCCGGGCGACTCAAGACATTGACGCCTTTCCTGCTTTCTTTCTAAGTTTTTCTTTCTTGATTTTAGATTTGTGTCAAGATATTGAGCTTATCTAAAGTTGTATTCCGTTTCATCAATATATATATCTTCCATGTCTACTCATTTCTCTATACTTTCTGCTTTTTACTTTCAAACTATGAGTAACTAATCACTCAAGGGTCTAGGGTTACGTTAGCATCTAACTAAGAACCATAGTGTAACTATTTCATCTTGTCAATTGCGAACTTAATCTGATGCTTATGACCATCTAGCTAATCGATATAAGTAGTAATAATCAAACTGCTCGAGAGGGTAAGTGATTGTGGAACTCAATTAACAAGGGCCAAGAAGTGTTACCTGTCTATA
This sequence comes from Citrullus mucosospermus, assembly GCA_030954485.1. Lineage (NCBI taxonomy): Eukaryota > Viridiplantae > Streptophyta > Magnoliopsida > Cucurbitales > Cucurbitaceae > Citrullus > Citrullus mucosospermus. Next base: position 11,486,351 of record CM062060.1, read on the forward strand.
GGGATAACCTTGGTTCTTAACACTCTCCTATGCGTTATAGACATATAACGCATAGCGGCTGACAACCGGGAGAAGAGTCGCAAGTATGAATAGAATACTACCATGCGTTTCTGATGTTAGATGTTAACCAACCCGAACCCTTTCTTTATCCATTCATTCACATCATTAGCTGAATTTATTGTGTCGCATGCCTTTCCATCTTCCACATTTTAATAGTGTACATGTTATCACTTTCCTTAGATTAGAAACAAACTCAACGCATTATTTATTGGTTACCACTGCAACGCATGAAATCCATCTAAATACTGAATCATCATAATCCCTGTGTTCGACCTCGGACTCACCGAGAAAACCTACTCCTTTGCTTATACTTGGGTAAAGGAGAGGAAAACTTGACAAGATCACCAACGCATAGTAGTAAGACGCATAGCATGTTCAACACATGATATGTGAAACGCATCATCATAGCTTACTCACACCTTACGTTTGTAAATTTCCATTTCCGCAATTTATTACACAACACCATCCATGGTGAAGTTAACTCCCTAATGGGAAGTTAATTTTATTTTTTAATTAATAAACATATTAAATCATATTTAATTAGGCTGGTTGCACAAATAGCAATCAAACCAAAAATAATAAAAAATATAGCACAAGGAAAAATATATTAGGGATGTAAGCACAAAATTAGCGTTAGATATCACTGATAGCAGCTATCAATGATAGTCATATTGGTAAATGACTAAAAAGCCCATTTCAGCCCACCATTTCACGCTTTTTTCTTCCCATTTTCTCAAATTGAAAGTTATCACTGATAGCTGCTGTCAATGATAGCTTTCAATTTGAAAAATATTAATACAACCTTGAAATAGTAACATTTGAAATATTAGCTTTCAATTTGCTATCATTCATTAGTGACTATTATTGATACACTTTCATCAATTGGAATCAAGCCTAAAATATTAACACTTAAGGCCATAAGTGGTTATCAATGGTAGACTTTTATAAATAGTTATCAACTTTGTAAGGAAACTATCAACTTTCAAAGATTAACATTTAAAACTAAAAGTGATAGTTGTCTATTAATGAGAGGTTTATAAGTGACTATCACTGATATTTACCTAAGTCATATCATTGATAGGTCATATTAGTGGCTATCACGGATAATTTTTATTAGTGGCTATCAATTATAGACTTTCATCAAATGGAATCGACTTTTATATCATTGATATCATCCATATATGAACATCACCTAAGTTCTATCATTGATATCACTTATATCGTGGTTATTGACGATAGCTTTTATCACCGATAACATGCTATTAGAGATAACTTTTGTCATTCATTTTTACCATCAAATAACATGATATCGTTGATAGCTTTTATCATTGACATGCTATAAGTGATAACTTCTGCGCATACCACTTACACTTTAGTTCGAGATTCAACTTTATTAATTGATTCCACTAAGTTGGCTACCAATGATAGACTTCTATAAGTGGCTATTAACTGTGAAGAAAATCATCAAAGATAAGCTATCAATGATATAAAATATTTGTGGTTATTTCTGATTGACTTTTATTAGTACCTATCAATTTTGAAATATTAACACTCAAAGCTATCGATGGCTATTATTGAGAAACTTTTATCATGATTATTAATAACAAACTTCTATCACTAATATCTACCTAAATTCGATATCACCGATACATAAAATATGACTGATATCTATCTAAGTTCTATCACTAATATCACTAATAATTGATATTACTGATACACAGATATTTAGTGAATTTTTTTCTAACATTTAAAAACATGAATGATAGTCAATGAATTCTTTAATCAATGATATAATTCTTTGAGTGACTAAAGGAGATGAGAAAAAATGGAAAAAAAATGGAAAAAAAAAGTGAGTTTTGCACAAAATATGATATAATTCTTTGTGATTTCTCCTTAAAATATGAGTTTTTTGTGATTTCCATTTTTTGCACAAAAAATGGAAAAAAAAAAAAGGGAAGAAGAAAATATGAGTTTTGCACAAAATATGATATAATTCTTTGCTAGCTCATTAAGGAGATGAGAAAAAATGGAAAAAAAAAAAGGAACAAAAAAAAAAGGAAAGAAATAAGTTGTGCAAAACAAAGGAGGGCAAAATTGGAAATCACAAAACTTCAAAAGTTGACTAGTCAACATTTTACATATTTGCAAATATTTTAAAAATGTGCTATATTTTAAGATTTTTCCCCTAATTTTGCTATCTATTACAAATATCCTATTTAATATTAATTATTTAATTAACTATTAATTAATTAATTTAAATTAAATATCATATATTTAATTAATTATGCACTTGAATTATATTAAAATGCATATCTCTCTCATTACTCATAGTTTAAATATGAATCTTATCCATATTAATTAATATTTGAATCTTATTCAAATATATATCTCTCTCTTATATTATATAGTTTAATTTTGAATCTCATTCAAAATTAATTTTGTATTATAGTGTATCTTATACAATTAATTTATATTCTCTTATTTAATTTTAACAATTTAAATTATTCAAAAACTAAATGATCCTCTTTTTGCCCTTAATGAGCTAGCAAGGGAACCTAATAGACCTATAGATTAGAATCTCCAATGATACGAGATTAAATTCATTAAACTCTTCAATTAAAATAATCAATCTTTATTAATTGTGGGTCACTCCATTAAAGACCCACAGTTGCGCTCTTCACACTAGAGACCACAACTGTGCTTTTCACACTGTAGATATATTTATATGTTCATGGATATAACCAACTATCAATAAATCGACCCTTCATGAATTGCTTGTAATTATAGCTAGGTCAAATTATTGTTTTACCCTATAATTACCTCTTACTTCTTAAGTCTCACTGATCCTCTAATGAACTGAATGAAATTGAATCCTAACGGAAGTGTGTGATTGCGTTCTTTGATTTTTTAAAAGTATTAAGAAATAATTAAGAAAAGGTTAAGCAACATACATTTGCCAATCCATAATTTCAACGAAACCTTCTCCTCGAACCGATAGTCTTCTCCTTGTAGTCTTTCTTTTCCAAGAGATCTTCCTTGCTATGACTCTGAAAATGATCCGGTTTGTGGGAATTGCTTCTTAAAAGAATAAAGGGAATAGGAAGAAGAATTTCCTTAGAACTTTTCTAAGAAAATTGGGAGAATTTCTGGAGGGAGAGTATTAGAATAATCATAGAGATTATTCTTGTAGAGAGTGTGTATTCTATGAAGGCTCCCAAGGGCCCTATTTATAGAACTTTATAGGTTACTCCTAAACCTATTAGGATAACCCATCTGCATAGATTTTAAATTAAATATTTAAAAATATTCAATATTAATAAATATCTACCTAAATAATATCTCATATTAAATGATTTAAAATATTTAAATCATATTTTAATATTTATTTTTTGCAAAATATTTAATTTGAATCTCATCAAAATTAAATAATTAATTATTTGAATCCAATTAAAATTAATTAATTAGTTCTCCCTCTATTTGTTTATATGGATTTCATTCAAATAATTAATTAATTATTTGAATCATATTCAAATAAATTAATTCTCCATATTATAAAGTTATAATTTAAATCTTATTCAAATAAACTTTATAATAAATGATGTAATTAATTATATCCAATACAATTAATATTTTCCCTCATAACTTTGAATATTTCAAAATTTTCTTTCAATATATTTGATCTTTGTTGGTCAATAGTGAACTAGCAAGGCGACCTTGTGGACCTACGAATTATAAGCTCAAATGATCTAAGATTAATTAATTAAACTCTTTAATTAAATTAATCTTCATCCATTAACTACCAAGCAAACCACTATAGACTCATAGTTGAACTTGTACATTGTAGGATGATGGGCTGGATTCTCTTCGGTGTTGTTTTTATCCCCAAAAATAATCAGAACAAAAGAAATTTATAATACCAAATCTACTCCTATCACTATGATGGCATAGCAACAGTGGCAAGTCTAGTTTGAACCACAGGGACAATAGTCTTTGTTTTGTTAAAGCTAATTTCCTAACTAAAGCAATAAATGGGGGGGGGGGGGGGGGGGGGGAAGGAGGTTTGGTGTGCATTAGAACTAGCATGCAAAGAAAATTAAAGACAATGGGTAAATGTAAATAGGGATAAGAAAATCAAGTTCTCGAGAGCAATTGGGTTCCTATGAAATTTCTATCACCGACTTGTTTTTTATTAAATGCATATTCGATTGCTTATGCACCGACTTATTTAACTTAATTAAATTCGCCAAGGCTACAAGAAGCCAACAAATCAAATTAAGATAAACAAGCGCCCTAATTATCAATTAAAGCCCAAGCTTCAATCAAACTATAAGTCTTGAATCCTAATTGGGTTTGATGGTGATTAGTTAAGGCCATGAACAAGTGTATTAAGCTTAAGAGTTCCAGTTCCAGTGCACGATTAATTAATGGAAATTCCTAACTTAATTAATCTAATTTTTAATGAACCTAGGTTAAGCATACATTCTAAGCTCATGGACAACCAATACACCTAGCATACTAAGACCCTTGCTACTTATATATTTTAAGCATAGATGAACACGAAGGAAACACGCGAGCAAAATCGATTAGCCAAAACATACGTTCAAGGGGAGGGGCGTCAATCCATCAAAAAACATACATCTAATTGTACACAAAATTCAAAGAATAACAATCATAATATGAAATTTATACAAAAATGGAGTCTCAAGAAACTACATAAGTTTGCTCTCAAGAACAAGAAAACACTTACCTCAACATCTTCATAGACAAAGAAAGTAGAGGGGAGAGTGTCCAATCCATGATTACAACCCAAAATAAAATATAAATCCTAAGTTGAGAGGCTAGAAAAATGAAGGAGAATAAATTTTAGTAAACTCCTTGGCCTCCATGAAATTGCACCTCTTTTTACCCTAAAAAACGAAGAAAATATATAAATCTTCTTCGAAATGTCGCTGCACTCTAGGGAGAAATTGAAGCATGGGTCTTAAGCATTGCTACGTTGCATGCACATCTGCCCTTTCCGTCAATTTTCTACAGCTTCGCTCTAGGGGAGCGTCGTTGCGCATAGAGTACAGCGTAGTTGCGCTTTGCTCTATGCTTGCTCCAGGTGTATGTTCATAATTTTGCGTCATTGAGCTCTGGGTGTCCAATTTCACTTTTGATAACTCCAAATCAACCCTAAACGGCCCATAACACTCTGACGTGCATGATTTGCTCGAATTCCTACAAAAATAGACATTGAAACACATTACACTAAATAAGCAAGCAAGATTAGAGACATTAAAATAACTCTTTTCGAGAGCTATCATAGGACAAGTTCTATCCATGGATATAATCAGTATAATGAAGTCGATTCTTCAAGAGTTGTTCATAATTAAAACTAGGTCAAATATCCGTTCTACCCCTATAATTACCTATTTTCCTTAAGTAGCACTGATTTCTTTAGTGAACAATTTGTTTATGGTCCAACCATTAACTAAGTCCCTCTTAGGCCAGTGAGAGTGTAAGGCCCCTTGTTTAGGACCCGAAATCAACATTTAATGAAACTAATCATCTACTTATCCTATCTAGGGAGGAGTGAATTCTATATTGTGAAGTTATGTTTCCACCTCCCATTTAGTCAAAACCCCAAAATTGTAGACTTATTAGGTCAGCAACTCGAGTCACTCTCACCCATGCAAATCAAAGGACTGACCTCACAGACAAGAGTCCAAAAGTCACTCAGGATTAAGATCGAGTCATGCATGAACATCTTATGAAATATTAATCTCATCAATTAACAAATTTACAAAGAGATATTAAATATTTCACGGTCTAATTTTATACAAACTCTTTGTATAAGATACCCTCACTCACATTGTCTCCACTTGAACGATTTAGTTTGAATCATTTGTAATTATTACAAAGTGGGTCGTATCCATAGGATCACTAGGATAAGGCACCTAACCTTATCCATATACTATAGATCGTTAGGTTATTTCTTGAACATGATCCACCCGTATATCAACTACACACATGTTCAAGACTTCATGTAATGACCTTGGATTTTTCCATTAATAGATCAATTAATTTTGCATAATTAATAATTAAATTAATTAACTAATCAATTACGAGGCTTTAGAGCACAAATCCCAACATGAACAATATGTTTATGGTCCTACCCTAAACAAATCCCTATTGGGTCAATGAAAGGGAGGGCCCCCTTGTTCAAATCCTAAAGTTAACATGATGTGCAATATCCGGAAATGCATGGGTCAAGTTATAGTATAAAATGGTTTGATTTTGAGTATCATATCCATTGGGATTGAATTCAATATATTCACCTATCTATTCAAGAATTGAATTGATTTTATCTAAGGAACCGAAATTGAGTTTGGATTTTGTATTTTGAAACAAGAAAAAAAAGTTTGCAAGTGAAACTTCAAGGGATAAGAGTGTTCTAGAGTGTTGATGTCATTAATTACTTCACTAAGTCATGCTTTAGGTTTTCATGGAATTATGTGCAAACAATATGTTTAAGTCTAGAAACTAAAGTCCAGAATATTTTCTCTAAAAAACAACCCTTTCTCATGCAACTTAATTGATTACTAATTTCTTGAAATCAAATTAAGAGGCATAGCATTAAGAATAGTCATAATCAACTTTCTCTAATAACCTAGCTATTTTCATGAAAGATTAGTAGAGATCCAATGCTATAGATCCAATTGGACATACAACCACTCAATCATACATCTAATTTAACAAGTATTCATGATCAATCAATAGACGCTAAAAGCATAATAGCATTGAAAAACATATCATTCAACAACATCAATGAAAAACACTAAGGTAATTAACTTAAATCCATAATTAAATCATGCAACACCATAAAACTATGAGTTTAACTGCATAACCATCAAATATATACTTTCATATGAGTTCTCAAGCATAAAATTAAAAGAGAAAGAGAAACTTAGGAAGAACAACTCTTGAATTGCTTCCATGAATTCCTTCAATCTCTACTTGGTTGGCACCTGGGATCTCGAACGGTCTTCAACTCTTCTCTTTTTGATAGAAAGCTCATACTCTTAGGCTCTCTTTTCCTATGAAATCGTTACTAGGCCTGTTAAACATCTCCCAATTTATATAATTTCCCAAACCTGCAGCTTAAGAACTTTCGTAAAATGCAATTTTTTCAATATGAAAAACTGACGTCGTGGCTAAAAACTTTTCACAGCACTTTTAAGGGAGCAATTCATCTACTTTTCTTAAATGTGGAAAGAAGTGAATTCCATCTTGCGAAGCTATGTTCCTAACTTTCTACTACAACAAGTCCCTAAAATGGTAGGCATATTTAGTCTATGACACGAGCCACTATCACCCACACAAATGAAAAGGTTGCCCTCTGATAATTTCCTCTGATAACTTGTAGAAATATAAGTAATTATAGTCACTATTTGAATTAATTAGAGTAACTTTAGAGCTAAACGCATGATTTAGGAAGTTGAATTATGTAAAATGTATTACCATGCGTTGACACTATTTACAAAAGAAAATACCTGAAAAATTATGAGCTTTTCTGTTCTTAACGCGCGATTAAGAAGAAAAGAAGCACAAATAACCTAAGTACTAGAGACGAAGCTGATGCAAGAACAAGTGGAAACCCATGCATTGAGACTATGCGTTGAGACCATGCGTTGAGAAAAAGTAGATACACACGCCTGGGCAAAAGCTGTCATGTCAATATGCAAAATGATAACACGTTATCAGATCATGGCAGAACAAATTGGCCGACGATGTGAAAAGTTTGCGCAGCAGGGCATGGAATTTAATGTAAAGGTGTCAGGTCATCATGAGTTTCAACTTTTCAACGCCTATAAATTGCCCAAAGCTTCTCCATTCAAAGGAGAGAGAAACAAGTTCAAGAGGCAAAAACTCTGCATAAATTTTCCCTCACCATAACCAGCCTCCATTTCAAGCTCTTCTGAGAGAAGGATTCTGAAAATTTTCAAAGTCGTCTCCCAGTGAGTGAGAACCTTCACCCTATGAAATTTATGTATTAGATAGCAACCATCTCAAGCCTCCATGAAGCAAGACGTTGCCAGTGGCGGCTTGACGTCTTCCATTTTTGTTTTATCCCCATTTCTCTTCTTCTTACTTATGTTTTGTTAATGACATTCGAGAGAATGGTTTATTTCCTTAATATAAGTTTGATTGACGATTATCTTCCATTTATTTCCATATTAAATACGTTACACCATGTTGCTTGAATGCTAAATGAGTTAGATGTGCGAAGTTAGTTTTTCTAAGCAATATTAAGTATGTTACATCTTGATTAATACATATCATTAGCTTGCATAGTTTTATCTGACAAACAAATGTAGTAAGTACGACTGTCTAGCTTGAGAGAGTAGATGGTTAATCTTTAACATTTATCAAGACTAGATGAGGTGCAGAGATGTAGTTTATCTTTTGCCAATGCAAACTTACCATGCGTCTTAGAGATAAGATTAATGTGGGGTCAAAATATCGAGAGATGGATTCACAAACTCAGTTTGTAGGTATGTAATTATACTTAGATATGCTTAAGTAATAACTAGCTCCTACTTTAACTCTCTACTTTTATCGTATGGTTCCATTCATTCTCAACGCATGCTATTTGACACTAAATGACATTTGACTAACCCTCGCCGCGTCCACCTCATTGTTAGTTGTAAGAAATTTTATTCATTCTTTATGTATAGTTTTATATACATACAACTCATGCACATATTACATGTATAGTTCACTGCATAGTCATGCATCTATTCTCAACGCCTAGTTATTACAAATTTTTGCGTTTGACCCTGGACTCACTAGGAAACCTGTAAGAGCTTATACTTGGGCTTTTTATAGAAAAACTTGGTTAATCATGATCATACTTGAGTAATTCTCGACACATTACGGAAATTATAACATCTATTTTTGCACAACAAGCTATGAAACTCAAATCAAATAGAATCCAACAACACCCTCATAGACAAGAGTCCATAACTCACTCAGGATTGAGATTGAGTTACTTATGGTCATCCCATCAAATGTTAGTCTCTTCAATTAATGATGTTATAAAGAGAGATTAATCATTTCGTGGTTCAACCTTATACAAACTCTTTATATAGGATACTTCCACTCTTATGTCTCCACATGAACAATTTGGATTAAATCATTTGTAATACTTAAAACTCTTGTAACATTAACAAAGTGGGTCGTATCCGCAGTGTCACCAGGATAAGATACTCAACCTAATCCATATATTGTAGACCTTTTAGGTTATTACTTGAACATGATCCACTTGTATGTCTAGCACATACTATTCAAGTTACATGAAATAATCTTGGATCTTAGTTTATTGGATTGAGATAAAACAATCCAAATGTTGAATACTTCTTTTTTATTAAATAAATAATTTTTATTTACAATTTACAAACTACGAGACTCATGAGATTTAGGGTAATAATCCCAACACCTTGATGGTCAACTATATTCACATGGTTGGCCTCAACCTTTTTTTTTTTTTTTTTTTTAATTTTATTTACTAGGTTTTCATGAGGAAGTTGGTTACCACGATGAGCATGATGAACCATATCAAATTTCTTATGAAAACCCATGTTTCACAAGAAGAGCATATTCAAATTTGAGAACAGACAATTCAAGCTAATTGTTTGTTGGATGAAACCCGTAGGGAGCTGAACTCTACACGAGCCGACTGCTTTTCTGTCCAAGCCAAGCTTGATAAAGTTGAAGCTATTCTCTCTGATGTTGGCTATGTAGAGGAGAAATTTAAGCAGACTGATGCTTAATTTGACTTTCAGGATTCTATGGTGGAATATGGGGTCCAGTGGAGCGTTAAACAGAACCTTCACCTGTTGAGTTTTATACCCTAAAACTCGTAGATTGTAAATGTAATTATTTGACCGTCATTAAATCATTAATAAAGAGTTATTGATGTGTTACTTCAATAAGCATTATTGAGTGTTTTTGTTTGTTTTGTCTTAATAACCCTAAATTCAATAAACTAACATCCTAGGCTGTTTTATGAGTCTTGAACTGTATGTGGGGACATACAGAGATCAATGTTCAAGATACAGTCTAAAGGGTCTATAGTATCGGGATAAACTGGGTACCTTATCCTAGTGACACTATGGATACGGTCCACTTTGTATTTGATACAAACACAATGATCTAACGCGTTCATGTAGGTGACATGCGAGTGGAGGTATCCTATGCATTGAGTTTGCATAAGACCGGACCACGAAATAGTGATCATTAGATGTAACTTTGTTGACTAGTTAGGTTTCTATTTCAATAAGATGACCTAGGCAACTTAGTCTTAATCCTGAGTATATTATTTCACAAAAGTAATTAAGAAACGAGTTAACTTGCTAACCTCAATATTTCAACTCCAGATTCGATCTCTACAGCTCGATATCCTTCAAACATCACAACTTGTTCAGATTGTGCGAATTCCAGACCAGCTTCAATTTCTCTTTGAATTCCACCAAGTTTCCCTTCAAAATTCCACTCCAATCAACCTAAATTTTCTCCTTCTTCTCCCTTTCAATGCTTAGCTGAAGAACCACAATTTGTTTAGGTTTGGAAGGATGATAAGTCAGCAAAACTAGGTGTTGAGATTTTTGTTCTTTCCCTTTTCAACCCACCACTAAATCGCTTTGACTTTCTCTTTTTCTTTTTCTTTTTTTTTTTTGATATATCCACAAACTTAATTTTAATTTATTACGACCATTTAATTAGTAATAATAAAATAATAATAATAATAATAATGATACTAATGATAATCATAACCCTTAATAGCATCATTCAACCTTTGTTCAAGTGGTGACAACCCTCTTAAGTCTTTTACATCCTAATTGGCTTGTCAAAATGAATCCTAAGCTCGGTAAATCACATAAAGGTTAAAGATTAGGACTTACCGAAGGATTCTTAGCTAAGTCCACAAGCCTACCTTCTTCGGTTTCTCCTCCACGCCTCCTTTCAATCTAAACAAAAAAATTTGTCCAAGTCCACAACCATAATACAACACTTAAGTGCTTAGAAATGAAAGTAGGGTTTACAAATCGTTAGCCTGTTGCCCCTGAGATGCAGCAGCAGCCTGACGCGCCAAACTATGCACCCAAAAGAATTTCAGCTTGACGTGAAGGGAAGAATTACAATCTAGTATGTATTGAATTCTAAAAATCCCAAAAGAAGCACAAAATCAAGAGTTTTTAGCTGTCTTTCTGAGCAACACATCATTAGGCTAGTCTATTGCATGTTCACTCCACTTAGTCCACTAGGAGAACCTAGCCTTGTGTTTTGCAACCTAGCCATAGTAACAACTTTGCTTTTGTACCTCGTTTAGCATTTCCTAAGTCAATGAAGACATTGCCTCCTTTAAGTTTTAGGGGTATGCACATTGCAATTTTGTTAGTTTTGTCTCACAATCCCATAGGCAAAAATTTGTAATATGTATGATGTATGTGTGCTAGGCCTTAAAAAAAAAGGAGAGAGAGAAAGAAAAGTATAGAAAAGAAAAGAAAAGGGAAAAAAAAAAGAAAGAAAATAAAGTTAGGATGACATTTCTCCTTTCCAAGTTAGTGTTCACATCAAATTTGGCCATTGCTCGTAATCAGATGCTCGCAAAGAACTTGTGTGGGTAAGCTAGAACGAAGATAAGGGTAGCACAAGATAATCAATCCTAGGCAAAAGTGTGAAAAAATAATAAAGCTCGTAAAATGGAGCCTTAAGATCTAGCCACAACATAAGTTTGGGGGGGGGGGGGGGGGGGGTATGCTATTTCACTAGGTTGGAAGGTTTAGTGATGTTGTAAGACATAGAATCTCACTAGTCTCTATGATTGGTGGCTAGGGTGAGTGACACGTCGAGTAGGTAGTCGAGTGATGTTGAGCCAAAGCTCTGCTGAAACTCTTGTGAAGGCATTTTGGGAATATTGAGAATTCGAAGCATTTAAGGCTTGAAACCTCTTTTGAAAGTTGTTTCCTTTGCACATTACTTTGACTTGGCATGTGGACTATTTGCATGATTTGTTTGATCAATTTTGTTTGCTTGAGAACAAGCAAATGCTTAAGTTTAGGGGTGTGATTCATGACAAAAATACATGTTTTTAGTAGCTTTTCTTGGGAAAATGGTCTCTTGCATGTTAACATTTCCCATAATATGTGTTAAATGGATTAAATAGTAAAGAGTATGGTCTTTGAGTGCTTAAAGTTTATTTTTGACATTTTGAACCTATTTTAGAAACGTTTACATTGATTTTGGTCACTTTGCAGAACTTTCTATTGATGCGCCTGCAAATAGGATGTGCCTGCATCAAAACCCTATAGTTCCAGAAATGATGAACCAATAGGCCACAATTTCATTTCACTTGGTCTTCACCCTTCTTTGGTGTTGGTTTGACTGGGAAACCTAGAAAACGTGAATTTCAGCCCTACCTAACCCCTTTTGAAGCCTATAAAAGGGGATTGGAGTGTTCTTTTCAAGCATTCAGCTTCCTCCACCCGAAATTAGTCCATTCTAGGAAGATTCTCCAATCAACTTACCAACCTTCCTCTAGAGTTATTAGGTTTTGAGGGCTTCTCTGCCTCGTGATAGCATATGTAGAGAGAGAGAATTGATCATTGAGAAAAGAAAATTCATCTCTAGAGTTTATTATAGAGGAATGAATTCATTTTGAGAAGTGTTACTATATTTTCCAACACTTATTTCCATTTCACTTCCTTCTTTGTTACTTTTTGCACATTCATCTTGTACTTATGATTTTGAAAGTAATGAAAATGATTCATTTATTCTTTATCATGAGCTAAATCCATTAAGAGGTTCAACTATGTGGATGCCCTAGGGATTCATGGCTTGAGATTGTTAAAGTGTCATTTCTTGCATTACTTGCACATTTACCTTGTTTATTGTATGGAAAACATTGTTAATTTAAATTGGCCACTTAAGTTAGCCATTTAGGGGAGTCCTAGTACTGAGATGGTTAGGGTGTTAATTAGTTTGGTTAAAAAGTTTAACTAGTTAATTTCAGATTGTTGGAGCTCATTATTTGTAGGTTCATTAGGTTCCCTTGTTAGCTCATGGACTAAACCTTAGAACAGTGTGATGAGAGAATTTGAAAACGTTCAAATTCAATTTTGGGAGTAAGTATTACATTTTGTTCGTTTACTTATGAATTAAACAAAAATGGGGAGCTGGAAATATTTAAATATGATTTGAAGATTGATCAAATGAATAGAGATTCATCAGATTGGAAAAGTCGGGATTAGTGGAAAATATTATTAATTTAATGTTTAATATTATTTAATATAATTAATTAAAATGTTTAATTAATTATCTAAAATTATTTTAAAATTAATTATTTGGATTAATTTTATTTTAATATTAAATTAATATGATTAATTAAAATTGTTTAATTAATTTTAATTTTATGTAAAATTAAAAAGAAAAAAAATTATTTAAATTGAATTTAACGAATTCAATTTAAAATTGAAATTGAGAATTTCAATTTTGCATGAAGTAGGAGCTGGATTTTTCTCAAGCATTTTGAAACCTCCTTTAAACACCTCTTAATCCATTTGATTTATCACCAATTTAGTGTCAAATTTATTGTAAATCTGATTTGCATGTTTTCCTCAATATAATGAGGATGGGAAGAATGAAAAAGAGTTAGAAGAAATAGTGGATTTTACTTAAATTTTCTCAAAATCTTATCTCTTCAATAACTCTCCATAACCTTCTAACTTACTCCAAATTCATCACAATTTGGATCCTACAATCCATTCTAAGATTAGAGAACAATAAGGAAGACTCTTGTGGTGGTCTACGAAGTGTTCGTGATCAATATCATCAAGGAGATTGCTTCAATTTTGAGCTACAACAAGTAAGTATCAAAACTTTGTTTTTCGATTTTTTGAACAAGTATGTTTAATCCTTAAAATTGATGTAGTTAGAGTATTTTATATCCGAATTGCTTCCGCATGTGTGTTCCTAACTCTTTTAGATCGTTGTTTAAAATCATCAGTGGACCCATGTAAAATAAATTTATAAATAAGAGGATATAATAATGACACATATCACTCATGGAAGGGAAGAGGTATGAAAGAGTTCCTACTATCATAGGACAATTTCCGAGGTTGAGTCGTTGTGATTGTTTAAATTATAGTTTCTATGATCGTGCAATGGATGGTTTCAGTGTACCTTTCAATTAGATGGTTGGGATATTTTTCTTTGCATTTATTCTTCACTATTTTCAATTTCTCCAAACCCCCTGGTGAAAGTTTTAGTCCGGAATTTAGCTTTAAAGAACTTAGTTTTAAGCTTCTTATGGATTCGACCTGGTCCAATATTAAATACTAAAAATCTTGCTTGAATTGATAAATTTATTTTGATTGGTCCTCAACAAACTCATAGTCCAGAGATTTAGAAAATCGTACTGAGATTTGAGAAACACAGAGGGTTTAGAAATTGCATTGGGGGGGGGGGGGGGGGGGATTTGAAGTTTGTTAAGACCGGGTATTAGCTCAAACAAGATTTCCATTTCCAAAGTGTTTTAGTTGGCCTAACCTAACATGGTCCCAACCACCGTATTCTAGTTTTATCGGATTTTGTTGGTTGATTGTGTAGGCAATTGGCATTAGTGGTTGTGTCTTTTCAAGAGCCACGTTCTTGATAAACTAAAACATAAATTTGAATTATTAAAAATATGTTTGGAAGAACTTTTGGACATGATAAAATTATTTTAACTTTTTAAATCTAATTCCAACATATTTTAAGTAGTTATAACATCGAGAATTTAACAAAAATAATCAATACATAAGTGACAATAATGTTTAATACATAAAAGATCTAATAGAAAATAAAAAATGACTAAAACCGTTAACAACCAAATTGCTTATTATAACCATTTTATTAATCCACGCACCACTTCGTGGACTAGGATTTGTAAACAAGTAGTAAATGACCATTTGAGTTCATATAGAATAGCTAGAGCAACGTGGGACAAATATGAATACAACCATATAATGTTTTTTTTTCCCACAAGACCACAAAAAAATTAATGCAAAGTTTTATTCATTATTTAATTTTGATTAGAGAAATAGTTAGGTTGGTAAATTTAACTTTCTCTTTTGACATCTTATCAACAATAATATTTTTATATCTACAAAATAGTTCTTCAATAATGGATTCTTCAAAATGAGGAATTAGAAGGTCGAACATATTTTGCAAAATCGTGACTTGTATCTGCATCACAAAAGTTCCAATCAATTCCTGAAACTTCAAAATGATTGATACTAGACCTTTCTTCTTTCAACACTTCTAATTCTTTTGGAGATGCCATATAATTTGGAATATTGAAGGAGTCCACCTTTTCCTTTTCCACTAGTACCTGTAATCAATTCCTAATATATAGAAAATTATTTTATCAACCACTATAAATAAGTAGGGCCATCAAAACTTTTTTTTTTCAAAAAAAATTTTAAACTTTTAAAAGTTGCAATATTACATTCCAAAATTATTTTTGAAGTAGAACACTTGTAAAATTTTAGATGAAAATTTGAACCTAGCTAGAATAGTATGATAGTATCCTAGAATGGAGATTTACACAACTACGTTTGTTGAAGGATAAATTTTGGACCAATCACAAATTGACATGTCATTTCTCAAATTAATGACAAAATTACAAATAATTGAATTTGGGACCAATTAAAAGTTGGTATGTGTCCCAAATTGAAATTGAAGACACAAATTGGCAAATCTCGATGATGCCGAGTGTTTTCATCTCGACCATTGGATTAAATAAAATAATTTGGTCCAATTTAGTATTAATATTTGGGCTAAAATCCAATTGAGTCCTAAAATAGGCTTTCCAATGGCCAATGAAGGCCCACGTCCAATTTGTTGGGCCCAAGGGCTAAACCCATGGACCAACCAAGCCCAAGCCCACAAAGCCCATCTGAGAACTCTATAAGTAGAAGAGATCTCTTCATTTGTGGGGTCTAGAAAATTCTACACTTTAGAGCCTAGAGAGAATTCTCCCTACATTTAGAAGACTCCTAACTCTGGAAGTTGAACCAGACTTGAAAACTGAAGTTCTTTGGAATGCATACATCTTCCAAGACTCCAACTTCAAGAACATCCACGCGTTCTACTTCCATACAACAAGTGAACGCATTCAACTGAGAGAATCAAGGGATCATGTACTAGAGATCGAACCACATCATCATCAAAACTACATTAACTTAAGTTCAACTCCACGAAATAAGTTTCTCAGGAATCCTCGTGTGAACAAATTGGCACGCCCAGTGGGACATCTCTACCTCTCATCTCTCTCTACCTCTCATCTCTCTCCAAGAAAGCTACGTCCAAAACTCCTACTGCAAGCGACACCTACACTGGACCCATCGCTCGTAGTCGCTCAAAGATGGTCATGCAGGAGAAGGAACAAGGTTCTATGTTGCCTTATTATTTTAGGTGTGGGTGTGATCATTTTGTTATAAAGTATGCGTAAAGATTTACTCAAACATGTTCATTAATCTGCAAGTTTTCCTATAAAAACCTAAGTGTAAGCTCCTATAGATTTCCTGGTGAGTCCAGGGTCGAATGCAGGGATTTGTAATAAATTAGGCTTTGAGACTAAATATGTAACACCCCCACCCTAGATAATATATATACTTCTATATCTATACCTAGGAGTGAGTGTTACCTAATCTGTATTCTATTATACCCTGTTATAAATGCATTTTTATATCAGAACTAGCCAGTGAAATGCTCAGCCTTGCAACAGTTATACAAAATTTCTTAATAAGATCGCATCATAAGTAAGTTTTATAAGACCATGTTTAGAGTTTACAAATATGTCTGGTGAAACTCACATATGCCACTCAAAATCTATGAGCTACAATGCTCAGTGAGTGACTACTAAAATATAAGCTCAATAAAATTATAACTATAATCTTTGGTATAAATTGCTTAATCATGCCTTATATCACGCTTCATAACCTTATAAATGACTATAACCTGTAAAACACTGTCAGTACATAAATGATTTTCTTTTCATTAAACCTTTGTTGAGGCGGAGCGAACTCGACGCACCCAACGTCAATAAGCCTTAGCTGTGTGGAGTAATCTTAACACATCAGCGTCAAATCCCTTCTATTTTGCTCATAAATCTATCTGATCTCGGGCTGCCTGTGTACCTTCTCATGTCATTCGGTACCAGGGTCCTAGGAAATTACTCACTCACCGTCTTTAAATCCTTAGGTGAGAGTTTCATATAAATTAATTACTAGGGCTGCCCATATGACTTCATCTAACCTTCAGCATTGGGTCCCATTCGATTCTCTCTGGTGCAAAAGCACATATAATACATTTAACATAAATTAACTGTATTCATAATATCACAGAATTCTTGAACATTCATCTGATAACTATCCTGATAAAACTTAGAACGTTATCTGATATGTCTCAAGCTTAATCTCATATCTGATAAGATATATGCTAGTTCATATACAAAAGTACATTTCAACTCATACTTTAAAGATAGTATTAGACATATAGAAGATAATACTGAATTTAAGCTTATCTCAAGTCATAAAGTCACTCACGACTTATTCCGGGCTCCGAACGAGTTATACGCTTTCCCTAGCTCCTCTTGACCTGTAAACATACCTTTTTCGTGTTAGACATTTCTAACATTTCTCCCTATATTCTTTACGTTTGCTTAGATATCTTAGATATGGGTTTTCATTATTAATTTTTCTCTCGTTACAACTTCCTATAATAAGCGAGATTTTAGACTAACTGCTTCTAACCATGCGACATCAGCGATACTCAGCTTCGCTAGACTAGCGATATTACCTTAATAAGCGATACTAAGCGAGAGTCAGCGAGAGTTGTGAGACGCAAAGCCCCCCTACGTTACCAGCGACACCTGTCTAGCTTATCACCCTTCAATTCTTTAACGATACTCCTATCCTAGCGACCCCCGATGGTTATTGTTCTTCCTCTTCCTTCTCTAACCTGTTCTCAAACTGCTAAACATCGAAATTCAGCCAAAATCAAATCTACCTTTCTTCTACAAACTTGTAAAGAAGTGAGTTTCTAACTTACCACAAGATTTCAGACTTTATCTTTTCTTCGCTAAGGAAACCATCTTTGAATAACTTCAATTGCTTCGATCAGCTAACAGCTTTTACCGTAGCACAAATTCCGGATGTTTCCTCCTTCAAAACTTCGCGGTACTTCAACTTCCCAGCTCATTCTTCTTCAGAACACCATATGATGTTTAGATTTTCGTCAACCGTCAAGCCTCTGGTTGTAGCTTCAATTTCACCATGGAAATATTCTGGTTCCTACTTAACTCCGACATAAACTGTTTCTTCAACCTCTCCTCGTTGTTCTTCTGTAAAAAGGGGTAAATCTGGGTTCGAATTATGTCTAAAAGTATTGATTGAGTCGGCGTACTTACTTATATATATACATACCACCGACTCACCAATACGGCCATCACCTCCTTACTTAGGTTGGCCGACTCAACCTTCCGTGCAAAGCTTCAGCAACGCATAGCTTACACTTGTTTTACAATTGTTCAGCGTCCAGTCATCGCATAGCTACTTAACGCATGATTCTCTCGGCTCTTCTTCTAATGTACCAATACATACCAACCTTCAACACATAGTGACTTCCAACATCTTGTGGCCCTTAACGCCTCATGGCCGTCAACGCCTAGTGACCTTCAGCAAATTCTCAACGCATAGCTCCACTAACGCATGGCCAACACTTAGCCACTTCTGCTCCATACTATTTAGCCCACTTTTCTAACTACTGCCCATTTCATAGTTTCTTCTCAACTTGCCAACTTCCCAAATGTCAGGTAAGGCTTGCCGCGTTTCTCTACCGCATAATACCATACGTTTGTCTCAATTACATGCTGTCAAGCGATTCTACCATGCGTCCAACATGGTTTTTCACTAAGTATGCGTCCAACTTCACTTACTTCTCAACTATTCTTTTTAACCCTACCCAACACTTGATGAGGTTTCCTTTCTTCCAGAGGTCTTACTGCTAAGCTTAAAAAAATCATGGTTGCGCTCTCCTGATCTGTTTATCCTATATAGAATAATTCTTGACTTTAAGAATTTCTTTGATTTCAAGATTCAAAATTCATCAACTCAACCTTTCTATCAAATCCTTCTAATTCAAATTCCATCTACGGCCTATGT
Source organism: Citrullus mucosospermus (assembly GCA_030954485.1). Taxonomy (NCBI): domain Eukaryota; kingdom Viridiplantae; phylum Streptophyta; class Magnoliopsida; order Cucurbitales; family Cucurbitaceae; genus Citrullus; species Citrullus mucosospermus. The sequence continues at coordinate 11,505,661 of CM062060.1, forward strand.
AAACTAACACTCGAGCACAACCATTCTTGTCCTACTTCTTTCCTTAATAAGCCCTTCCCCGAAATAGTCTTAGGAAGAAGGTGTGACAAAATACATAATCTATGTGGTGACTATACAAGTATTATGTTCAAGAAGGAATTTTTCTGTGTCTAAGTCTATACATAAAGAATAAATGAATTTTCCTACAATTAACATGGTGAGGTGGTCGCGGAGAATGTTAGTCAAATGTCATTTACAATCAGATAGCATACATAGAAAACGATGATGGAACCATGAAATATAAGAGAGTTAACACAGCCGCTAATTGTTACTTAAGCATATCTAAGTGTATTTACATGCCTACAAACTTTAGGTTTGAGAATCCAACATTTGCATTTCGACACCACATTAACCTTATCTCTAAGATGCATGGTAAGTCTGCTTTGGCAAGAGATGAACTTCATCTCTGAAGGTCTTCTAGTCTCGATAAATGCTAAAGATTAACCATCCACTCTCTCAAGCTAGATAGTCATGCTTATTTAAACTTGTTTGGTCAACAAATCTATGCAAGCTAATGATATGAATTAATCAAAATATAAACATACTTAATATTGCTTAAGAAAAACTAACTTCTGACGTTTAACTCATTCAATCATACAAACAAACATGGTGGAGAGTATTAAATATGAAAATAAGTGGAAGATAATTGTCAATCGAACTTATATTAAGTAAATAAATTATTCTCTCGAATGTCATTAGCAAAGAATAAGTAAGAAAGGTGGAAATGAAGAAAGAACACAAATGGAAGATTTCACACCGCCACTGACAATGTCTTGCTTCATGGAGGCTTGAGATGGTTGCTATCTGATACATAAATGGCATAGGATGAAGATTCTCACTCACTGAGAGATGACACTGAAAATTCTCAAAATCCTTCTCACAGAACAACTTGAAATGGAGGTTGGTTATGGTGAGGGAGAATTTGTGCAGAGCTTTCGCCTCTTGAACTCGTTTCTCTCCTCCCTTAAATTGAGAAGCTTTTGGCTATTTATAGGTGTTGAAAAGGTGAACTCATGATAATCTGACACCTTCGCATTAAATTTCATACCTTGCTGCGCAAACTTTTCACGTTGTCAGCCCATTGGTTCTGCCATGATTTGATAACGTGTAATCCATTTGCATATTGACATGACAGCTACCGCCCAGGTGTTTGTATCTACTTTTTCTTCTCAACGCATGGTCTCGACACATGGGTTTCCACTTTAGTTCTCGCAATAGCTTCTTCTCTAGTACTTGGGTTATTTGTACTTCTTTTCTACTTAATCCTGCGTTAAGAACATAACAGCTCATATTTTCTCAGGTATATCCTTTTGTAAATGATGCCAACGCATGGCGACACATATTACACAATTTAACTACAAAAATCATGCGTTTAGCTCTAAAGTTACTCTAATTATTCCAAATAATGAATATAAACTTGTATTTCTACAAGTTATCACTAAAAACATTTGGAGGTGGTTAACAGAACCTTCTAAAGGCGGGATGGTCATCAAAGAAAATCCTTTGTTTGACAGCTCTACTCCTACTTCTGATCACTCCAAGAAAGAGTCACATTCTGATGTTATATTTGTAATGATGGCTGATGTAACAGCATAAGCAGCCATGGTAAAGATGGAAAGAAAAATAGATCTTCTAATGAAAGTTGTAGAAGAGCAAGATCATGAGATCGCTGCCTTAAGAGAGCAGATGCAGGCTCGAGGAACTGCCGAGTCAAGCCAAACCCCTACGACAAATTTGGCATTTCTTGATGGACGGGTTCTTAATTTTCTTGATGGTCATGAAAAAGAACCATCAAGAAAACAATAATTTAGATGTTTTAAAATTATTATTTATTTAAATTTACATTTCTTGATAGTCTTAGAACATCAAGAAAGGTTTATATTTTTCTTGATGTGCATGTACATCAAGAAAAATATTTTTCTTGATTGAAAAGTACGTAAGAAAAAGCCCAAATAATGAATTACCGATTTTTGGAATCTTTGATGGTCAAAAACCATAAAAAAAATTATTTCTTGATGGTCATTGCCCATCAAAAAAATGGAGAAGTTTTTGGATTCGTTGATGGGCAAAAACCATCAGGAAAACTCTTTCTTGATGGTCATTGTCCATAAAAAAAAATAGAAGATAGACATTAATTGACCATCAAGAAAAAGCCCAAATAATGAATTCCTATTTTTTGGATTAGTTGATGGTCAGAAACCATAAAAAAAATTCTTTCTTGATGGTCATTGCCCATCAAGAAAATGGAGAAGTTTTTAGATTCGTTGATGGGCAAAAACCATCAGGAAAACTCTTTCTTGATGGTCATTGCCCATCAAAAGAAGGAGAAGATGGACATTAATTGGCCATCAAGAAAAAACTCAAATAATTAATTCCTAGTTTTTGGATTCGTTGATGATCAAAAACCATCAAGAAAACTCTTAATGGTCATTGGCCATCAAGAAAAGGGAGAAGATAGATATTAATTGGCCATCAAGAAAAAACCCAAAAAACACATTTATAGATATTATGTTTTAGAAATTAAATTTTTTTTTCTAGAAACACTGCTAGCAACAAGGTTAGAAAGACAAATATATTGTAGATTTAATGTTCATAAACCCAATTTTAAAATCCTAATAATAAAAAATTGAATAGTTATAAATGGGTATAGCATTCCAAACTATATATTTGTTAATAAATTTGAAGACTGAACAAAATTAATTTATTATTTGTGTGCGCTTTTTTTTTTTTAAATTCAACAATGAGTATAATTGGTGGAGATGAAATTATAGACAATAAGTATAATAAATTTGAAAACTCTTTCTTGATGATCATTACCTATTAAGAAAATGGAGAAGATGGACATTAATTAGCCATCAAGAAAACAAAGCATCTCAAAACCAATCATTTAATGATATTTTAAAAACTCACACATTTAACAAAAATACAAATATTGTATTTTACTAAAATTTGATTTAACTTTATATATCAAAGATATATTTTAAAATTCACCGAACCCTCATGTAAAATATATTTTAATCTATATTTATAACTATATTCTCTCTCTAAAATGTAAATATATTTTCACACTTTTTTCTATATCTAATAATTTTAAAATATCTCCAATTTTTTTATCTTTAAAAATTGTCTGGAGTACCACTACCCACTCAGTTGGGCTGAGATAATATGACATAGATTTTTTTTTTTGTAAACTAAAAAAATTAGAATATTATAATTATAGAGAGTGTGCATAAAATATTAAACAAAAAAAAAATTTTTAAATTTAAGTGATAATGAAATATTAACTAAAAAGAAAAGAAAATAAAAACTCTGGTATTGGTTTTGAGGATAAACTCTAAATTTGGAAAAAATTTTGGAATATGGCCAAATTTTAACTTTAGATAAGTTTGAGATTTTACCCTCAATTTAATTTGGTTTGAGGATAAAAACTTAAGATTTAGATGATTGAGATAAAATTTGATATATACCCAAATTTAAATGAAATCTAAGTAAATTTGGAAAGATCTATATTTTCAACGTCAAGGCTAAATCTTTTTTCATTTTGAAGAAGAAAGCATAAAATAAATGGATTCAAGTCGAATTAGATTTCCCTCTTTTGGAAAGAAAAAATGAGACGTCCCAAGTTTAAGGTATTTTTTTTATTATTAAATACTCGAATTTAATTAAGAAAGCATGGAATGTGAGGGTAATAAGTAATTTAAGGGAATCGGGTAATTACTTATTTGGGGAGTGAGAAATAGATGAAAATTTATAAAGTATTTATAATAGAAATAATAATAGTAAAATATTATTTTGATATTTAGTTGTTACTTAATAAAAAAGAGGGGGAAACAATTTAGGTTTGAATTTTGGGTGGTTAGAGGAGGAGGGGGGGGGGGGGGGGGGGGGGAGTATCTATTTATGGTGTGACTCCTCGGTTTTCATGCAATCAAAGAAGAAAAAAAAAACTTTTCTCCTCCCTCTACCCTTCAGCCGCCGTCGCCGCCCCTCTTTAGTAGCCGTCGTCGTTGCTAGTAGACCTCCCGTGGGTTTTGTCCGGTCGTCGTCACTAAGTCTCGCTGCCGATGGTCAAGTTCTCTCGCTCTCGATCTCACGACATGGTCTCGCTCCCGTTGGTGTCGCTTGTTTCGCTTGAAAGGCCTCTTTTCTGTCCGTCGGTCTCGCTCTCTCGCTCTCGCTCTCGCTGGCGTGGTCTCTCTCTAGCTCTCGCTGGTCTCCCTCTCGCTCTCACTCTCGTTTGCGTGCTCTCGCTCTCGCTCTCCCTTCTTTTATGCAACATTTTTTTTTCTTCTTTCAGTTTCAACCCTTTCTTTCCTTTTTTTTTTCTTCTTTTGCAATGTTTTTTTTCTTTCAGTTTCAACCCTTTCTTTCTTTTTTTTTTTTTCTTCTTTTGCAATCTTTTTTTTTTCTTTTTCAGTTTCAACCCTTTCTTTTTTTTCCCTTCTTTTGCAAATTTTTTTCACATTATTTTTTTTTTAACCCAACTCTTTCTTTTGCCTCTTATTCCAAACCCATAGGCCCCGCTATTTCATTGAAAGATTGGATTCTTGTTTTTTTTTTCTTTTATTTTTTATATGATTCGGATGGAGTAATGTGAGTGAAAAATTGGAGTTGTGTAGTTGGCGACATGCAGGATATGTGTAAAATTGTATCTAAGTTATTTGGGGTGTATGCAAATTGTTTTGGGGTTGATTATAGGTTGCTTGTGGGGGGTCACAATGACCCAAATCTTTTTTTTTTCCTCAAATTGTTATAGTTGATGGCCAAAAAAACGTCAAGAAATGTGAATTCTTGAAGGCCAAAAAACGTCAATAAAAACACACCATATTACATTCATCTTGATAGCCCAAAAACGTCAATAAAAAGTTATTTACAAATACTTGATGGACAAAAAATATCAATATTAATCTACTTTGACGTTCAAAAAGTATCAACAAAAGTAACTTTCTTGATGGTCAAGCTCCAATACTTGATGGACAAAAAACAACAACATAACCTATCTTGATGGCCATGACCATCAAGATAGGGTTTGTGTTGACGTTTTTTGGCCATCAACAAAACGACCTATCTTGATGGATTGGTTTTCTTGTTATAGGCTTTCTTGATGTTTTTTGGCCATCAAAATATGTCTTTCTTGATTTTTTTTTGTCATCAACATAAGCCAAATTTCTAGTAGGGAACGCCCACTGCTAAGGCCAATGACAAAGGAAAAACTCTGTTGCAGGAAAATCAGTTGCAACAATCCACCTCTCTAGCCTCTCTGTCGATTCAGCAGCTACAGGATATCATCACAAACTCCATCAGAGCCCAATATGGAGGACCATCTCAAGATTCCTTTATGTATTCTAAACCATATACTAAAAGAATAGACAACTTAAAAATGCCTGTTGGGTATCAACCACCGAAGTTCCAGCAGTTCGATGAAAGGGCAACCCGAAGCAATATATTGTTCATTTTGTTGAAACTTGCGGAAATGTAGCAATTAGAGAAGACCTTCTAGTCAAACAGTTTGTTCGGATCTTAAAAGGAAATGCTTTCGACTGGTACACCGATCTAGAGCCGGAGGTGATTGACAGTTGGGAGCAACTAGAAAGAGAGCTTCTGAACCACTTTTATAGCACTAGGTGTATCGTCAGTATGATGGAGTTGACAAGCACCAAGTATCAGAAAGGAGAGCCAGTCATCGATTATATCAACCGATGGAGAGCTCTGAGTCTTGACTGCAAAGACCGACTCACCGAACTATCTGCAGTGGAGATATGCATCCAAGGCATGCACTAGGAACTCCTCTACATCCTACAAGGAATCAAACCCAGCACATTTGAAGAGTTGGCAACTTGCACCCACGATATGGAGCTGAGCATCGCCAACAGAGGAAAAAAAAGATTTCTTGGTCCCTGAGGTAAAGAAAAATAAGAAGGAAGTCAAAGGCACTGAAAATATTCTGAAGAGTGCCACAAAAGAATCTATGGTCATTAGTGTGACTTCGCTAAAATTTTCCTCCAAAGGATACAAAACAAAATCCGAAAGGAAACATGATGGAGGTGAGAGACATCACCTAACTTTAAAAGAAAGACAGGAAAAAGTTTATCAATTTTCTGACTTTGACGTTGCAGACATGCTAGAGCAACTATTAGAAAAATAACTTATTCAACTACTAAAATGCAAGCGGCCGGAGCAATTAGAAAAAATCAATGATCCCAACTACTGCAAATATCATCGAGACATTAGCCACCCAGTTGAAAAGTGTTTCGTGTTGAAGGAGCTGATTCTAAGGTTGACTCGTGAAAATAAAATAGAGCTAGATGTTGATGAAGTAGCTCAAACAAATCATGTTGCAGTGACGATGACTTCAAATATCCCGCCATCGACAATGTATTATGATAAAAGAGAAGTCTTAATCCAATTTGGGACCTTCGAGCCTATAGTTGTTCGATTCCAACAAGAGATTCTAATGACAGACTCCCAAAGCAAAGATGAGCCTGTGACTCGTAGAAAGAAGAGAAAGCCGAGTTCCACCCAAAAAAGTTATGCTTCTGTCGAAATTATAGAAGAGGGAGCAAGACTCAAAAAAAGAAAGAAAAAAAGAAGGCAAGGAAGTTGAATTCTGTTAAGGAAGAGGACAAGGACTTCCCTCAACCTCAACGACCAATAACTTTGGCAGAATCTTTCCCTAGAAACTTCCATGAGAACTATTTGAAGGAAGCACAAGAGGTTGCTGCATGTCATGCTATCAGCGCAACAGAGAGAGAAGATATTCCGACAAGTCCATCGAAGATGGTGATAGAACCAAAAGACTTACCATTTGTTGTCACTCCCTCAAGCAGCTAAGAATGCCCTCAATGATGCATTGCTAGACTCAAATGCATATAGTGAATCAGCTTCGATGGTGCGCGCATGTGCCTCTTGTTGCACGTCAATAAGTTTTTCAGATGAAGACTTGTTGTTGGATCAAAGCCTCACAACAGACCTTTGCTTGTCTCAGGATACATGTGAGAGCAAAGGGTTAGTCAGATTCTCATTGATAATGGATCAGTTGTTAACATAATGCCTAAGTCAACCATGAAACAATTAGGCATCTCAATGGAAGAACTTTCAAATAGCAAGTTAGTGATTTAAGGCTTCAACCAAGGCGGTCAACGAGCAATTGGCATGATACGCTTTGAACTCATTATTGGGGACTTGAAGGCCAACGCATTGTTCCATATCATAGACTCGAGGACCACTTACAAGCTATTACTATGGCATCCTTGGATTCATGGAAATGGGTGATGCGCACTTTTAGTGTTAACTGCAAGTGTACAGGTCAAGTTATAATATAAAACGGTGAAGTCCGAATATCGTTCCATTGGAGATCCAATTGTGAAGGTTTAAGTTACTTAGCTATTCTAGAGTTGAATCAATTTTATTTGAGGATTGGAATAATATTGTAAGTTAAGGAAAATATAAACCAAATAAGGAAAGTAATTAAGTGAGAAACACAAGAGTCAAAGAAAGTTCTAGGGTAATGAATCCTTGTTTATTTCATCATGCAATATTATAGATTTCATGGATTTTATTGTAATTCATATGTCTAAGTCTAGAAGCTTAATTCCAAGTTATTTTCTCTAAAAAAACAACCCTTTCTCATGCAACTCGATTGATTACTAATCTCTTGAAACCAATACAAATTACATGGCATTAAGAATAGTCTTTAGCAACTTTTATTGTCACCCTAACTACTCTCGTGATAGATTAACAACAATTCATTGTTATAGATCAAGTTAAACATACGATCTCTCAATCATATATCTAACCTAACATGTGAAGATGGCCAATCCAAAAGAATTAAACACAATAACAATGAAAAACATAATCATTCCAACAAAACCATGAAAGTCTACAAGATCAACATGAATTCATAAACAATTCATCAAAACCCTAAAACTAAAGAGTTTAGCCACCTATAGCTTGAAGCAACATGTTTAAACAAAATAAACAAAGAAATAGTATAAAGAAAGGGAAACTCTACTGAAAAGGGGTTCTTGATTGAGGTAGTACCGTCACGATCTCCTTGGCTCTCACGTTGGAATTCGAATGGCACAACGACTATCTCGAACTCTTTTCCTCTTCCTTGCAACTAACTCACTCCTTGAACTCTTTTATGAACTCTCACTCAATTCTCTCATTCTTGTGCCTCTTTTGGTCTGTAAATTGATCATTAAGGCTGCTAGAAACCCCCAAATTTATAGAGTTGGCCGCCCAAAAACTTACCAAAAATACCATTTTTCATTTATGGAAAACTGGCGCTGCGGCGATATTGAAATTTTTCAGATGGCACTGCAGTACTGTTGGACAGCGCCTCGACGCTAAGGCTGCGTGCAGAAATAGTTGCTCTCGGGCACCGCAGCGCTATCTCAGTTTTTGCAACTTTGTGTTTTTCCATCTCTTTTTCACCGTATTCTTGCTCGGTTTTGATCTTTTGGTCTTTTCTTCTAATTTTTCCCATTTTAACCTGAAAACCACTAGCAAACAAGTGAAATCTAATATAAACTCCCTTAATTTGAGAGGATAAAAAGCACTTTTCAAGCGCTTATCAATGGGGTGATAACTTCTACCCTACATCAATGCTTCAAATTTTATCAGGAGGGCATTAAGAAAGTTGAAGCAGACTCCAATCCATTCTCAAAAGCTGAGTCTCACTTTGCAGACGCAAAATTTTACTTGACGAGTGATAAAGTCGATGAAGCAATGCCTGCAGAGATTCCTCTAATAAAAGAAGGGGATAAATTTAACTCAAGGCCACAAGTAAAGGTGAGAAAAGAGTCAAGCGAAGGAAATACTTCCAACTCTCAAAAGAGTAAAGCATCCACTAGCTAGCCCTGCGAAGACTAAAACTTTGAGAGACGAGAAAGCTTCAAGTCCTTTAATCTTGCGCTATGTTCCTTTGTCGAGGCACAAGAAGAGTGAGTCACCATTTACATAATGCTCAGAAGTTGTCAATAGCAATCACATAGCTGTTGAAGAAGTCGACAGTTCAAAGGAAACCAAGCAAAGAACTTCTATCTTTGATCGTATCAAGCCTTCAACTACTCGATATTCAACTTTCCAGAGATTGAGTATGTCCAAGATAAAGGAAGAAGGTCAATGTTTAACATCTACCTCCACCCGAACTTCAGCCTTCAAAAGACTAAGCACCTCCATATCAAAGAAAGATAAACTTTCAACATCTGCTTTTGATCGTCTCAAACTGACAAACGATCAACATGAAAGAAAGATGAAAGTTTTGAAAGAAAAATCATTTCATGAAGAAAACAACCACGAGAAGATTCATAGTCGTGTTCTTTCACGCATGAAGAGGAAGCTGTCTGTTGACATAAATACAAAAAGTTCCTTGACGGTGAAGCCAAAGCTCATCATATTTACGAATCCTACAAATGAAGAGGATGATCAAAGCCACGATGAAATATAACTTTTGAAATTTAAATGTAGAAAACTCCTTATCGAAAGAGCCTAAACTGCATGATGCTTAATAATACAAGTTATTATAGCCTTCTTCTTAGGAAAATAAAGATTAAATAGAGAATCATGCGGCAGTTTATGATGAATTTCATTAATAAATCTTCCTTTGCGTTCTACTCCTGTATTTTTATAAAGATAATAATTTTACCACTTTTTGAGCCTAAAACGCATGTTTTAACGCAGGAATGCAAATGATGCGTTGACGACTTTTTAAAGCAGGACTATGCGTTAGCAATTTGTTTTTCATGGACGCATGATCTGAACGGAACGCGAACAACCTGTGGATGCGTTAACGACTTCTCAACGCAAGACTATACGTTAACAACCTATGACGCATTGACATCAGCCAAATTATCCATGGACACATAACGACCATCAACGCAAGCCAGCGAAAAATCAGATTAGAATCTTGAGAGATTGTCGGAAGATTGACATACATAATCTGTGGCTAAAGTGGTGGATCTAAATTGACTCGAGAATTACGCAATTAGGCGAGATAGACGCATTGTATCAATTTCGCCGCCAATCAAGCAGATTTGCCATTGATTGCGAAAGCAGCATCTATAAAAGGGCAGTCCTGCAAGATGAAAAAAGGTTGTTGATTCTCAGAAGAATTCCTAAGTGGCAGCAGAGTTCTCTCCAGAACACAACCGAAGACGAATAGCTCGAGAGAGAAGAGTCTTCCCTCCGCTTGACCACTTCACAACAGAACCTCATGCTTCCATTCCGGCGACTCAAGACATTGACGCCTTTTCCTGCTTTCTATCTTGTTTTTCTATCTTGATTTTAGATTTGTGTCAAGACATTGAGCTTTCTAAAGTTGTATTCCGTTCATCAATCTATATTTCTTCCATGTCTACTCATTTCTCTACACTTTCCGCTTTTTACTTTGAATCCATGAGTAACTAATCTATCAAGGGTTAAGAGTTGCGTTAACATCTAAATAAGAACCATAGTGTAGCTATTGCATCTTGTCAATTGCAAACTTAATCCGATGCTTATGTCCATCTAGCTAATCGATATAAGTAGTAATAATCGGACTGCTCGAGAGGGTAAGTGATTGTGGAACTCAATTGAGAAGGCCATGAAGTGTTACCTATCTATAGGAATAACCTTGGTACTTAACACTCTCCTATGCGTTATAGACATATAACGCATAGCGGCTGACAACCGGGAGAAGAGTCGCAAGTATGAATAGACTATCACCACGCGTTTCTGATGTTAGATGTTAACCAACCCTAACTCTGTTTTTACCCATTCATTAAATTCACCTAGCTGACTTTGCTGTGTCGCATGCCTTTCCATCTTCCACATTTTAGTCTAGTGTACATATTATCGCTTTCTTTATAGTAGAAACAAACAACTCTCTCAATTATTCTTGGTTACCACTGTAACGCATATAAGCCACTTAAATATAGAATCAACATAATCCCTGTGTTCGACCTCGGACTCACCGAGAAAACCTATTCCTTTGCTTATACTTGGGTAAAGGATAGGAAAACTTGACAAATCACAAACGCATAGCATTAAGCATTGGTAAGACGCATAGTATGTTCAACGCATAGTATGTGAAACGCATCATTGTAGCTTAATTTGCACATTGCGTTAGTAAATTCCATTTCACAATTTCATATACAATAATGCTCCTAACCCACATGAATTTAAAATATGAATAGTAAAAAAAACAAAAATTGAACTACGTTATGACTTGATCCCTATTCATTTCAAAGGGGTGCATAGGCAGCTTAAAGAAAACTTTAAGTTCAGTCCAGTAAAAAAAAAATGTTGAACTACGTTATGACTTGATCTCTGTTCATTATAAATGGTACGTAGGCAGCTTGAAGAAAACTTTAAGTTCAATTCAGTAAAAAGGCAAAAAGAATCCGCTAAATTATGTTATGACATGATCCCTTTCTTTAAAGGTACATAAGCAACTTAAAGAAATTTAAGTTGAGCTCATAAAAAGGTTACAAAAAAGGGTGCGACAACCACCTGGTTGTGAAATTATAAAACAGGTGTTATTCATCTCCATTAAACAGTGACATTCCAAATTGAATATGCTCATGTCTACTGGAGGCAACACGACCAATTGAATATGTCCATCCCTCATAAGAAGAAAGAAGCTCTAGGTGGCTATTGTTTGGTGCATCTTCACTTCATCTTCGAAATGTCGATGCAACTTCACACCATCTCCAAAATGTTGGTGCAGCTTCGCGCCATCTCCAAAATGCTGGTGTAACTTCGCTACATCTTTAAAATGCTAGTGCAACTTTACTACATCTTTAAAATGCTGGTGCTGCTTCGCTCCATCTTCAAAATGCTGATGTAGCTTTGCAGAATTTCCAAAATGTTGGTGCATATTCGCTTCATCTTTAAAATATTGATGCAGCTTCACTCTACCTCGAAAATATTGCTGTAACTTCACTCTATCTCCAAATATATTGATGCAACTTCGCTCCATCTCTAGAATGCTGGTGCAACTTTGCTCCATCGCCAGAACGTTGGTGCAGCTCTATCTGCTCTCCAAAATGTTGACGCAGCTTTGCTTCATCTCCAAAATGTTGGTGCAACTCTGCCTCCTCTACTAAATATTGGTGCGACTTTGCTCGTCTCCAAAATATTGGTGCAACTCCGCCTCCTCTCCAAAATGTTGGCGCAACTTCGCATCATTTTCAAAATGTTGGTGCAACTTTGCTCCATCTCCATAAGGTTGGTTCATTTTGCTACATCTCCGAATATGTTGATGCAACTTCGCTCTATCTCTAGAATGTTGGTGTAACTTTGCTCCATCTCCAGAATGTTGGCGCAGCTCTGCCTCCTCTCCAAAATGTTGGCACAGTTTCACTTCATCTCCAAATTGTTGGTGCAGCTCTGCCTCATCTACTAAATATTGGTGCAGTTTTGCTTCATCTCCAAAATGTTGGTGCAACTCTGCCTCCTCTCCAAAATGTTGGCGCAGCTTCGCATCATTTTCAAAATCTTGGTGCAGCTTCACTCCATCTCCATAAGGTTGGCACATCTTCGCGACATTTTCAAAATGTTGGTGCATTTTCACTTCATCTCCGAAATGTCGATGCAGCTTGACTCCATCTCTAGAATGATGGTGCAACACAGCAAGGAACACAAGGGTGTATTGACGTAGTGCCAATCTATACTCAACGTGTCCTCTAACCTCCAACGTAGCAAGGAGCACAAGACATATTAACGTAGTGCCAATCTTTACCCGACATGCCTAGGACCTGTGCAGTAAAGAAAACGGGAGCGTATTAATGTAGTGCCAATCTTTACCCAACTTGCCTTAGGACCCAACATAGTAAGGAAAACGGGGGTGTATTGACGTAGTGCCGGTCTTTACTCTACATGTCTTAGGACCCAGCGTAGTAAGGAACACGGGAGTTTATTGACGTAGTGTCAATCTTTACTCGACGTGCCTTAAGATCCAACGTAGTAAAGAACACGGGAGCGTATTGACATAGTGCTAAACTTTACCCGATGTAGTAAGGAACATGGGTGCGTATTGACGTAGTGCCAATCTTTACCTAACGTGCCTTAGGACCCAGCGTAGTAAGGAACACGAGAGCGTATTGACGTAGTGCCAATCTTTACTCGACATGCCTTAGAACCTAGAGCATTAAGGAACACAGGGCATATTGATGTAGAGCCAATCTTTACCCGACGTGCCTTAAGATCCAGCGCAGTAAAGAACACAAGAGCGTATTGACATAGTGCCAATCTTTACCTAACGTACCTTAGGACTCAGCAGAGTAAGGGACACGGGGTCATATTGACGTAGTATCAATCTTTACCCAACGTGCCTTAGGACCCAGCGCAATAAAAAACACGGGAGCGTATTGACATAGTGGCAATCTTTACCCGACGTGCGTTAGGACCCAACAGTACAAGAAGCACGGGGCGTATTGACGTAGTGACAATCTATACTCGACGTGTCCTCCGACCTCCAACATAACAAAGAAAAACCTTCCATACCTACAAAAAAAAAAAAAGAAAAAAAAGATGAAAAAAAGCAAATAAGTGCCCTATTGGTGGAAATTCAAAATTAAAGAAAAAAAAGAAACAAAAAGAAACAAAAGACAAATTTAAGAAAATAAACATAAAAAAAAAAGAACAAAAAAAAAAGGAAGAGAAAGAGAAGGAAAAAAATGGAAAAAAGAAAAGAGAAGAGAAAGATGTGAAAAGAGAAAGAATTAAAATAAATAAAGGGAGAAGAAAAAAAAAAAACTCAAAGAGAAGGAAGAAGAATGTGAAAAAACAGAGGAAGAATTGAATGAGATTGATGTGTGGATGGAGCCCTATTTATAGAGGCCAATATTGGATTTAAATCCTAATTCAATTTAGATTTCCTATTGAAATCTTATTTCTTTGATAGATTTTAATGAGATTCTTCGGTCAAATTAAATTGTAGATTGGATCTTAAATGGATCTCAAATTCAAATCTGAAACATAATTCAAAGTTTATCTTAAATTAAAATTACGGGATTTTATCTAATTTGATAATATTTCAAATTAAAGTTTGGTCATATTCCAACTTTTATCCCAAATTTAAATTATCAAATTTAAAGTTCTTTCCTCACATCCAAATTAAATTGGGGATAGAGCCTCAAATTTAACTCAAGTTAAAATTTGGCCATATTTCAAATTTTATCTCAAATTTAAATAATCCAAATTTGGAATTCTTTTCTCAAAGCCAAATTAAATTGGAGATAGAGCCTCAAATTTATCCCAAGTTAAAATTTGGCCATATTCCAAATTTTATCCCAAATTTAAATTATCCAAATTTGGAATTTTTTCCTCAAAGTCAAATTAAATTGGGAATAGAATCTCAAATTTATCTCGAATTAAAATTTGGTCATATTCCAAAGTTTATTTTAATCAAGCCTATGTACTAAATTCATAGTTTGATTAATTGACGCATTGAATAGAGTCAAACTCAAGGACATATAACTTGTATTTTGATTCTAACTTTATCTTTTTTTTTTATTCGTCCATTCATGCATGTGCATAAATCTCGAAAATGGGCATTTGTTGAAAGAGAAATTTTGGACCAATCACAAATTGACATGTCATTTCTCAAATTAATGACAATTACAAATAATTGAATTTGGGACCAATTAAAAGTTGACATGTGCCCCAAATTGAAAATGAAGACATAAATTGGCAAATCTCGATGACACCACGTGTTTTTGTCTTGTTCATTGGATTAAATAAAATAATCTGGTCCAATTTGATATTAATATTTAGGCTAAAATCCAATTGAGTCTTAAAATGGGCTTAATTTATCCCAAGGACCAATAAAGGCCCAAGTTCAATTTGTTGGCCTCAAGGGCCAAACTCATGGACCAACCAAGTCCAAGTCCACAAAACCCATCTGAGAACTCTATAAATACAAGAGGTCTCTTCATTTGTGGGGTCATAAAATTCTATACTTCAGAGCCTAGAGAGAATTCTCCCTACAATTAGAAGACTCCTAACTCTAGAAGCTGAACCAGACTTGAAAACTAAAGTTGCATACATTCTTCTAAGACTCTAACTTTAAGAACATTCACGCGTTCCGCTTCCATACAACAAGCGTACGCATTCAACTGAGAGAGAATCAGAGGACCAAGTACTAGAGATCGAACCACATCAGCATCAAAACTACATCAACTTAAGTTCAACTCTACGAAACAAGTTTCTCAGAAAACCTTGTGCGAACAATGTCGTTCTAGGGTCACTACCATATTTTTCCACGTCCAATTTCTATTTGAAATTTTAAAAAGTTTCAACTCCAAAAGAATTTTGAAACTTTATCAAAAATAAAGGGCAATATTGCAAATTTAATAGAGATAATTTGAATAGGAAGACAAATTTCACTGATATTTTTTATAACTTAATCTTTTATATAGAGCATCTTAGTTTGCTTTTTTTTTTTTCTCTCTCTCTAAACAAATAAACTTTACCAAAGTAGCAGGATTTTGAAAATCACATTGTATTAATTAATGGTTTAATCTTCGTTGATTAATACAAAAAGGTAGTTAAGTGCTATCAATAATTTAAAGATAATGTTAATTAAAATATGATGTAAGTGTAGATCAATGAACACCAAATATTTTTGTCGTTTAGTCATTATTACGAAAAGATAATAGTCAACCTATTATAAAGTTAAATATATATATACACATCCATTAAATTAGCAAAAGAAATCAACTTTAAGATCTTGAAAAATCTCATTTATATTATAAAATAAAAAGAAAATAAGGACAAATATATTAACACAAGAGAGAAATTGAGAGAAGAAACTAGAGAATACATGAGTATTATTCTCAATTGAGGTGTATTTTACAAATGCACCATACACTACTATTTATAGGACATGGAATGATATACGTTACAATGTAGAATTCAATTGGAGTGTATGTTACAACATAAAATTAAATGGGCGATTTATGATATTTTGTAACTTATGTAGGTTATGGATATCTACACTAAATATTATATTTAATAATATCTAATAAAAATATAATACTCTCCTTAGATATCTATATTATATAAAATAAATGTCTCGTTAAAACCTTACTAAGAAAAAATTCAATGGGAAAAAAATCCTAGTGAAGGAAAAAGAGTACATTATTTTATATACTTTGATGATTGCCTCATTAAAAACATTGCTAGGAAAACCCGATTGGAAAAGCCATATTCGAAAGGAAAAAGAGTGGAGTAAGTTTACTCCTCCTCATGGAAACATCACTTGACATCTCATAGTCATCACATTCAAATGTTATATACTAACTTCTCAAATGTTGTAGATAAATCTTCATAATAAGTCTGTCAAGTTGTCTTTTAAATAAATTTGTTGTATCATAATACCACCATTTTATCTGTAATGTTATCTTCATATAATAACATTCTTGGTCAACCTCATGAATCGTTAGAATTTCAGTAATTGCTATTAAGTTCTAGCTCTTATGGGTTAGATAAATAACTTGCATATTCACAACCAACTAGAACATAATTAGATTTATTGTGAAGAAAATAAATCAATATAAACTTATTCTCAAATAAAACATATAATATATGTTCAACTCTACTCCAATATCTTTCTTTTGGAGGAATATTATATCCATGTAGCAAAATTACTAAAAATGCTAATAGATAATGTAAAACAAGAAAATATATAAATGCACTTATTTCCCAAAACTTTGATTCTTTAGGATCCAGAGTTTTTCATAATCATATCCTTAGATTAGATGATATATCTTTTTAAGAATCACTATGGAAATGTTCAATGATGTAACTAGTCTATATAAGATCTTTTATGTATCACTTGATGCAATCTCATCTGCTTTATGCTTTATTTGAAAGCTAGGAGAAAATTTTGTTTTCTAGAACTTTCATTTCAATTTCTTTCTTCAAAAAACTTTATTGCCTTTGAAATCTCTTCAGGAGTTTCAGATCATTAACATATACAAATATAGTAAATCTTGACTATGATAGTATCATATGGACAAATAGGGTTATTTTATGACTTTATTTCAACAAATATTTAATGAGGTGATTATATCACATTCGTCAGGAATGTTTATAAGAATTTTTGTGATAAATATAATTCTCTAAAATTTGAATTATATGATTCTAGTACCTTTAATCCTTCAGAGATTTTAATAAATAAATATCATAATTAAGAGATTCATATAAACATGGTATGACTACATCCTTATGATGTAGCCAGATAAATTAGATATCCCATGCTAATGTATCCACCATTAGAAAATATGTTTACTCATAATCAAATACCAACGTTCTTTGCGAGAATGATTGTGGAATTTCTCTCGCTTTGTATCTTGTGACCTTATTTTATTTATTTTTATTACAAATACTTACTTGGATCCCAAATGTTTGTTATTCTCCAATGTCTGGACTACTAGTCCTCACAATTAAAAAATGAGTTGATTTCTATTAGATTGTGTTTTTCCATATAAGTCAATCATTTCTATGTCGACATTTTTCAATATATCTAAGCACATAATACTCACTTTCCTAAATAATATCAAGAGCAACATTGTATGTTGTCAGCTTATATAAATTTGGTTCCATCTTTTCATGTCATAACATAATTTATCGAGATCTCGTTATTATTCTCATTTTCTTCAATATTCTTATGAGTACTCATAGTTAGGATTTCTTCTAGAATATCTCATATTCTTAACTAAGTCATTTTGATTATTGACTACTTCTTTTTCAAGGATCTTTATTTATGGAACCCATTTGTTTATCACGTTCCCAGCGTGGTGCAGACAACTTGTTACATTGGGATATAAATTTTACATGTTGTATTTACGACCAATATATATATCTTTGTTACTTTTTTGCAACTATAAATGCTATGTAAAATACATCTAACATTTGATTTGTAATATTTTACAAATCAATTATCTTTTGAACTTCTAATTCAAAGTGATCTGTATGGTAATAAAAATGAGACACTATTTATGCATTCCATTCAATTTATTTTTCCAACTTTTTAATTCATCTCTCTAATGTTGGAAAATTTGTCTCATTAATAACAATTAGCAAATTGTGCAATAAATATATTACCCGTCAAGGGTTCAAAAGTATTTAATAATTGATGTGAAATCAATTTCAACGTCAATTTAATTGTAACCTCTTTTGGTGAATCATTTTAAATTGTTTCATCATCTTAATTATTGTTTTTTAACAATAATTTAAATATTGACTACATATCTTGCATATGAAATATATTTGGCTTCTGGTCGTAAGCTCATAAGTCATTGGCTTAGAGCATACAATCATTACATGATTTCATACAGACTTAAAAGGTTTGTTATTTGAACATAAGCTATAGGAGGTTCAACACTTATCCCAATCAACATAAAATAATAATTATCAAATGCTTGGGATGTAAACTCACTAGTATTATCAAAACAAAAATTTCTAATTTCACAATCATAAAATTTGTGCCATGATTTTAACTATTTGAGCAATTAACCTTGCAAATGTAAGGTTTTGATATGACAATAAGGATATATATGATCATCAACTAGATGCGTCAACAAAAACCATAAAATATTTAAATAGTTCACTTGGTGGATTAATAAATCCGTTTCATGAATCAATTCAAAAAATAGGAGAGGTTCAATTTCAATTTTAGCTAATGAGAGTTTGATAATTAATCTCTTAGGAACAAGCCACACATGAAAATTTATTTGGAAGAATCTTCTAGTTCTTCAGTAGATGTTAGTGTATATTTCTAATACTTATATTCACTATAGACCCAAAACGACTCATCATGTCAAATAAAAATATATTTGGATCAATGAACTTCAAGTTCATTGTTATATATATTTCAATTACATAAATGTGTGTAATACAATTAAGAAAGAAAAGTAAGTAAACAACTTTTCTATATATATTTCCCGTAGGAGGCAATAGATATAATATATAAATATCATATATCATTTTGATTATTAATCAACTCTCTATATACCTTCTAAATTGACTGAATTTCTCTTTTATTTACAAGAAAATAAAGTATATCAATGGTAAATCTTGCTCTTCTAGGCAAAACAAAATTTTCTTTTCCGAGATCTTTAATAATCAAGTCTACAGGACTTAATATCATATTTGATGTTTCATTTCAAGCCTTTCGAATTTTGGAAACGTGTTGTCTACTTTAAGTATAATATGCATAGATGCACTATATGCAAAACATAAATATCAATTATTTCTATTCTCTTTAGGAGATCTATAACCAATCCAAATATCACATATACAAGTGGATCAAAAAGAATAATCATCTCTTCAGGAGATTCTGAGAAACTTGTAATAGCCAAATAATATGATATTTAGGGGTTAAAAAGATAAGCTATCTCTTCAAAAGATTCAAATAAATTCTCAAAATTTGCTTTCATATTTTTCTTTTTCATTACTGAGGATTTTAATGTTCAAAAAGACTTTTAATGTATGACATGTACAATATTATTATCTCTTTTGCATCACATTTGAAAAATAAAATTTTCTTTCAAAACATTGTATGTGTGTGGTTTTAATAGAATAATTATTTCTTTCTTTATAATATGGTTACGACCACAATTATTAAATATTGAAACATTCACTTCAAGGAATGATATTAAATTATTTAGTCGAAATTCATTAATATGATCATTCGTTTTATTCAACCTCAAAAGAGATTAGATAAATAAAATTTATTAGTTTATAAGCATTTATTAATTTAAAATATGTGCAACTACAAGTGCAAGACAAAGAACACTAATTAATTTATGCAACTTCAGGTGCATTGAATCAAAATCAGTTTTAGGAAGAATAATTAACTATTATACATAACTTTCATAAACTTTGTCATGATAGAATTTAATCAAATACATATGATCACTATAAATGTCAGAAGTTCGCAAATGTCTTCACATGAGAATAATTAAAATATTCAACAATCAAAGAAATTTTAATATCAGCATGACAAAAATTTGACTAATTCAACTCCCAAGTTAGTTTCCAGGTAAAGGTGTTCCCCTCACGGTCAGCTTAAATACCTCAGCCTAGCCAAAATAATCCTTAGACAAAGTTCTCTTATAGTCATTTTTTATTTATTTCTAATTCATCAATCTTTTAATTAATAGCTAATTAATATATTAATGACTCAAGTGAATCATTAAGCTTTATTTTTAATCTTAAAAAAACTAATTTATTTAAGAAATAATCTATAATATTTTTAAATCTTAAACCTTTCCGAATAAAATTAAAGATAGTCTTGGATATTTATTCTAATCATATTTCAGAGATAAAAGATAATATTATTGGAAGATAATCTTAAGAGATAAAAGGATAATATAAGTAGGAGAGAATCTTAATCCCTATTAGAAAACTTCGAACCATTAGAAAGATGTAGGATAAACGTCGAAATTCAATTTTCCTATTCAAATATATAAACATATAAACTAATAAGGAAACATCTCAATTAAATCTAAAATAAGATCATAATTTACAACATTAGCCTAAATGACATACATTAGGCAAACTAACAAACAATATTATAAATATATATGACAATTTACAATTTGGTAGTCTTAAAAAAATTGAAGACAATTTAATTAAATTATTAAAATTTAAACCTCAAGATATATCTTGATTGACCATATCAATTTTCCTTTACCAAAGTTCCTTTATGTGGATTAAACACCAAATCAAGAATAAACATTGCCATTTTTTTTATTCAATTAATTACTTCTTTGCGCCCATGCCACAACCACACAAGTAAACATTTATCATATAATTTTGTATTTTTCCACACAAAGAAAACTTAAAAAGGAGATTACTTTTGTTTATAGGTATGCATCACATTATTCAAAATTTGTTTTCCATACAATCATAATCTCCACTATGTGTGCTTAGTCCGATTCTTATAATTTCAAACCTCATTCACAACAAATTTAAAAAGCTCATAAAAGTACATAAAATTTAGAAATTGATCTAATGCATAAGTCTAATTAACATCAAATTTGCCATTCAATTTCACAATCCACGTATATTTGCATATATGAAAATTTAAAATACTCATCTTCTTTTAGAATTTAATTTTAATAGAATAAAGATGAATGATGTTGGTGAGAAAACCAATGATGAATACATCAAATACATACATATAATTTTGTTTCCTCTAACCCAAACGAGAACAAATTACCAAAATCAAAATACTCACCATATTTAAACGAAATTCTAAATACCTCAGAAATTATGGAGAAAATTTTGGTGGGCCTTTAGCGTTCTTGATATTCCAATGAATCAAATTTAATCTCTACAAAATCTTCAAAGTGGTAGAGACTTGTGCTGATAACGTATTATAAAATGGAAAGAAAATAAGGACAAATATACGAATCCAAGAGAGAAATTGAGAGAAGAAACCATAGAACATATAGGTATTATTCTCAATTGAGGTGTATTTTAAAAATGTACCATACACCACTATTTATAGGACATGAAATGATATACCTTACAATATATATAGAATTCAATTGGGGTGTATGTTACAACATAAAATTGAATGGGAGATTTATGATATTTTGTAACTTATGTAGGTTATGAATATCTACACTAAATATTATATTTGTAATATCTAATACATTTATAATAATTTAATTACTTTTAAATTTTGATATATATCTTTGAATGCTTAATTAATCTAGGAAGTGACAAGAAAAAAAGAAAGAAGGAAATGGCAGTTTTATTACCTCAGCCACCATGGTGTTTAGAGCGAAAGACAAAAAGTCCCAAACAGAAGTACATTTTGCTCCATGGTTCTTCACTTGTTCTTCCTACTATTGTTAGAATCATAAGTCCACCAATTACCAATTCTTCAGCACGACACTTTAAAAACATTGAAAAATCCTCTTGAAATTGGTTGTAGTAAGCATCAATCACACTCTTTGGACTTGTACTGTTCATGAATATCTTCCCTTCATTCTCATTCTCTATCCCTTCAGGGACCTGTATATATAGAATCTCGTATTCAATTTTTTCTTTTAAAAAATAATCATTTTAGTTTCCACTAGAAAAAAAATATAATCATTTTAGTTTCCATAGTCATTTTAGTTCTTTTTTTTCAAATTCAGTGTCTATTTTAATTACCTATAAATTTAAAAGTTACTTAGTTGATCATTCTGGTTCTATTAGTTTATTCTGGTTTTAACGTTTTGAAAATGTCTATTTTAATCAATTACAAATTTAAAAGTTACCAATTTTGTCTATGTGTGTTACAATATTCTAAGGTAAATTATAGATACACAACTCTTTGTACAAGTCAATAGAAAAATAATTCATTGTTAAAAATATGTCATTATTTTATCTTTATATATAGGTATCCTTTTGTTTCTCTTGGTACTTTTAAATGTAATCTCAATACTTTCAATAAATCTTAAAACTACTCCCTTTAAATAATACACCCAAAGTATAGGTCTTGGAACCTGAATTCCACTAATAGAAAGTTTGGTGTACCTTAATTAAAGTCCTTTTAATATGGGGATCATATATTAATTTAAACTTTTTTAGGCATCACTTTCAATTACAAAGAAATATATATATTTGAACGGACTACAGAAAAGATTGATGCAACTAAGTGTTTTTCATTTTTTAACAGTGGAATTTGGGTCAAGGCCAACTGGGTGTAGTTTATAAAAGGATTTTCTACACATATAGTCTTAATCACATAACTATATAAAACTTTCATATTTTTTATATTAAAAAAAAAACTTTCATATTTTTTATGTAAATAGCCTAATTGGCTATTATTTTACATAAAAATCTAATCCAATTTACTTTTTCTGGCTCCTTATCGTTAATTTTTTTAGACAAATAGTATTAATATGAAAAGACACATGTAAGGAAAGTTTCTCGAGATTAATGAACTCCCCTAAAATAGTATTCTTTTAAAAAATAAGGAAAGATTCCGCAGAAATTCGAAAATTGTTCTCATAAATAAAAGCAAAAATCGACAAGAAGTCTTAAAGGAAAAAACAAAGTATATTTGATATATACAACACAATATATGATATATATTTGAATTTTCTAGAAATAAATTAAGCTATATTTCATAAGTGCATGAACAATGATATACCAAAGAATACATTCAATGTATACTTACGTTTTTCATTGTATTTGTAAGCACATACAAAAATAAACTATGGTGTATGTGATGTATATTTATATTTTCTAATCTATTACCAGTATATTCGACATATACCTGAGATATCAATAAAAAAAAAATAAAATTCCTGAAAAGATAAATAACATTAATTTGAAATATTTTACATTAAATAAATATCAATCAAAATTAATATATAACAAAAACAAAATTCAAAGCGATGTTAATAACTAAAGAATTAATTTTTTTGATGAAATAATGGTATAAGAGGTTAAATTGATCCAAAATTAAAGCTAAAAACCTCTTCACTAATCATTCAAAATGTAAGAATGTAAGATATTTATGAATTATATGATGTAGAAAGGATTTTCTGTGAAATAGTCTCTTTATAAAAAGTAATTTCAATTAGTGGAGAGGAGAAAGAAAGATGCGAAACACACATGTAAATATGAGACCCACCCGCGAGAGCCAATGAAGGGTACAAGAGGAATGAAAGAAATGGACAGAGTTGGTGGGAAAATGCCTGGAATAGAAAGAACCCGGCACCCCATTAAAGAAACATGGACAAGAATCAAAATCATGTCCTCCAATTTGGGTGTTCAAGTCTTGCAAGAAGCTTGGCAAGGATCTGAAAATAGCATTGAAGTCATTTCCATGGAGGTCATTCAACAAAATTTGATACTCCAAAGGCTTTTTCTTAAGCCTTTTACGAATCTCCTCAACTTGTTGCACTAAATTGGAAGCAATCAACAGAGCGTTTGGGCCAGAAGAACAACCTAAGTCGGCCATGGTGAACGTCGTGGTTGGAAAATTACTTTGATGACAAAATTTGGTTATGGCTTCCTTTGCTATTGACCCAGCTAAGGACATCACCTTTCTCTGTTCCAAATTAGTCTTAACAAGAATTAATTACAAAATAATTTAATTTAATTAGAGCCCTAGACTTTAATTGATATTTAGGATGTTTGCTTGGTTAAACCCAACGATTCGGCAGCCTGTAGTGTTGATGAATTTGGTTCAATAAAGCTAGTCATTGTACACACATAAATTGGAAGTATGTTTAATCGACGAGAATCAATGATCTAAATTGTCTCTCTTGCTCCCAAAACTAGATTTTCATATCTTTGGTTACATTTACCTTTTACTTTCCTGCCTTTAATTTTCATGCACTTTATCTCTATGCCACACACAATCCCCCCGTTCACCACTACAACTAGTGAATTGCCTTAACGAAACATCATTGGTGTCTCTCCCTGCAGATCGACCCAAACTTGCCACTATTGCTATGTCATCATTGGCTCGTAGTAGGAGTAAAGTTTGGTATTATAAATTTCTTTTGATCGGTTCTTTTTTGGAATAAAACAAAACCCAATGGAGTTGTATCACCCTTCTTTAACCATTTCATTGTCATATCAAAAATAAGTTTTCCCCAATCTATGTTACAGAAAGTCTCCCCGTCATCTATGTAATTTAGGAACCCGTAGTTCATACTAGATTTTCTCTCTCTTCCCATGAGTCCAAACTTAATAATGTAGAAAAGGGACATCTTGATTGCATCATAATCGTTATCAAACTCTAATGAATGGTACTTGTTGTCCCATTCATAACCTTCATATCCTCCACATCAGTCAGGTATTTTCTTCTAAATCTGACATGGGTAGTATCCCTATCTACCAATCTAGTCTAGTGTTTTAACCCCATCACCAGATCAAACTCTCTCCGCCCAAATGACACTGTTGTGTCCAATAATAAATTAAAACCAAGAGTATCTCTCCTACTCTCCCTAACCTCTCCCAGAAGAATATAATGAATCAAGGGTCCATTGAACAAAACGTTAGCATCTAATATAAGCCTAAAACAGGTATGCCTAGACATTGCTAATTCGATGGGGTTAATGTCTTTCTAATGCTCGTTTGAGCTTTCCTTAAGTGTGCACAACAGGTCAGGGCAGTAGGGAAATGGTCATTGGCGTGAATTTTTTAACCAAATCCATCAGACCTACATTATTTGATACAAATAATATGTCACACCCCATCTCGAATTAATCTCTTTAACCCAAAAAGAGGGTAGGACTAAGCCATCTATGTGTCCAACATAGGTCTACCATGTTGGCTTTTTGACCCTTAATCTCAAATTAATTAATTTAATGGATTGATTAATTAGTGTTTTGATGATAACAAACCTGATTTTATTTATTAACTATTTGAGTATTTTGAAGTGTCTATTGTGTGGAGCTTAGAACAACGGTTCCAATGCAATTTGAATCACTCAAATCGAAGTTCAAACGAAAAAGATATGACCGAAACAAGCTTAATGGAAAAATCCCGAGCTGATGACGTGGCAGATTTTTTTAATCAAAGTGGACAAATTGAAAGGTGTCACTTGGAGAAATGGAGAAGTGACAATTGGTGGGTTTTTTATTTTTGGATTGATGTTAAAAAGAAAATGAATTTAAAAAGAAGATGAATTTAATATTATTATATATGTTTGTGTCTAACGGCTAGTTACTTTTTTAAAAAGATTAATTTAGTATTATTATATGTTTGTGTCTAATGGCTTGTTGAGTTTAAATCTCCACCATTCAATTTTCTTTTACAAAAATCTAATGGTCCAAATTAATTTGGTTTTCACCCACTTTCATTTCTTTTTAAACACTTCATTTTCTCCAAAAAGTTTTCCCAACTTTTACAACTTTACAATTCCTCAAAAATTGAAAAAGGTCACCATTGTTGCTCTCTCTCCAAGCTTTCAAATTTCTTTCTTTTCATCTTATTCTAGATATATACTTTCATTGTATTGTGAGGATTGAGTATCGTGAGTTCAAATCTGTACATCTACTCTTTTTAGAGAGTTTTAGTGTGTGATTTAAAGCTTCAAGAATATTGTAACGGTTGGATCCTAACCCGTGGAAAGGATCGGGTTTGCTCATGAACCCGGAAAAAGGAGCAAGGTAGTGGTTCGGCTCTCATCCGTGGAAAGAGTCAAAGGAGATTTTTTAATCGAAATCCCAAGAGGCGCTTGAGAAAGTGGATGTAAGTCGAGTTTGACTGAACCACTATAAAAATCACGGTGTCTTCTTCTCCAACTCTTTCTCAATTAATTTTACATTCAATTTTTAGTAGCATGTTATAGATTACTATCCTTCTTTGTTGAGATTGATTGAATCTTGTGTTTTATATATTTTTATCAATCTTGATATTTAGCATCAATTAAGATTTTTATTAATTTAATTCAAAATTTAATTCAATTAGTTTAATTTGAGCATATTTAGGAATAAGTTTAATTAAACCCTATTCACCCTCCCCCCTCTAGGGTTGCCATACCGGTCCAACATACCATGCGCCCAACTTGCTTCCTCTTGAGATAAACTTCTTTTGCTCCTATTGTCCAATATGAATTATCCAACACTTAACCAAATTTCCTTTCCTAATGAGCCATGTGTCCAACACCTTTAACATGCATCCAAAGTCCCATGTACTTAGCCAAATTTCCTCTTCTTAGCTTCTTTATGCGTCCAACTCCTTTGTATGTGCACCTTGACCTAAGTGTTTTTCCTTTAACTAGGAAAGGTTGCTCAACGCTTAGCCAAAATCTTGCCTCTAACCAAACCATGTGTTCACCAGGTCTTCCTTGGCTTAGGTGTCTCTTTCAACTACCATAAGTTGTTCAATACTTAGCTAAAACTTTTCCGGACTTTAACCATGTGTCCAAAAATAACTCTACTCAACCCTTGTTTGCCCTTCCGGGGTTTGTTTCCAACATTGGTTCTCAGTTAAATATGTTGAACTTCCAACCTTGATCCTATGCTTCTGTCATTCACCTCCAACACTTAGTCAATTTTCTCAACTCTCAAGCTTATCAGTTCACCTCTTAGTTCACCTCATAATTTCCAAGCATAGTTTAACAGTTAGAGAATTTCATAGCATAGTTGTCTCCTTTTTTCAAAGCATGGTTTAACACTTAGAAAAATCTCATAACATAGTTTTCTCCTAATCAGTTCCATGATCAATTCTCTCTTCAATACTCAAACTTGGGCAAACACTTTTCTCCCCTCAATGTGCTTCAAAGCATAGCCCTCTTTAAAAGCCTAAAAATTTTATAACTCCACAAGCTGAGAAATTCTACTCTCAAATTTTTCTAACTCCACAAGCTTGTGACCATTTTTCACTTAAAAGTTTATTTCCCTTCCTCCAAAGGTTCTTTCTCATTTTGCATGGAAGTTAGCTTTGAATTCAAGGTTTCACATAATATACAGTAATAAATAAAACATTGAGTCAACAAGGAAAAATGTTTTTAAAAAATGGAAAACTAGGTCAATACCCAGCCCTAATAGGGACGAGGCTAAAAAACAGAACCAAATTATCTATTCAACTCGGACAAATCCCCGCTAGGGTAAAGATTGGGCCAAAATCCAATAAATAACCTTTCCATTAGATCTGGTCCATACCAACAAGGGTAGGCCCAAGTAAAAGACCAGTAGCCTCGCCCTTTTGTTGTACCTGGTCCACACCCAGCCATGCCTTTTTTGCCATATATTAAAAAACCTAAATTCGACTTATCTAGTTCTCTTCAAAAGATGGGAAACCCTATAACCTTACCAGGCTATATCGATTCATCCACGAAAGGACCAAAGAAATGCACCAAGTGACGCGCGCATGCATAAGCGCAATGCGTAGTGTCGCTACGCTCTAGGTAGGCGCTCTGATTTCTACCTAGAGCATAGCGATGCTCCATGAGAGTGCAAAACTCCTTTTAGAATCGACATCTAGGTTTTCTTCTATGAGATGGAGGTGTTCTTGATCTTTTGTGAGGAAATTGATACATCCTTCACAAGGAATTGCTTCATTGATGCTAGAGTTACTATATGAACTTGAAGATGTAGAATCGGTATAACAACCCTAGAGGGGGGTGAATAAGGTTTATTTAAACTAATGAAAACTTTTTACTAAATATGGGCCAAATTAAACAAATTAACACACTTTTTACTAATAAATAATTTAAACAAGAATTCTTTGCAAATAATCAACTTTGAATTAAACAAGAAATAATTAACCATCACACTTTTAATCACTCTATTTGATTCTTATAAAAAGATTGGTAAAAGATATGAAATTTTGAGAACTACCAATAAAAATAAACAAATATGAGCAATTTATTTCAAGAATTAAAAATTGCAATTAATTTCATGCAATAAAATATAATATCAAATTAATTACAAAATTAAATCGGAGGGGGTAAAGAAATTGACACTGGGAATTTTATAATGGTTCAGCACAACCAACCTACATCCACTTCCCAAGCTCCTCTTGGGTACTCCACTGGAAGTCTTGAATTCTTTCCACGTATTAAAGCCCAACCGTTACACCATCGATTTTGCAAGCTCAAGAGCATACTCAATCGTTTCCACGGATAACGATCAACCGTTACAACTGCTCTTTTCTGGGATTAAGAGCAACCCTTACAAAATGTTTGGAAAAATTAAAGAACATACTTGAGAAACTCTCTAAGGGGGTGTTTGTCTCACCAACATGAGTTGAGTTGAGTTGGTAAAAATTACCAACTCAATGTTTGGCCCACCAACTTTGAATGTTGGTGGAGTTGAGTTGGTTTTTTCACCAATTCATCTCAACTCGCCCCAACTCGCCCCAACTATCCCCAATTCTCCATCCCTCCAATGCTTTAATGGCTCCACCCATCAGCGACTACCACCACCACACTCCGGTAACATACTCCGACGACCATCTTCGCCCAGTCAACTCTGATGACCAACTTCACCCCTCAACAACTACCTTCGGCGACAACTACGATGACCAACGCCAACAACCACCTTCGCGCAAAGCAACTTCCGCTACATACTCTGACAACCACCTTCCCGCGCCCAACTTGGACGATCAACTTCAGACTCTGATAACCACCTCCAACAACAACTTTGACAAGCGCCTTCAAGCAAAAAAGCAACTTCGGAACATACTCCAACTACCACGTTCACGTGGCCAACTCCGACGATCAACTTCGAGTTCCAAAAACCACCTCCGATGACGACTCTGGAGAAGACCACCATTGAGTGTTATCATTGATAAGCACTTATGTACATAGACATTTTTGTGGACATTATTATTTCATTTGTAAGTGACAAACTAGACTTAACCATAAAAACTAACTATAAAAAATGTTTGCACAAAAAAAAATGTATCATTTTGTTGTATTAGTGTAAATGTAAAGAATCAAATGTTTGCACAAAAAAGAAAAAAAAAATCATTAACCATAAAAATTGAAATTCATATTTCACAAATGGGCAAAAAACAAGATAAGAATTGGTTTTTTTTAATTAATATTTATGGTTGAATTAAAATTAACTGAGAGTTAAAAATTGAGGGTTAGGGAGTAGAGAAAATGTTCGTTTTATTGGAATACGACATGTCTTTAGGGATGTGAATAAAATTATTATGTAATTAAGTGTTCAAATTGTGTGGTGAAAATATGTTACATTTTTCAAAAAGGAAAACCAAAAAGTTTGTTCAATTTTTAAGTTTTTTCAGTGTTCATGATTGAGGGCCAAGTAGTTGTGAGAAGTTCTCATTTGTTTGGAATATGCTCAGTATTTAAGAATGGAAAGAAAATATGTTTTTTAATTGAGTGTTCAAAAATTGAATTCAAAATTTGTGTGGAGTATATGTTTATTTTGTAAGAATTTGTTATGTTTTAAGAATGGGAAAAAAAATTAAGCATTTTTTGTGTTGAAAATTTTAAGAAATGTGTACAGTTGGAAACTTTAAAAAAATAGCAAAAAAAAAAAAAATCCAAGACAAAATCAATTTTGTTTAAAAAAAACTGCACCAAATACCCAACTCATAATTAAGTGTTGAAAAAACATGTTTACTTTGTATGAATTTGTTATGTTTTAAAAATGGGAAAAAATTAAACATTTTTTAGTATTAAAAATTTTATTCTAATGGGAGTATAGTTGGAAATTAAAACAAAAAAATACAAAATCAATTTGTTTAGAAAAATTGCATCAAATACCCAACTCAACCCAACTTTGCAACCCAAACACAGACTTTCTGACTCAACTCATCAACTCAGCACCACAAACACATACATTCCAACTCAACTAAACCCAACTCTACACCCAAAAATAGATAATCTAACTCCACATAAAATCTAACTCCCTGCATAATTATTACCAACTCAATTCAACTCAACTTTGTATGACAAACGCCCCCTAAAAGAGTGGATTTACAAATGGTAGCACTCAATGAATCAATCCTCACAACATAATATATCTCTCTCAAGAATAAGATGAAAGAAGAAAATTGAAGCTTAGAACAGCAACGATGGTGGCTTGGTGAGTTATGGAGGATTGAAAATAATGAAAACTGTTGTGAAATTTTGGAGAAGATGAAGTGTTTAAAAAGAGATGGGAGTATGTGAAAACCAAATTCAATTTGGGCCTTTAGATCTTTGTAAAAGAAAATGAAATGGTTGAGAATAAAAGTATAAGGTACAATATTTTTTTTAAGACAACTAGTCATTAGACACAAACATATATAATATTAAATTCTTTTTATTTTAAGATCAATTAGCAGTTAGACACAAACATAAAATAATATTAAATTCATTTTCTTTTCAAATTCATTTTCTTTTTAAAAATTCAAAAGGCAAAAGTCCACCATTTATCATGCTCCAAGTGGCAGCTTTCAATTGGTCCACATTTATTAAAAAAATTCTGCAATGTAAAGAATAGATTCTGTAGTCTCGTCATCATGTAAATAGATGAATCTAATTTAAGCTCATTTATGTAAATAAATGAACCATTAGACACAAAGTAATAGTTTAGGAACTTAATAAACACTAATTTAAACATTGAGAAAACTTTAACACAACCATAATTTTAATGTAATGATAATTAATATATAGATTAACTAATGTTTATTGAAAAGCGATTGAAAATTGTTTTTTATTCTCTTAAATTAAGGTTGTTTTATTAAATTTCACATGTTTGTTAGTAGCTTTCAAGTCAGTATAAAGAAAATAAGGGTTGAAGGCCAAAAGAACTAAACCGAGCCAAAACCAAATGAAAAAGAGAAGAAGATCACAAAAACCTTAAAAACAGGGCAGCACTGCGGTGCTAGATCGGTGCTGACTCGGTTCTATTTCCCTAGAGCTGCTATGCAAGGAGCACAACCGCACTGGTGCAACGCTACAACACGACACTAAGGGTAGGAATTGTTTACTCATAGCACCGTCGCGCCATCCTATAGCGACGTAGCGCCACCTTATTATGTCGGTCAGTTTCGTGGTGCTACTTTACAACGCCACAACACCAGCTTTCCTAATTTGAAAAATCTACAATTTTAGAAAGAATTATGGTCGGTCAAGTCTATAAATTCAGGGGTTTCCAATAACTCTAAACACACAATATAGAGCCTCAAAAAGTGGGTTGGCTGTAAGGAAGAGAGAAAAGAAGTTGAGAGAGAGCTTAATGTCGTTCGAGTTCCCGACGTGAAGATCAAGGAAGTCTTAGCGGTTCCTCCTCAATCAAGGGTTTCTTTACAGTAGAGTTTTCCTTTCTTTACACTCTTTCTATGCTAAAAGTTGTCTTGAACATGTTGTCTAAAGCTATGAGTGGCTAGACTCTTTAGTTTTAGGGTATTGATGAATTGTTTATGAAATTATGTTAATGTTGTAAACTTTTCATAGATTGTTGTAATGAATATGTTTTTCATTATTATTGTGCTTAATTCTTGTTGATTGTTCATCCATGCCTGTGTAGATTAGATGTATGATTTAAAAAATTGTATGTTTAATTGGAACTATAACAATTAATCATTATTAATCTCTCATGCAAATAGTTAGGTTAATAGTGAAACTTGTTAAAGACTACTCTTAATGTCATGTTTACTTAAATTGGTTTCAAGATGTTAGTAATCAATTAGGTTGCATGAGAAAATGTTGTTTTTGATAGAAAATAACCCGGATCTATGTTTCTAGACTTAAGCATATGAATTGCACTCAACTCCATGAACCCTATAATGTTGCATAATGAATTAAACATGGATTCAATACCTTAGAACTCTCTTTGACTCTTGTATTTCAAATTCACTTGTCTTCCTTATTTGTTTTTCAAACCACAACTTGAATTTGAATCCTCAAATAAAATTAACTCAACTCTAGAATAGCTAAGTGATTTAAACCTTCATAATTGGATTCTCAGTGGAACGATATTCGGAATTCAACTGTCTTATATTATAACTTGACCCATGCACTTGCGGCTTGCATCATTTATTACCAAATTTTGATGGATCGTTGTATTATAATTGATATCAATGGAGGAACCTCAAGAAGGAACCGTACATGATGTCCAAGTTTATACTAACCAAAAAAGAATTATGTGAAGCAAGTGGAAATAATGAATATTCAAGTTTCATTTAGTCAACAATGACTTCAAGCTACCTCAAGTAGAGTTTTATTTACTCTTGGATGGTTGCAAATTCATGGAATATGAATGGAAAACTGATAATCTTGGATTTATAGTGGCTAATAAATGTAATTTTCAATTTCAAGTCATTTTATGTATTTTTATGTTACAATTAGATCATGAATTATAATGGTCATTAATTATGAGTGCTACAACATTTTAAATGCTTTCTAGAATGTTTAGGGTTATACTCTGACACAAATATAATGTCTTGTAATTGTTCAAAAAATGAAGAGACTTGAAAAATGTAGTAAAAAAAAGCCTTTGAGCTCTTTTAGCCTTGTGCTATGTTTCTTTTGCAAATATATGTAGGGTTGGCAATGAGGGCGCCGCCCCCGTCCCTACCATTTGTAGGCGGGGATGGGGGCAGGGATTCCTCGTCGGGGATAAAGGTCGCCGTGAGAACCCATTCCCTAAGATAGAGCGAGAGCGAGATAGCGAGAGGAAGACAACGAGAGCGAGACGGCTAGATGACGGATTACTTAGACGGCTATATTATATCTTTTTAACCTCTCGCTTGAAGTCATTGTTCATCTAATGAAGCTTGACTATTCATTATTTCCACTTGAATTTACATAATTCTTCTTTGGTTAGTATAAACTTTGAACAACATATAGGGCTTCTTGAGGTTCATATTGGATGATTGAGGTTTTTCCGTTCATATCAATAATCCACCAA
This sequence comes from Citrullus mucosospermus, assembly GCA_030954485.1. Classification (NCBI taxonomy): domain Eukaryota; kingdom Viridiplantae; phylum Streptophyta; class Magnoliopsida; order Cucurbitales; family Cucurbitaceae; genus Citrullus; species Citrullus mucosospermus. The sequence goes on from CM062060.1 coordinate 11,539,026, forward strand.
AATAGATAAATAAAGAAAAAAACTTGAAATACTTATGAAACATTCTTAAAAAATTTATGTTGTCAGTGACTTGAAATATTTACCAAATATATTTTTTTCTAGAATAATGTACTCTAGGGCTTGAAGTATTTATCAAAAGACTTTTTAAATAATCTAATATTTTTCTGAAATAATAGGAAACTGTTGTAAAATTGAGGAGCAAAAATGATGGAAAAAACGAGAGCACGAAAATTGAGAAATTATAATATTAGAATAATGAAATAATGAAATAAATATAATAATTAAAATAAAGTAAATAAAATAACTAAATAAAGAAAGTGGGATTTATGAAAATGAAATTTTCCAATTCACCAATCATTTCTCTTCTTTTCTCTCCAATGTGTATTTTTCAAACTCCACCAAAGGCCTCTATTTATAGGCAATCTGGTAAGTAGGTGGTGGCATATCATGACCACTAAGGATGTGTCTTTAGTCACTAAGCTTGGTTACAAAATGGGCTATCTATTTATGACTAATATTTATAATACTCCCCCTTAGATGTCCATTATATATATGAAATATATCTCGTTAAAACTTTACTAGGAAAAAACTCAATGAGAAAAAAAATCCTAACGAAGGAAAAAGAGTACATATTTTATATAATATAATACTTCTAAAAGAATACAATACATTTGCTCCCCCTCTTAGGAACATTACTTGAGATCTTTGAGTCGTCGCATTCCAATGTTTTGCATCAATTTTTCAAAGGTTGCGGTTGGTAATGATTTTGTAAATAAGTCTACAAGGTTATCCTTCGAACAAATTTGTTGTACAGTGATGCGCCATTTTGTTCAAGAATGAGTGTAGAAAAACTTTGGTGAAATATGCTTTGTTCTATCTTCTTTAATAAATCCTCCCTTAATTTTGGCTATACATACTGTGTTGTTTTCGTATAATGTTGTTGGAGGATTTTTACTAGAAGACAAGCTATATGTTTCACGAATGTGTTGAGTCATTGATCTTAGTCATACATATTCTCTACTAGCTTCATGGATTACAAGAATTTCAGCATGATTTGAGGAAGTTGTTATCATTTATTTCACTAATTGCCAAGATATAGCAGTTACTCCACAAGTGAACAAATAACATGTTTAAGATCTAGCTTTGTGTAGATTAGATAAATATCCAAAATCTACATAACTAACTAAATCAAAATTTGATTTATTTGAATAAAACAAACTCATATCGATCGTTCCTTGGAGATAACGGAGTATATGCTTAATTCTATTTCAATATCTTTTTGTTGGAGAAGAATTGTATCTAACTAATAAATTTACTAAAAATGCAATATTTGGTCTTGTATTATTAGCAAGATACATAAGTGCACCAATTGCACTAAGATACGGTACTTCAGAACCAAGAAGTTCTTCATTATTATCTCAAGGTCAAAATATATTTTTCTTCACATCTAGTGAACGAACTTCCATTAGAATGTTTAATGGATGTGCTTTATCCATATAGAATCTTTTTAAAAATTTTCCTGTATAAGTTGACTGATGAACAAATATCTCATTTGCTAAATGCTCAATTTGCAATCCAAGTCAAAATTTTGTTTTTCCAAGATCTTTCATCTCAAAATTCTTTCTTAAGATATTCAATTGTCTTTGAAAGCTCTTCAGGAGTTCCAATTATATTCAGATCATCAACATATACAAATATAATAGCAAATACTGACTGTGATTTCTTTATAAAAAGATATGGACATATTGGATTATATTATCCTTCTCTCAATAGATATTCACTCAGGTGATTATACCACATTCGTCGTGATTGTTTCAATCCATATAGTGATCTCCGTAACTTTATTGAATATAGTTCTTGAGAACTTAATTTATATATTCCAAGTATCTTAAACCCTTCTAGGATTCTCATATAAATGTCATTATCAATAGATCCATATAAGTGTGCTGTGACTATATCCATAAAATGTATGTCCAAATTTTCATACACAGTCAAACCAATTAAATATCTTAATGTAATTGCATCCACCATTGGAGAATATATCTCCTCATAATCAATATCAGGTCTGTGCAAAACCTTGTGCAACCAGTCATGCTTTATATTTTGTGATTTCATTATTTTCATTTCTTTTTCTCACAAATACCCATTTATATCCCATAAGTTTGACATCTTCTGGTGTCCGGATTACTGGTTCTGAGTTTAATTCTGCCTAAAAAATGTTGTCAATAACTATATTAGTTTGATTCCATCTTTTTCTATTATGGCATAATTTATTGAAATCTCATTATTATCTTTAGGTATTTCACATTCTTCACTCATTAGTAACAACTTGCTTTGTTGGGATATCAATTTTCAACGGAACATTTGCAACGTGTATATGTGATTTAGGCAAAATTTCCAAATCATTCAATCAAATTTGCAGAACCTGATATTATATTAACTTTTGCTTCCAACATTGTCAATTTGGAAAAATATTTTCTATTTATAAGTATCATATGTGTAGTTTACAGTATGCCAAACATAGATCTTCATTCCTAATTGTTTAGTCACTCAACATATGAAAATTCTCCATGATTCTTCATTTAAACAAAATAATTACAGTAAAAAAAAAAAAAAAAAAAAAAACTTGAAATACAAAGTTCAACTTTAAAAAACATAAAAGATAGATAGATAAAACAATTCTAAATATTCTCAAAATCAAAAGAAACACTTGCTATGCCATTATTTATGCTAATTTTCTCTTCAAGAGATTCAAATAAATCCACCACATTCAAATTTGTTATATTAGATGGGTCAAATATATCATTATCATGGTATGCAAAATTTGCCTCCACATTTTCCCCCTTTTTCCTTTAGGGAAACTTGATACAGATCTTGATGTACGACAAGCACGAGATTTTTATCTTGTCGAACTTTTCCTTTATGATCATCATTTTGGGTGATTCTTTTGAAATTTGGATGATTAGAATGACCACCACGAAAATAATAATTATTTCTTCCTCTACCACTGTCACGACTACGACCACGATTATTAAAATTTATAACATTCACTTCAGGGAATGGTATTGTTCTAGTTGATCGAGATTCATGGTTCTTCATTAATAACTCATTATTTTGTTCAGCCACGAGAAGACATGAAATTAATTCAGAATATTGTCTAAAACATTTATTTCAATATTGCTACTGCAGGAGCATATTCAAGGCATGAAATGTAGAAAATGTCTATCAGTAATTTTTTCTCCGCATAACAAATTTGAACTGATTTTAAATAATGTGGAGTTGTAGTCACTTACTGATTTGAAATCTTGGAGCCTCAAATGCATCCATTCATAACAAGCTTTAGGAAAAATGACTATTTTCTGATGATCATATCTCTCTTTTAAATTCTTCCACAAGTTACAGGAATTTTTTATTATTAAATATTTCATCTTCAATCCCTCGTACAATGGCAAAGGAAAATCATTGCTTTTGCTTTTTTTTGGATGTATTTTTCTCTTTAATTGTTTATGTATTTCAGCATCAAACACCCATGATAAATAATTATTTCCATTGTTGTCAGGGCTGCAAATTCTATTTTTATAAGAATTGCCATGATAACACTATCACAAAAAATTACATACCTTCAACAAAAAAACGACAAGAGCTCATGCTAACAAGTTGTAAAATTAAGAAGCAAAAATGACAAGAAAAACGAGAGCACAAAAACCGAGGAATTATAATATTAAAATAATAAAATAATGAAATAAATATAATAATTAAAATAAAGTAAATAAAATAACTAAATAAAGAAATTGAAATTTATGAAAATGAAATTTCTCCCTAATCCTTTCTCTTCTTTTCTATCTAATGAACATCTATTTATGGCTAATATTTATAATAATAATATCATTTCTAAGAAAAATAGTTCTTTTTTTATTTATTAACAAAACGAAAACACGACAGAAACAATAAATAATGTAAAGCAAACGGTTGCATTAAGAGATGTGATATCCACCCACTCATGCATTGTTTTCCCTTTCCGTTTAGAGTTTTTCGAATCTGCTGAACCAACCAACCAATAAAGGTTGAAGAGAGCCTTTAATTCCTTGGGGAATGTTATATCGAGCCCAGGGCCTCTCCAAGTACCAGTCCCAACCGTAATTTAAAACCTTTCTGTTGCAAATATTAAATAATATTCTACGTTTGCAAATATGGATCAGGTAATGTCTTACCCATGGATGATTAAACCTTTAACCTTATCAACTAGATATGCATGAATTATCATTGAGTTACGTTAACCCTTACAATTCGTGCACTTTAGTAAACAATTGCCACGCTGATCAAAGTATGCAAACTAGAAGCATCAACAAAGCCAAATTTGGTTTTGTCCTTATTCTTTTTCCAATGTAAAAGAACAGTATTACATATCGTACAACACTCTCACCAAGAATATGTGAACAAGAATCCAATACAATCATCTTTTCCTTTTCCTTTGTATTTTTCCCGCAAGGGATATAGTTTTTCAGATTCGAGCTATCAATAAGTCGAGCTTAGAAGTGTTGCTTAGTACAACCTGAGACGAATCCTTAGCTGCCCAATCTACCTGACATTTCTCGATTAGTTTACCAAAAGGTAAGTGAATAGTGCATTCCTTTTTTCCATTCATGTTGCTGATTTATTGATGCACTGTTCTCACGTTAATGCCGAACTCTGCACATTTCGGTTTGCATACATCCATCAGGAATGGAAGTTCTTCAATTTCCTATCCAGTTATTAAATCAACATGGTCCAATAAAAACTTGGTCCGTATTCTACTCTGGTAGTTCCACTATTCGTATCGATCTAGCCTCATTCATATCGCTACTGGAAATTGAATGAACGCACAAAAGATACCAGAAAGTATGGGTAGCACTTTTTCAATAGGTTTGAGGGAAGGAATGAGATTATATCAATAAAAAGTATTGCATACCCTACAACTCTATCACAGGCCTTGCAAATTCCCAATCCTCTTTCGACATGTCAAGAAATTCAACATTGCCGTCTTCAAACATGATCTACAAGAACATAAAAGAGACTGACAACAGTTCTACGATACAAGATATAGAAAAGAATGTTAAACAAGTCAACTTACAGAATGTTTTCTGGAATATTGATCAAACCTCTTTATAATACCGAAAGACCTGAAACATTTGAAGGGAATATTAAAAATCAAATACAATCTAATACTAAATCAATAATTGTATCCAATAATAGAACAGATGTGATGCTACACCAGAGATCGGTACATACGGAACATTTAAAAAAAAAAGAATGAGACAGACCATTTCATTCCATTGATGAAATGAAATTACAAATGAGGGAAGAAAGCCAAAAACCCCATACCAAGAAAGTTACAAAAAGGTCTCCAAATTGGCACAAAAATATGAACAGTATGAATTGTAGGGTGCACAAAATTTACACCAAAAGAAACTAATAGGTGATCCAAGCATATCCAACACTAAAAGCCTCTTATTGAAGAGCTTATCACTCCTTTCTGACCATAAACACCAACCTGAAGCACAAACATGACTAAACCAAAAAGAATAACATGATTTTCACTCATGGAGACAGTTTATGATGCTGTTTGGGTAAAGCCAGTGAACCAATCGAAGCACTACAGTAAGTCATAAATCATTCCAAAGGTAAATACCACAAGTGATATTAAAAATGTACCATAAATGATGTGCATCATATAATTCGAATAAAAAAGAAGGGCAAATGTTCCCCTTTGCCTCGCTCCTTTCCAATTGGAAAGGTGTTTTGTAACTCTCCATTGGGTCTTCCCCTCTCTCGTAATTTCATAACGTCAATGAAATTGTCTATTTCACCCAAAAATAAACAAAGGGCAAATGATTCAAATTGTGGTTTTGAATTGGAAATTACATGTATATTACAATTTTAGATAATGGATCGTACAACTCGTTATGTATGCCCTTCCATATTCTTTTCTTTCTATTAAAGAAATCATCATATTCTATATGTAACATCTTAGGACCAAAATTAGGTCTTTCTTGATCATACTTGCAAATCCTCAAGATCACTCTCATTCAGATATGGTCTCGATTCATGCACCCCTCCTCCACTTGGACGTCACATGCCCACCAGCTTCAATTTGATTCATCTCCAAACCACATCCTAATAGAAGAGGTTCCACCATGATATCATCTATAGCACCCCAAGCTCAAGATTGAGAGATTAATCACACCTGACGGCCCCTTTATTCTCTAGATCCCTACAATCTAGCAACGTTACCTACTTGTCTTCAACTACTTCTCAGAGTGAAAGAATGTACCCAAAAACCAACTCAAGTCTTTTTAGTATGCCTTGTCCTCACATGCTTCCTGAATAATTCTTAGTAGGCCACCCAACATACGATTACTTTAAGCCAAACATATTTATCTTTGAAGTTCTTTTAGGAGTTATTTAATACTTAACTATTTATTTCTCTATTTCAAAGTTTTCTATTTATATTTATATTTCATTGTTATTTATTGAGTTGAAATTTGTGATGCACGATACACTAAAGTTTCATTTCGATAAGTTTTCCATCGTACGAATTAACCTTGATTGGAAGTATGCCTTTATTTCGAAGGGTGGTCAGGATATGCTAATTCAGGTCACTCTTGCTAGTCTGCCCACATATTTGTTTATCTTTGTTTAAAGCTCCCACCAAAGTTATAAAGATGTTAGATAAGCTGGTCCTTATTTTTCCTGGGAAGGTTCTTGTGATGATGGTAATGGGAACTGGCAGACTCAGCTTCCCAAATTGATGGGTGGTCTTGATATTGGTAATTTTCAGCATCATAACATAGCTTTATTGGCTAAATGGATTTGGAGATTTTTCTTGATGAGAATGCTTATTGATGCCAAGTTCTGAGTCTAGGATTGGGAGCAACTGGTCTATTCCATCTGTCACTGTTCTTGTAAATCCCCTCGGCATTTTATCTGTTTTTTCCTTTTTCTTTTTCTTTTTCTTTTTCTTTCTTTCTTTCTTTTTTTTTTTTTAACAGAAACATAACTATTCATTGATATAACAAAAAGAACGAAAAGAGGTTGTTGCTCAAAATACAAAGAAACCAAGTTTCAAAGTAACCACTAAACCAGAAATCATAGAGCATAAAAAGATAGGAGGGTCAGGCTATTGGCATTTTATCTGTTAGGCTATTGGTTTGGTGACTCCTCGAGTTCGACATTGTCTTCAAACTAGATTAGTAAGATCAGGATGTCTAAGTTTCTATTTCTGAGAATAAATAGTACATAAACCAGTAAAAACATGCATGCATGTCATCCAAGTCAATTAATACCAGCAGCCACCTCCAACTTAGTTCACAAAAACAGTGCAAACACAAATCAACAGAAATAAGAGAGCAATAACAAATATGATAGAAGAGTTAAACGTACCTTCCACTGATGGGGCGAGCAATCCAAATGACCTCACCAATGCAATTATAGGCGTGCACCGATTGCTGGTTACATGCCTGTTTTGAACTTCCTGAATAAAAAGTCAAATAGAAAACACATCTAGTTATTTCATTGGTTTATAAGAATACTGCGGCATCCATCAGCTCTAGATCCTACTAAAGTGATCAGATGATACTGGACTTACCTACGTGCACAGTTCCATTTTTGTAAACCTTACAACAAAATGAACTCAATTAGTTTCATCCAGTAAAATTAGAGGAAATATATTGTGCAAATAAAAACAAAAAAATTATAAAAGTAAACAAAAAACAAAATAAAAAACAATGTAGCAGATTGAGACCCGTGAGGTAAGGAACCAACTAAGAGAACAAGAAGGTAGAGGGAACATGGTCAAAAATCAACCATTGTAGTTTCTACTTCATTCTTTTACTAATACATCTAGAAACCATTCAATTTTTCATAATTCATATCTGAAGACCAACTAGATCCAACTAAAAAATGAGCAGCCATGTCATTTTCAGGGAAAAAAGGATAGGAATACAGCAGGATATGACTTCATCATGGTGTTCCTCACCAAAGGATTTAAAGACTTTTCCATCCAAGACATTTATCACAGTTGGGAGAGTTTTATAGTACTTACTAGTTATCTTTATGTTACTATGTGGTTTACTTTTGGTTATTTGCTTACTTTGTTTACTTGTATCTCGAAGTGATAGTCTCTTTTCATTCCTTAATGAAAAATGGAATTCTTTAAAAAAAAAAAAAAAGAACGGCAGAAGAGCATTTGATGAAATCCATGTTTATATATTTTTTTATATGTGTGAATGCATCAAAACATAATGAATAACGACTAAAATCTTCATTCATCAATAAATTCTAAGAAAATCTACCCAATATCAAGTACATCGTATTTTCAATGCACGTAATATTGTTTCCAAAAGTGAAAAACAGAACCTGACATCCTGATATTTCAGGGAAAGAACACTTATATCTTAAAAAAGGAAAAATTATGCAAAACTTTTCATTAAAAAAATGAATGAGACTAATGCTCAAAATACAATAAAAAGTATCAAACAAACTGAAATAGAAAACCTCAGTACAAAAATAATATCCAAAGCAAAGCAACCAAAAAGGGAAAATGAAAGCTTTCCAACTTCAACAAATGTCTTGAACGGAAGAACCACCAAAGAGCTTCAAAAGAGAAGACCAATAAGAATCTTTGAGACAAGCTGAATCAAATCTATCCTTACAAGAAAGATAGAATTCTGGAAATTCCGTTGATATCTTTCCAACCATAATTCAGATAGAAGAGATTTAATGGAATTCACATTTCTAATACCATACCACTTCCGTAAAATGTTATCAAATTGAATCAGTCTATTCTCCTTTTTGTTCATTTCTAAAGGATTGATGCTTCTATCCATTTTCCCTAGGCATCGTAATGTAACATCCAAGTTTTGATGATAAAATTATTGACGTCTTTTGATATATCCCCCATATGTCTAAACATGTTAGACACTCACCAAGGCAAGTCAATTGATTGACTTGGCTTCAGCTAGATGCGCAAGGAAAAAAAACTCGCTTAATCTGACCGAAACTGCTCGTCAGTTTGACAATTTTGGGTTGAAAATATATAAAACCAAAAATTTTCAGTCGGATTAGGAGGCAAAAAAAAAAAACAAATAGGAAAATCAAACCACCAATAAAATATATATAATCACCATTGTTTACTTCAAAAAAAAATTTTGGTAATGTTGGTAAGTAGGTACACCTAGATACTCAGGTTGTGAGTTCGATTTTGGAAGAATGCGGGATTTTGTTTTATTTCAGGAAAAAAAAAATTGCACTGTGAGATATGTTCCCTCTTCCCCGGGCCATTCACATGCGCACACGTGTATTCGGTGAACCAAAAGCCAAGCCAACCAAACCGTCAATCTAAGTTGTTCAATCGGCACAGTTTATTATTGAGCCTGGTTTGGTTTTTCTACATTACCTTCACCGATTAATCAGTCTGATTCCAGTTTTCTACAAAAACCAAGCTGAACCAGACCACTTCAGCAGTTGCTGTTCACAACTTAAGCTAAAGTAACGGCAGGACCCACATATTAAGTAACAAGAACCTATCTCTTAGTATACTTTCATCATTAAGTAGTGTCCTCAAGCCATCCACTCCCTAAAATCAAAAGTTGAGACCATGCTTAACTGTTAGGATCATAAGCAGAGTACCCTACATGGTATATTATATCTCAATTAATAAAAACCACCTGCAATGGCTCTTTAAGACGTGACAATCATCATTTGAAATTTTTGCTGTTTTTACACCAATGCAGATGTAGTTTTCTTCTCATTAGCCCAGGGACAAGCAGAACAGGAAATAGAACAGTAGATTAGAGTAGACCGTCACAATATGTTTAGATACCACCTAACAAGAAAACTCAAATAAACACAAAAAACACTGTTTTTTTTCTTCTGATATCCATGAGTGTCCAAGCCAGCTTATATGCACCTTGACTAATCTCACGGAACAACCCACCTGACCCTACAACATGTGTCAAGGGAACTCATAAGATATTAAATCCTAGGTAGGTGGCCACCATGGATTGAACCCATGACCCCTCATGCCCTTTAGACGTTTTTTTAAGTTTCCACCACCACTAGGACAACTCATGATGGTTCAAAAAAAAAACACAATAATATATTGCAACATATAGAGAAGTTACAATATGAATATACTAATAGTCTTTTGAGAGGGTTTTTTTCCGAAGTCCCATGATAAAAAGTAAAACTCTCACCAAAGTCATCCACACCCTCTAAGGTCCATAACTTCCCAAGATACCACTAGTTAATTACCAATAATACCCTTTACTAATATCACACTAATCTTACCCATATAATATACCCCTAACCAGTATTCATTCTCACATAATTCTACAGTTCTCTTTCTATTACAACTATTTCTTCTACAAAAAAAAATCCTATCAGAAATTTATTTCAATGCAGTTACTTCAAAATAAAGAAATACTTGAGCCTTCAATCTCAACTAATATCATACATGTACAGCTAGTACTTGTTTGAATGTTGAAATGCATCATCACATACATTAATAGCAGAATTCCAAAAAGCTTTTACATTTAACAAGCCATTTTTCAAAAACAATTGCAGCAGTTCTTTTTAAGATATGACTGTCACCACATGTTAATCTTTATATGGAACGTCTTACCAAAAAAATCTTTATATAAGGAACTGTCAACTATTAATTTGAAACATACGTGAAATATACAATTTTCACTTTTCACATACAAAAGCACCAGTCAGACAATAAATATGTGCAAAAAGGTACCATAACTAATTACAACTTTTTTCTGAGCAAAACTAGTACAGCTGTACTTACATCTCTTCCAGACAAGAATGCTTTCAGCTTAGGTGAAGATACAGCCACCTGGCATGCTACAAGTTTCAATGCAGCAGCATCTGAAGATGTCTTTGGTTTAGTAGGTCTGGCACCGAGCTTTCTTCTGCAGCCAACAGCACCACAATGACAATCTTGATCTGCACCGAACTGAACAAACCTGCTAAATTCATTAGCCAAGGGATAAACTGTACAGGAAATAGAACAGTAGATAATAGAGTAGATGTCACAATATTTCCATTATAGCAATCACACGGATATTCATCCTTTTCATAGAAGGCACAAAAAGTACTTTAAATATAGTATAGCTCAAGAGTTTAGCAATTAATCATACTGATAATCATAAGTTAGATGCTCTCCCTTCTGTATGTCTCGAGTTGCAAATATGCCAATTCTTGTTTCTCCATCTATAATCCTTCAAGAAAATAACTCATATAAGCAATTACATTTCAAGCTAGAAGGCACACTATTTATGTTGCTAAGTGTCAGTGTCGACATGACACAAACCTGCTCAGACGCGAAAAAAGAATGTCCATTTATTTCAATATTTTTAAATTTTTCAACACATTGGTAACAAGTTAAGGACATGCTTGAGACATGTTTATGACACACCTTTGTATAAATAAAATAAATAAATAAACAGACCCTTCACTAGATTAAAAAGCCCACTGACCACTGGAAAATGAAGGTAATAGAAAAACCCACCTAAAATTAAACCTAAACTTGGAAATTATTTTAAATGACAAAACTGTTAAAAATATTTACAAATAATAACAAAATATCACAGTCTATCATAGGTAGATAGTAAAAATTTGTTATATTTGTAGATATTTTGGTTTATTTTCCTATATTTAAAAATAGCTCAACTAAAAATGTAAAAGAAAATAGAAAAGTAATAGTTTGATTAAATTTTCAAGTTTGTTTGCCAAACCTCTTTTATGTAAGAAACTAAGGTTTTGAATAGAAAAATGAAAGAATACATGAGAGCATACATAATAATAATAATAGGTAATAAGCTAATACTAATAAAGAGTCCAAACAACTACAAGGAAAGACTCCACTCAAAGAAAATGTCGCCTAACAAGTTATTAGAAATGGCCTTAACCACTAAAGCTCTCACACCAAGACATTAAGCCTAATAATCCAATACAACTCCCTTTTATATCTCTCGGCTCCTCTAAAATATTTATAATTCCTCCCAAGTCATATCCCCAAGTATAAACAAAAAAAGAACTTTGTTGACAAACCTTATATAATAGATATTGTTGATTTGCGCTTTCATTAGTCATTAAGAATTGTTATCCCTTTTGATGTAAAAATTTAGAATTTGTTCTTCAGTATTCAATAAAGTGAAAAACGAAAAGAAAAGAAAAAAACCAATGTGCTCTACCCAACATGTTGTGTCCTATACTCTATTTTCTTACAAATTGGCCCTTTGTAATGTGTGTATATATATATTCGTGAGTGTCTAGGCTAGCTTGTGCAAACCTCAAGTAATCTCACAAACAACCCGCTTAAACCAACGACATTTAGGTGTCAAGAAATATTAAAGCCTATGTAGGTAGTCATCATGAATTAAACTTATTTCCTCTCAGTTCTTTATAATACACTCTGTTATCTCCATGTCCTATCATATCAATATCACATGTGCATGACGTGTCAAATCTGTGCCACGTGTCCATGCTCCATTTCAAAAATATAACACCATAGGAATTGGAAAGTTGAAGGAAGGATCAGGAAAGTACCATTTCTGCATCTCAGTATTGGGACAACAACTATGATTTATATATCTCGACTTATTTCCCTTGTATGTGGCATCAATTACCATATCTCGATTGATCTCACACAGATAGAAGTTTGTCTCCCCACGATGCTTCATGTTCCATAGCCTTTCTTCGCATGTTTTATCATCAATTACTGCATGGTTAATAATTGCACCCATTATGTCTTTAAATAGTAGTGGATCATGAAGTGCACACACATGGTACATGCAACATAATCATAAAGTCAAAACGATTAAATTAAGAGAAACATTACCTTCTCCAACATATTCAATTACAAACTCTCCTTGTTTGATATCTTCATCAGCTACAATCCCCGAACCACATTTCTCAGTCTACAAGGTATAGCTTAATTTAACTGGACATTCCAATTTAACATAAATCATGAAATAATTCCCTTTGCGCTATAATCTTATGAAATGGATGAAAAGGTTACAAACAAGACTGGGAAATAAAGCAGAGTTTTCACACCCTATGTATTACATATTCTGATGTAGAGGGCAATTACAGGTTACCGATGGTAAAGAATTGTTAGTTACTCATCTACTTGAAGTCACCTGTTAGCTGCTTATTGGCTATCATTATGTTGAGACACCTTCAGATTACTATAATTGGTATCCAACAGGCCATATTATAACAAGCTACTCTTATATATATCCAGCCTTGAAACTATGGTTACAACTAAAAAAGTCTCATCTCCCTGAGTTCATAAATTTTTGTTTCTTTGGGACTGCATATTAAAAGGGTTGTTTAGTTCATGGTGTTAATAAATCAATATTTATATAGCTTGAGGTTGGGTAGCTTGGTTATTGTCTAACCGGATTAACCCATTAAAAACTTAAATGATTCAGACAAATGACTTTCTGGAAAAAGAAATAAGCATATGAAATATAACTTCTATACAAAAGCAATATAACAGGATGATGAGATATCCGCACCAAGGGGATTAAAAAAAAGGATTTCCAATTGGCAAAACAAGTCCTATAAACTAAGATTAAAAAAATGCTTTTGGCATGGAACAGGATGTACAAGCAAAAGGCCCAAGTCCCAAATAGAAAAATGACAAAATTCATCCCCTCAAAACACCCTTTAATCCCTTTCAAATCATAGCCTACAAAGAAGAGCCACAACTGCACTGGTCTTAATGGATCCAGCTTACCCGTTGAAGAAAGGGACTGGTGAGGAGCTGGAAAAGAGCAGAAAATAAACAAGTGGGCTTGATCCTCCATATCATTATTGGACATAACACGCCATCTAAGGAAAAGCATGTCACTAAGAAATCTTTTCTGCACCCTACAGCGCTTATTCAGCCTTTTGAGGGCAAAAAGTAATTTTTCTTTAATTTAAAAAAAATAAAAATAAAAAAAGCCTTGACCTTCCTAACAACTTTTTAGCCTTTCAGATTAGATTGAAAAAGTCCTGGCTGGGGATGGCATGCTTATCATTGAAATTAGGCATCAAAGAGAGAAATCACTTCTTCAAGGGACCATATCCTTTTTTTAATAGAATAATTAGCAAAAAGTTTGGAAACAGAACTGAGAACACCAATAAGAAGCTTTAACTCAGGCAACTTCAAATGAATCAAACCAAGATAGGTGCTTATCTTGATAAATTTGTTGGTTTTTTTAAAACCAAATTTTAGTACTTAACTACGTTAGACCACAAAATCTGGGCCTGAGGCTTCAGGGAAGGACCAACTAGAATCTGAATAACATCAATCTCGAGCACATATAGTACATAGTACAACCACTGAAGTTTAAACATAAAGAACAACTTCAACCAACTAGCCTTGGAAAAACAGCACTCAAAGAAAAGATGTTGAAGCATTATCCACCAAACAAATAGAACAAAACGGGGGAGACAAACAGTGAGATAGGAAGTTACTTTTGAAGAGTATAAGAACAGTTAACCATCATGGATTGGCCTAGTGGTAGATAAGGGGGGCACGATATTGATAAAAGGCTAAGAGATCAAAGGTTCAATCCATGGTAACCACCTACTTAGGATTCAATATCCTACAGATTTCCTTGACACCCAAATGTTATAGGGTCAGATGGGTTGTCCCGTGAGATTAGTCCAAGTGTGCAAATTGGCCAGGTACTCACGAATACAAAAAAAAAATTTTAAAAGTATAAGAACAGTTAAGCACACCAGAATTCATAACCGAAATAATGATGTTAACTCGTCTAGGGCATTTAGATTTCCACAAGACTTTATAGAGAAGTTAATCCATTGGAAAAGAGACAACCAAATGCTTGTAAAGAGAGTTAATGGAAAACATTCTTGAAGACTCCAACCTCCAGCAATGCGAAACAGGGTGATCAACCACTCTTTTACCCTCTCCTGAACTCAATAAATGCTGAATATCCAGCACTTCATCATCCTTCATTAACCATCTAAAGAGATATACCAAGAGAGACTAGCTGCATCGCAATTCTAAGAAACATTGCAAAATGTGAACCCAAAGTAGAAAAATCCAGCCAAGAATCATGCCAAAAAGAAATCCTGGTGCCATTGCCCAAGCTTAAACAAAGCAAGAGATTCTACTTGCCATTTATGCTTTTTACCACTTTGCACCAAAAAGAATCCTCTTGAAAGAAAAATTTCCAACCCCAATTGGCCAGTAACCCCAAATTCCTATTTTTCAAACCACCAAAACCGAGGCCTCCAATCAATTCTGATTTGGAAACCCAATCCCATTTTACCAAATGGTGATCTTACTACCATTATGCACTTCCCAAAAAAAGGATCTTCTAATAATTGTGCTTCCCCATATCGCTCTTCTGAAAACTGTGCTTCTAGCTTTGGAATCAAAGAATGAAATTCGTCTTCCTCACTGCTCACACTCATAACTGAATCATCATCGAACACAATAGGAGATGAAGGGCTTTTCGGAGGAGAGTGACAAGGAGTACCATAAACAACTGAGTTGAGGAATCCAAAAAAGAAATGGTTGAATGTCTAAATCTCTAAGAAGGATGAAGCAATTTTGAAGGGTCATATAAAGATTGTTTTGCATTATGTCTAAAACCTAAGCATGAACGCAACAAACTTCGTTACGATGCTATGGAGGGAGGGATGAAGCTTCTTTATACGGCCCACAAAGCAAAATTTGTTATATGACCCATAAAGCAATCTGTTATTCCCACTAAGCTTCCATTTTCTATCAAAGCATCAGGGAAGCAAAATCATCATGAAGCTTGATCAAGGCCGTATTGTCCATTAACGGATTGCTAGAGATGTGGCTGAAAAATGAACTTCTAGTGCCTCTTTAACCTCCACCCAACAGTAGTATGCAAGCATTCTTGAAACAACAAGCACTGAATCGAGATGCAGGTTCAAAATCTCACTCTCTTTTCCAACCCGAAAGGACCCCTCCACCCAACAGTAATGTGCGAGCATTCTTGAAACAACAAGCACTGAATTGAGATGCAGGTTCAAAAGCTCACTTTCTTTTCTAACCCGAAAGGACAGATTAGTGAAGGATGGAACACTTACCACAGAAAAACTGGACTTATCACCTTCTAGGGAGCGGGCTGACAGATCACATCAGCAAAGGTCCTCACCAAACCAAAGCCTGACTTTTTAACTGCTTGTGAGTTCTCAACTTCTGCAACTGGGAACTGAGGGATGGTATTTTCCTTCCTTGAATCAATAAAAGTACTAACATTGTCTCTGAGCAAATCCCAAAAAAGCCAGCCATCCCTATTTACCAAAACACCGATATGAACAAGAATATTCTTTCTTCCACCTGAAGCCGACCAAAGAGTGCATTCAAAAAACCAACCATTTGAAGACTTAGATAACCTGGAAGAATTGATCAATTGATTGTAGTTGATGCACCATCCGTTGATGAGTGTATTGTTGAAAATAAAAGAGGGGTTATAGTTGATGTCTTTGTTGAGGTTTCCATTTCAAAAAAACAAAAAAATAAAAGAGTTGATTTCTTTGTTGAGCATAATGATGATCCTAACATCAACGTTTATGAGCTTGGAGAAGGAAGTAGTTCTCAATAAAGGAGTATCAATAAGACTAGACAACCAATGTTAAATGTTGAGGTATATGGCTCATTAAAACGATTTTTAAATTTAAACATGTTTCCTAAATTCACTTAGTTCTAACTTTTATTTACAAAATTTATTTTACTAACAGACAAAGGTAAGAGGCAGATGAAATTGGATGAAGAGGAATAGGTAGATATTAAAAGTGACAACCAAAATGAGGATGAAACTATTAGATACGACGACTCTATGGAAGATCCTAGCAGTGATAATGATAATGATACTTTTCGAAAAGAGAACAAAAATGTAATCACAAAACAGTTCTGTAAATTTATGGGAAAAAATGAACAAATTCCTATCGAAGGATAATGATAATGAGACTGAGGATGAGATTTAGATGGACTATTGAGATTTTTTTCTCTGTCATGATAAATTTCTGAGTACATTGTGTACTTTTAAGAAATATTGTAATGTTTAAGAATATATTAGATTTTTTCTTTTTGTAGATAAGAAACTATTACATTGATGGATGAAATGTCCAAAGACTACAAAATGCCTCATAAACGAGATTACAAAGCATTCCTCCGATTAGATACAAGGAAATTTAAATTGTATCTATGGAGGGGATGTATATTTCTACACCAAAAAAGGGCATTGAAAATGGATGAATTAAGGACAACCCCGAGGGATCTCTCTTTTCCTTTATCTTCCAAAGAATGGCTTTGACAATGCTAGCCCATAGATGCCCTTTTGTTGCTAAAAGGGTGATCAGTGAATAACATTCTGATCCACGCAATTCTGTCCAATGGAGCAGCAATATTCTAACCCAAAGCAAAAAATACAACAGCCCAGATTTCAGCAGCAAAGGAACAATGGAAGAGCCATTCTTCAAGGCTGCCTTAAGCCTTTTATAACGTTGTGAAGAATTATACAAGATCAGAAAACCAAACAAAAGAATTGAACTTATCTTTAAAGACTGTTGTCATTCCTTCTGTGTTAACCACAAAATAGCCTTTGCCACGTTGGACCCCAACACTTTGCCTTGTCTCTTAACCACCATCTACTAAAAGACTCCATCAGCCAATCTTCTAAAATATGAGGTTTACACCAACTAAGACCAAACATATTTCCATAAAAATCCCACGTCTACTACTGATTGTAGTGGAGAAGAAGATGGGACAAAAATTCACTTACCTAACACAAAACATGTATCTGGGGACAACGGAAAGTAAAGAACCTTCTCTCAACTTATCACAGACCAAAGTATTTTCCACGAAGAGCCTACCAAACAAAATGATGTAGTAGGAATAGGGTAAATTAGGATCAAATCCTTAATTGATTAGGTTTATCCTTAGTTTCATTAACTGATTGGGATTAGTGTCCTTAGGATTAGGATTAGTTTCTTTGATTAATTAGGATTAAGATTAGTTTCATTTCCAATTCAGCCACTGTTTTGGCTAGAATGTGTATTGGTTTTGGTTGATTTTGTTTCTTTCATTCTAATTCTTATGGATATGATGATGGTGCTATAGGGGTGATATTCGAGTGCACCTGCTGATCCTTTATCTTCTTATCAGTATCATATTGTACATTGAGCATTAATCTCATTTCATTATCTTGATGAAGAGGCTTGTTTCTTATTTCAAAAAAGAAAAAATCTCTATAAATAGTTTAACCTTTTTGGAAATTTTAACATTCCACACCGAAGGAAAGACCATGTGATTGGACAAAGAAAGGTTCACCAAACACTTGAAGAAAGGAACAAAAAGAAAATCCCTTGGGAGGGTTTGGACCCAAAAACGAATATCCCCCCCCCCCCCCCCCCCCGCAGGCTAACAAAGAGCTCCTCAAGCAAAAGGGCTACAATATCCATGTTTCCCTATTAGACAGGCCAAAAGAAACCAAGAGAAAGAGTAGGATCACCAGCTTTTTTTTTTTTAAACAAACTTTTCATTGATATAATGAAAAGAGGCTAGTGCTCTAAGTACAAAGAGACAAAGAAATCCTAAAACTCAAATAGAACTATGGGTCAAGAGATGCACCGGGCTATCTCAACTAGGTTGACACAACCTTAGCATTCTCATCATATCCCATTACAAAATACAACAAAATAAGCCTTAAGGTGAAACATGTCGTTTGTAATGCAATACATCATATAGAATTAAGACATACAAAACAAAAACAACAAAGTTAAAGAAGGAAGGACAAGGACAAAAGCCACCATATGATTCCTCATGGAAGATAAATGATATAACCGAGTAAATAGAGAGCAATTTATCCCCAACTTCTTGCCCTCCAGAAGTAAATATCCCTCCCATCACCCACCAAACAAGGAATAAACTAAGAGAACAGTGAAAACCCCGCAAATGTATTTTTGCCAAGGATATATCTTTGCATTACTGATACTAGCATTAATATTCCTCCACAAGGCGTCCTTTTTCATAGAAAGGAATCCCCATTTGGCAAGGAAGCCAAATTTCTAGCCTTTTCTTTTTTTTTTTTTTTTTTGGAGAACTCTCTAACAATCATCTCCACTCACAGTCTTTCCTGAGCAAGTGGATAACAGATACTTGCATTTATATGAAGAATGCTCTGTCTATGGATTTTTAATTCATGGAATAAAATGTGTAGTTGAGAGGTGGGTTTCAAAAACCTATCATCATATAGCATGGATTAATATTATGAACAAGAAAAATACATTTTATTGATAAAATGAAAAGGTACAAACAAGATACAGAAGTGGAAAAGTGAAAAAGAAAAAAAAAAGGAAAAAAAAAAAAAAAAGGACCTCCCATTACAACAAACCAGTTCAACAAATCATCCAAAAAAGATGCATAATTTTTTAATTGCCATGTACAAGCAAGGGAACAAAGGGAAGCAGAGTTATTAAAAGAATACACAACTTACATAGTTGCTTTGAAACCAAACAGGTCGTCAAATAAGACTAAAGGTTAACAAAAATCCTCTTTTTCAAGAGAAAAGGAAACGGATTCTACGACAAATTCATACGATATTTTATCAAAGTTTTTATAACAGTACCTCAACCAGTTTCATCTTCTTCACAGGCCGGTGCTGAAATGGTTTGTTCAGACATGAAATCCCACACTTGCAGCCTGAAGAACAGCTAGACAGCAGCATCCTACAAATGCACACAAAATTAATGCATGAACAAGGTTCAAGCCCTTACACATAAATTGACAAGCTTGGCTACAAAGAACATAAATGTGAATTTACAAAAGGGCATCGGGTTTCTAGTGGGACAACTTACCATCTCACACTTGAATATTATGTCCCTTTTCAATCAAAAAATCATAACTACTTTTTCGTTTTCTCTTTTTCTTTTTTCTTTTCTGGGCAAAATTATACAAGAATACCTTGCTCTATGTAGCATTTCAATTTGCCACTAATGTTTAAAAAGTTTTAACTCTACCCCTATCTTTTAGTTTTTTTTCCAAAGAACACTTTGTTAGAAACTTCTATTAAAGTACCTAGCACAGGGAAAACTTCCATAATTGAAGCCTACTGACGTGAAGTGCACTATATATTTATTTTGGCTTCAATTTAAAACATTTTGAAAGTTACAATAATAATGGAGACTGCAACTGAAGGTTCCATTTGTAACTGATCACGAGGTTGAGGGTAAAATTAAACTTAAACATCAAGGACAAAATCAAAACCAGGCACATACAGAGGGCCAACGTTCTAAAGCTTCCATTGCATCATTTTGAAAAGGAGAATGAATTGTGCTTTCACTGCAACGAAAATCTCAAAGTGCTGGAAAAAGTTTTGGAAAGATTCAGTTAGAACTTAGAAGAGATTTAAAAGATGAAGTGAATATTGCAGGATTTTGAGCTATTAGAATGAAGATCCCTTTCTAGGAGGGAAGATAGAAGGTGATGGAAACTTGGATAAACTTGATTGTATTTCCTCAATTTTGAATACGGTTAACAATATTCAACTAAAATGTCCAGAATGTCAATAAAAAAAATCCCAGGTGCTGTCCACTTTGTCTGAAGGTGGGAGAGAATTGTCATCATATCTTTTTCCATTGTTATATAAAAGCAAGCAATTGTGGAATGCTTCCTTTCAGATTTTTGTTATTCTTGGGTTAGCTATTTTCAGGGCAAAAATTAACTTCACTCTCCTCTGTGGCCGCAATTCTAAAGGAAAGGCAAGAGTATTATGGGTCAACTATGTTAAAATCTTAGATTTGGGGAATTTGGCTTGAAAGAAATAAGGTACCTTTCGAAAACAAAAGTACCCCATGCATCAAAGGCTCTGTTCTAATCAAGGTATACATGTTGTGCTCTATACTAAGATTGTCAAAGTAGTTGTTCCTTTTCTGAAATTATTACTTGTTGAACTGCTTCCTTCTACCTTTTCAATTTGTGCTTTGATAAGTTCTGGTTTGGAAGTTTAGTTGATATGTTTATTTTGTAAATTTTAGTTCATAACTTCTCAAATATCACTGAAAATTTTGTGTTTTTTATAGTCAAATTGACCTACAAAAAAAAAAAAAAAAAAACAATACACCCCAAATTATATTCGTTGATAGGGCAGTAATTTACAAGCTAAATTTTCTAAAGTTACGGATGAAGAAAAGGAAAAGACAAAAATACAAAAAAGAATTCTATCAGCCATGGTACCAAAGCACCTTAAGGGCAAATTGCTTACCCACAATGGCAATCTTTATCGCAGACACCAGGAGATCCCGGTGTAGGGCTACAGGAGCAAAATATCCCATCATCCTCAACCCGTCTTTTAAATTTCTTTGTGAGGTAGACATCTTAACATTTGTCAACATCAACAAACAGAAGATAATGGAGAGAAAAAGAGATAAGAAAAATCAAAGATATATAGTAAATATAACACATTTCACGGGATTCCAGACAAATAAAATGCAATGCATGCTTTCAGCCAATAACATTATAGTGAAATGGTTAATCGCATTATTTGCTAATCTTTCCATACTCTGCCCTTAAGTTACAACCTATAACAATGAAAAATGTGAGACCTATCAAAGGAGAAGTTCCCTCCTCCCTGGGCTACTTTACAAGTTTACTGTATCCAAGGTAAGCAAATTCTGTTAATGCAAGGTACTTCAATAAGAAAATGTCCAAGGTATACAAATTAGTACACACTTCAAAAAGAAAGAAAAAAGTACACAGTTCAAAGGAGAAATAAGAAAAAAGTAGTAAAGGATACTACGCCTAATGAAGGTATATGGCATAGGCTTCCATTTGCTAAACCAATCAGGAAGTTCAAAATCAACTGGATTTCCAATCTGCCTCATCAACTTGTGGAAAACATTCCCAATCCGACTGCATTCAGAATTCTAATCAAATGGGAAACAGCATGAGTGAGAACTTGACTTAGTTTTTAGGCAATAAAAAAGTCGCAAATCTCTAAACCTTACAGGCTAACTTAACAAGGAAATATCGAAAACAATATGACCAGATTGAAGAAAAGAAAAACAAATAAAACCTAGATTAAAGTTTTTTATGGATCCAACCTTCACCCTTCTATCCTGTGGGTGACTTTTATAGATACTGTTGTCTATCTACAACATCCTACCCTACTTGAACATTCGTTTAGTATTTTTATCACTACTACTTACTATTCCTGCTTATAAGATTTAAAGGCCATAGAAATACATGAATCTCAGAACACAACCTCAGTTAACAAAGCCAGATAAGAATCTTCAAGTCTCAGTTATAAAAGACTATTTAATGTATATTTAATGAAATATGAACAGAAAATAATAAAAATAAGATAAATGTGGTATAGACATCTAGGATCAATTGCATATAACAAATTCATCTACTTCATGATGCATAAATTTCTTCAAAAAGACAAATTTTCCCAACTAAACCAATGATAGTGAATCATTACAGACACCATTTGCTAAGGCAGAGGACCATAAGCCCATGAACATATTATAGAGAGTATGTACTCTACTATATGTCGACTTCAAGCTAAACCAAGAATAGAAGATGCAAAAGTAAACTGGTAATAAGATATTAAAGATCGCCTTCTATTCTCTATGACATGAATAGGAATGGAACAAGAGACACTAGACATAAGCAAAGATCAATTAACAAAAAACAATAAAACTACAGACTTCTTATGAAAAAAAAATAATAACAATAATAACGGAAATAAGACTTTGGACTACCTTTTTTATAGCAGGCATGACTCAGGAAGAGTTGCCACTCAGGAAAAGATTAATCATTTGCTGACGTACTCAAACCTGCAGGTTAGCTTTTAAAATTAGAAAAAAGTTGTGCATGTAATCCAAATCTAAGAGCAAATAGGTGTACATAGGTTGGGTTGAGGAAGTTTTTGGACCAACCTATTGGCTACCCGAATGATCCGAAGAGATCACCAACCCAACACTTCAAATTCCGGTTGGGTTGGGTCACAGGTTGTTATTTTATTTTTCCTCAATAATCTAAAATACTTAAATTTATCTACAAATTAATAACTAAAATCTCATAAAATTTATAAAACAACCACCAACAGGTAAACACATATAAACACATAAACTTCTTTTACATTGGAGTTACAATTTTACATACCTCACACTGAAGAGTAGCTAAGCCTGAGGCGCGGAATGTGAGATATCAGAAATGAAGATCTAAAATTTAAAAAAAAAAAAAAAAAAAAAAAAAAAAAAAAAAAAAAGAAACAGAGAAAAGACGTTGAGGGAGACGAGAGACACGGAAGAGTGAAGACTTACCTTTGGAGTTAGGACCCATTGCCACTGAAAATCGACCGGTTGGATGAGAGAGACGTCGTGAGGGATATCGACGGACTGGAGGAAATTGACGGTAAGGGAGCAAAATAACAAAGGACTCTGCAGAGGACGCTGTCGGTTGTCGAAGGCTGAGGGAAGGGAAATCGCAATCGGCATAGGAGCTGGGGAGGAAACTGAAAATGGAACCCTTAAAAACGGGTTATTCTAAGATATGGCCCATTTATGTTTTGGTTTCGGATAAAAGTACCATTTCAAAAAAAATCAATGATTAGGATGGACTTAATTTCTCTCTCCTCTCAAGTTCCACACACAAACAAATATAATTTTTTAATTATTTTAAAAAATAAATGGTTAAAATGTTGTTTATGTCCTTATACATATTAATTCTATTTAGGTTCCTACATTATGATAAATATCCCATTTCAGTTTATATACTTTCTAAAAAGCTCAAAAACAGTCCTCTTGGTTAAGTTTTTGGTTAGTTTAACGGTAAAAATTAGGTTGATGTGTTAGAGTTAATTTTCTCTCTCTTCGAAGCTTTCATTTCCACATCTTTCCCTTCTTTTTAACTCTCTCTCCTCCAACATTGTCTGTTTTTTTCTTCAAATGAATGGAGGAACTCAAATTCTCTCATGAATCTGATGAGAGGGCTAGCCCAACCCTCGCTCATAATGTGCACCATTACATATCAATTTGCGACAGCTTGATTCAGGGAATCCTTAGAGCCTCCTGATTCTTCGAAGTCCTCATGGATTCCTCCACAATAAGCTCCACAAACTTGCCCCATTTGGGTCAATCAACCCACTCTATACTCGAATCCGACGATGAGAAGGCTTCAAAGAAGGTTATTGGAGATTAATTTGGGATGAGAAGCCTTTGGTGAAGGCTTCGAGGAAAGGATTTGAGGTTTTGATGAAGACGGTAGTCATGGACGTCACTGGAGGTGAACACTCGAGTCAAGCCTGACCTTTGGTTCGGTTTCGATCTTCTCTGTTTCTTTAGCAAGGGGGTTTTTAATAATTAACGATACAAGTAAATTGGTTTACTTTGCCAAATTACAAATGCAACAAATCTTAAGCACCATATA
Source organism: Citrullus mucosospermus (assembly GCA_030954485.1). NCBI lineage: Eukaryota > Viridiplantae > Streptophyta > Magnoliopsida > Cucurbitales > Cucurbitaceae > Citrullus > Citrullus mucosospermus. The sequence continues at coordinate 11,563,501 of CM062060.1, forward strand.
TTTGTTAATCTATAAATGCAGCAAATTTACTCCTCTAACTAGTAGTCTTCTCCTTGAAATTTTCCTTTTCCACGAGATCTTCTCTAGGAAAGATTTGACCCACTCCTGAAAGATGAGAGAGAATGGGAAAGAAGAATTTTTAGAGAACCCTTCTCCCATAATTTATTTAATTTAATCTTATTCAAATTAAATATTTTATTTATTTGAGTATCGTTCAAATAAATTAATTCTCCATATTATAAAGTTATAATTTGAATCTATTTCAAATAAACTTTATAATAAAACATGTATTTAATTGTATCCAATACAATTAACATTTTCCCTCATAAATTTGAAAATTTTAAAGTTTTCTTTCAACATATTTGATCCTTGTTGGTTCGTGGTGAGCTAGCAAGGGAACTTTATGGACCTACAAATTATAAGCTTCAATGATCCAAGATTAATTAATTAAACTCTTTAATTAAATTAACCTTCATTCATTAACTACTGAGCAAACCACTATAGACCCATAATTGAAGTATTATACACTGTAGGACAGGTTGTGTCATGGATATAATCAATATAAGCAAGCCGATTCTTCATGAGTTGTTCATAATTACAGTTGGGTTAAATGTTCATTTTACCCCTATAATTATCTCTTTTCCTTAAGTACCACTGATACTTCTAATGAACAATTTGTTTATGGTCCAACCATAAACTAAGTCCCTCTTAGGTCAATGAAAGGGTGGGGTCCCTTGTTTAGGACCTGAAATCAGCACTTAAGGAAACTACTCATCTACTTACCCTATACATGAAGGGCGAATTCCACCTTGTGAAATTATGTTCTCAACTCCCCATTTAGTCAAGTACCCAAAATGGTAGGTTTATTTAGTTGACAACTTGGGTCACTCTCACCTGTGCAAATCAAAGAACTGACCTCACAAACAAGGGTCATAAATCACTCAAGATTAAGATCGAATCACACATGATCATCCTATGAAATATTAATCTTATCAATTAACGGATTTAAAAAGAGAGATTAATTATTTTGCAGTTCGGTCTTATACAAACTCTTTGTATAAGATATCCCTACTCACATGTCTCTACATGAACGATTTAAATCAAATCATTTGTAACTATTACAAAAGTGGGTTGTATTCATATTGTCACCAGGATAAGGCATTCAACCTTATCTATATACTATTGACCTTTAAGTTATTTCTTGAACATGCGATCCATATGTATGTCAATTACATATTGTTTAAGACTATATATGATAACCTTGGATTTTTACTAGTAATTGATAATTTAATATTGCATATTAAATTAATTAACTAATTAATTACGAGACTTTAGGGCACAAATCCCAATAACTTGAACACTTTTATGTTACTATTTCATTCTCTAATACATCATGAATTTCATCTCACTCTTCATCTCCACTTTTACTTCATCATTATTCATGAGTAGCTAAACTTATAGGGGTTGAGGGGAATATTCCATCATTCTGCCGAATATAACTTGTGTATAGGTTCGATTTTGTTAATGTGTTCATATATATATTTATCTTGGTTTCATTTGGCATATTGAATCAAGTAGCAACAATTAACTGCTTAAGAGAGTAAAGGATTGTGGATTTCATTAATCAAAGTAGGTAGATTCTTTAGGGATAAAGACAACCCTTCATTCAAATACAAACCGAAACTCTTGTGTTTGTTCAAAGGAATGAGGGCAATCATCTCAACTCTATTTCTTTCATTTAAGCATCTTTCTTACACACACATCCTAAAATCTTCTGCCCATGCGTATTAAACAATTTCACAATTTGTTTTATTTCATTTTTTTCACATCTTTCAGTATGCAAATTTACTCAATGTATGAATTTGAGTTGAATCTGCTCAAAATCGAGGAGAAACAACATAAGTAGGTTAGTTTGAATTACAAATCCCTGAGTTCAACCTTGGTACTTACCAAGTAAATTACTCTTTAGAAGTTTATACTTGGGCTTTTGAAGAGAGATCTTGTGCTTAAATCATTCTAATCCTCATAATTGTGAGCATCATTCTAGCAAACAACACAGGGAGATGCAAAGGCTTGACTTGAATATTTTCCTCCATATTCAATCACTATATGGAATGAGCTATTAGATAAGTTTTTGCTTAAATATTTTCACCACCAAAGAATGAGAGATTGTTACTTTAAAATAGGGTCCTAATGAAGGAATGGACATTGCATGGGAACGGTTTAAGAAGTTAGTAATCTCATCTCAACAACATATATACATAAATCCTAAGGGACAAATACGTAAATTGATATCTTAAGCAAATTTGGGGAGCCCTACTATATAGTGACTAGATGACTCTTCCATGACCTATGTCATATTCTTCTCTACACTAGTGAACTTTGCTCTCTCATTCATTTCTCCTTACTCGATTTTTGCATTTCCTCTATTCCTTTAGAATTTCGAGCACAATGCAACCCTCCCCCACCCCCCAACTTTCTTCCCATGGCAACAAACTCTCCATCTAGATATTCCTCTTCGATTTTCTCTTTTTAATCTTTTCATGTACCTTGAAACTGTGAAATTAATCAATAGTTAACTCTTAACATTATTTTCTTTGTCTAAAGAGAGTGCATTTTCTTTGCCTTCCTTCCTCCCATTTGCCCTTTGTGTGTGCTTGGTGTCATTTCTTTTTAGCCTTTCTCATTTTCATTTTACCTTAGATCTTTCAAATTGGCACGATATTTTATACTTTATCTTCTTTATATAGTTTGGTCAATGATTATTCAGATGCTTTTGTTACCTTTTTGGTGTAAAATACAAATGTGTTCTTACTTCTTAACTTTTGTCTTTTTAAAAAATTATTTATTCTTACTATGTATTATAGTGCATCTTATTTCTCTAATCTTATTAGCTTGGGGTCCAACTTGTTCTTTAAGAACATTGAATTGGGCATAATGCAATTTTCTATTTTTTTTTTTACAATTCTTGGGAAAGGAAGTTTTTATTCATATAATTTGATGGCGGTTCACGTACATTTTGATCATGTTTCAATTGACATCATATGCAAATAATTTGAAGGAGTGTTCAAATGACTTGATAATGCAAACAACATTAACAACTCAATCCTAGGTTGGGTTTTTTCCCCAATTTTTGTTGATATATTATTTTAGTTGGGCCAACCGGCCTCAAACATATTTAAATATTTATATGTATATACAAGATTTTTAAGAGATAATTTTAAAAAATGAATTATAAATGTTTATGTTTTTGACGAAAGGTTTTTTTTTTTTAACAAAAAAAAACTAGTTTTTTGGACCCATTGCTGATAAATGTGATGTCAACATAGAAAAAATTAGAAGCAAAATTACATTTATACCCTCACTTATTAAATACAATAGAAACAAATATTCATAAACTTTTTCTTGCCTACTTTGCCTATCAAAATTGCTTGATAAATTGTATAATCAGATTTTTCATCTCATGTTTTTAGTCGATGCATTCTCATTGATTCAGACAATTGTTTAAGTGTAAATTTAAAAAAATTGATCTCTCTTAAATGAATTATTTGGGAATAATGATATTTTTTTCATTAACCATAAAAAACTAACAAAAAAATATAATTAATTTATTTTTAAAAAGAAGACACAATTAATGAAGGATTTGTCCGTCAAAGCTCAGAGCACCATGATGCTTGCTTGTTGCGTGTTCTCGGGTGTTTTGCACCTATGGCAGTGCCTGTGTAAGCTCTAAAACTTTTCTTTTTATTCTTTCAATTAGGGCTATTTGTATGCTTGAGTGTTGAGAATGGAGATTAAAGGATCAAGTTGAACCAAAGGGTTTAAGTTGAGAAATGAATTGATATTTTGTTATTTGTGATAATAAGTAATTATAAATAAATAATTAAAATAAAAAATGAAATGACAATTGAAAAAGAATTTTGGAGAAGGGAAGAAATTAATTAAAAAGGGAAAAGGAAGATTTGGAAATTAAAAAGAAAAAAAAAAAAAGAAAAAGAAGGTGGGAGGAGGTGTGGCATGATTTTAGGCCATTAACCCATGCAATCGGTGGTTTTTTCTTCAGTATTGTTGAGGGATCGAGCGTGAACATTTCGCCCGTGCAAACTTTGAAATTCTTCAACCTAATTGCAGAGGAGTAAGTGAAGAGTGATTTCTTTGGCTGCCTTGAAGAATAGAGCTCAAGAACTTGATGAATTTCGTGGTAGAGGAGGAAATGTGCAGTGTTGGGCAATCTAAACAAGCTATGGTGTTTTGACGTTTTTGGGTGGTAGAAGACGAGTTATAAAAGCTAAAGTTTTGAGGTTAGTAAACTATGATACTCCTTAACATTTCTTAAAAAGGATGTTTGTACTAATAATGAGTAGAAGTTTGTGAAATAATAGGAAAACTAAGGAGGTTCGAAATTTTCGAAGGAATCTAGAACAACCTTGAGTTTTTGGTTAATTTGTCACAATTCAAGAGGAATTGGAAGCCCAATTTTTTAGGTAAGTAAGTTGAGACATTCCTTAAGAGATTTGTGAAAAAAGTTTGAAGTAATTTGGTTAAGAAATGAGTAAAATCGAGTTGGTTTTGTGATGGATGTGTTTTGTCGAAGTAGGGGAAGCAAGCTACCCACACCAGACGCCTGCGTGCCCAACACCCACCCATCACGCACAATGAGCCCCTAGAACACCCAGTGTGCATGCCCTACCGCCCATCCTTGTGCCAGCGCATGCCCACAACCCCCCAAGCTACCCATTTGAAGGCCCACGACCATTTTAGGTGAAATTGAGTTATTTTTTGGTTCAAATCATATTTTCTTGAATTTTGGCTATAAAATGAGTATTTTTGGACCCTAAATTAATTTTAGGCTATTTTAAGGAATTTAGGGAAAATATGTTAAAAGCCCTAAGTTATGGAATTTTGGGAATTAAATGAAGTTCTAAGGAAGCATGTTAAGTACTAGGATGAGCTAGGTTAAAATAATTACTTAAGGAGAGTTATTGAAAGACGATGATCTGATTTTTACGACAAACTACAATAGGAGACGCATATAGGCTCGAAGGATAAAAAAGGATCTGTGAGTGACAAATTTTACTTAAAATGTTTCTTAAATAGTTTAAAAGATGTTTTTCTATGCTGAATGAAGTCCTTTATGTTTATGGGATTTACTATCAAAATGTGATTTTAGTTGCAAGCCTTACAAAGTGATATTTTTATGAGTTTTATGAGCTTGTTTGTGAACTTAAAGATATGGAAGCACAAACATGTTTTTAAGTTTAAGAGTTTTCAAGCATAATATGTTAAGTACATTTATAAGCATAATATGTGTTCAAAGTATTTGCAAGCATGTGAGGTTCAAAGTGTGTTTAAGTATTAAAGCATGTTATGTATGTTTGTACTATAAAAGCCCACTTGCTTGTATCCGAGTTGAATGTTATTTAAGGACCCAATGCTGAAGGACAATGAGAAGGCATTCGAGCAGCCCAAGTGTCCGATGCTGAAGGACAAGGAGAAGGCATCTGGAAAGGTATTTGGAACCCACCTTGGCACACCTAAGGCTTCGGGCCATGTGCAGGGGTGTTAGGCCCTTTGGGGGGCAGTTTGTTGCGTTTAAGATGCGTATGATGCGTTATGATTGTAATTGCTTAATGTCGTGTTAAGAGTAAAAAAAGATGTATATGTTAGAAGCAAGTTTTCCTATAAAAACCCAAGTATAAGTTTAAATAGGCTTTCCTGGAGAGTCTAGGGTTGAACATAGGAATTTGTAATGACCATGCATTGAAATTCATCTTTAATTTGATGCATTTGGACTGTACAATAATTACAATTGTGTTGTTTTCTAAACTAACTACAAAGAATATTTTTATACAAGAATAAATTAATGGATGAACATGTGGGATGGCGATGTTGAATGAATGATGGATGAAGTTAGTCAAGTATAAACAAGATCAAAAGCGGGTATAAAATGAATGAAACCATGAAAAAAAGGTAAATTAAGTTAAGTAAATAGTATTTTCCTAAGCAACAAGTGATTTTTCATGCTTACAAACTCAAAGTTTAGAACACATCTCTCGATGCTTCGACGCCACATTAATCTTATTTCTAAGACGCATGGTGAGCTCTTCGGGCAAAGAAAGAACTTTATCTCTAAAGCTTACTTTTTTCTTGTTAAATGCTGGAAATTGCTCACTGACTCCCTCAAGCAGATGAATATACTCACTTAGACTATTTGTTTGATAGATTCAAGCAAGTTTGAAGTACCCATTTAATCAAGATGAAAACAACTTAATCACATTTGGAAATACTAAAACTTATGCTTAACTCATAAAACATTCAACATTCATGGTGTAAGATGTTATAAATGAGAATAAATGAAGGCATAATGTTAATCGAACTTGTATTAAGTAAATATTTCAAATCTCTCAAAAGTTATTAACAAAATACAAGTAAGAAAGGTGTTCATAATGAAGAAAAGAAAAGGGAAGTCATCAAGCGGCCAATGGCAATGTCTTGCTTCTTGGAGGCTTGAGATGGTGGCTATCTGATACATTATTTATACAAAGGTGGATTCTTACTCTCTGAGAGGTGACTCTAAACACTCTTAGAATCTTCTCACAAGAGAGCTCGAAATGGAGGATGGCTATGGAGGTTGAGCGAGAATTTGCGCAGAGCTTTCACTACTAAGTATTTTCTCTCCACTTGAACATGAAGTGCAATGGGCTATTTATAGGCGTCGAAAATGTGATATCATGATAACCTAACACCTTTGCATTTAATTCCATGCGCTGTTGTGCCGACTTCTTTGCATGTTCAGTTCATTGGATCTGTCATAATCTGGTAAAATCAGTTGTCTACTTGCATATTGACATGACAGTTGCCGATTAAGCGCTTGTATTATTTATCTTTTGGACGCATGGTTCTCGAGGCGTTGGTCTTTTCTGGTAGCATCATTTTCTTTATATTTTGAGCTCCTTTAGGTTCTATCCTACGTTCAAAAAGGTATAATTTCATAATTTCCAGGATAGATTCTTTTGTAAGCATAGTGAATGCAGAGTTATTCATATCATACAATTTAAATGCTAAAATTATGCGTTTATCATCAATTCTACTATAATTACTCCAAATAATTAATATAATAACTTATATTTCTACAAGTTATCACACCCCCAAATTTAGAGTAATGCTTGTCCTCAAGCATTTATTTAAAGATTTATTAAATTCTACCACTCTCAATTATGCAAAAGCTTAATCTCACAATATGCCTTCGATTTTTAGATTTATATCAACAGAGAATTGACTACACCAAATTCTTTTTCAATCACGTATAGAAAGTATTTCCAAACGTTAGATGCGGCAAGCTTACTACTCAAAATACCCTTACTCATTTCCAACCAATCTTATTCTTCTTTCCACTAATGTGCTTTTGAGTGCATTTTCATAAAAGTTCTTTTTATGGCATTTTTATTTATAGTAATTTAATAATATTTGGATTTGCGTTGATCTGGGCTATCCACCTTCGTTTTGACATACCAACTGGGGAGCATGGAGGTAGCCAACATCGAGCAGATACCCCTTCACAACTCGACGCATATTATGCTTATTTTTATGTGTTAATAGAGGTATTGTTTAATTATTTTTCGTTGATCCTGGACACTTACCTTCGTTTGACATACCAACTATGGGGTACATGGAGGCAGCCAACATCGAGCAAGAGCCATTTTCAACTCAACTCTTAACAGGCTAATTTTATGCACTGACAGCGGAGTTATTTGTCCAAGTCTTCTTCTTCTTCTTCTTCTTCTTCTTCTTCTTCTTCTTCTTCTTCTTCTTCTTCTTCTCTCTCTCTCTCTCTCTCTCTCTCTCTTTAAGTTTATGTGGTAACGCATTAAAAGAGTTTCATGAATTGTGGACACATCGGCTCAAACCTTTCCTACCCCCAATTTTTGGAAGATAGCAAGGTCCTCATTGCTAAAATCGAAGTATGAGATTGTCTTAGAAAATTTTTTGTAAAAGAGGGTTGAGGTAAAGCTTGCACGCATACTTAATTTTTAGAAATATTTTACTAAGTGTAATATCCTAAGGCTTGTGAGTTAATCTTTTTGTTTCAATTAGTCTAAAGGTGAATTGCATAAGTTTCATCATTGAGATTGGACGCAAAAACAAAACAAGGCGACAAATAAATAAAGCAAAAAATAAACGAAAACAACAAACTAAAGAGCATAAAAGATGAGTGTATGAATTGCATTTGTATTGATTTATATGAATAAAGCGTTATAATGCTTACAAAGAGAAAAATGATACAAAAATTTTACAACACCCCCAAATTTTAATTCCTCCCCAGGTCATCAGGATTGTTGTTCACAGGGGGAGGAGGTGGATCATTGAATGGAAGGGGTTGTTGAAAGGAAGGTGGAATCACTGGCGCTGGAATGCGTTGAATGGACACCTCATAGATGTAATTCATAAGAGTTCTGAATTGTTCGCGCTGATGTTGAGCTTGGCGTTGCACAAAACTCCTAAGCTTCTGTTGTTGCTGTGCCATTTGAGTCACTTGTTGACCCAGTTGAGTGACTTGTTGGGCCAACTCTGCGTTTCTTTGAAGAAGTTCCGTCTCCTTGCGCCGAACTTCATCCAAATCTCCCATGATGGGGTGAAGGATCCATCATCTAAATACAGCAGCAAGTCATCAAGACTCATATCAACAAATTGTAGCGGAGCAGTTGCGTACCGCAAGTGATATGGATCTTCTTGAGGATGCATGCTGGTGGTTGCGTCTGCCTACGTTGGAAAGGTGGATGTTGTATTAGGCATAGTGCGGGTAGGACTTTCGGTAGTTGGTGGAGTTGGAAGATTTGAGGGTTGAGGTTCAAAGTGAGGCGGGGAAACATGAAAGGGTGCTGACTCCTTACAATCCAGAGTCAGGGTTGGCTCAACGGGTGGTGGTGGTGGGGATGGAGTTGCCTCTCGAATGATGGAAGGTTGAGGTGGTGAGAGGGTTAACTCCAAATGGGGTGGAGAAGGCGGCGACACTTCACTTGACTCCAAATTTAAATTTGTTAAAGGAAGTTGGGAAGGCGAGGTAAGTTCGCGTTGGAGGATGGGTGCGACGAAGGGTTCTTTTTGGATTTCAGGGGAGAATGAAGGTGAAAGGGAAGGTGATGCGCACTTTGAGTGTTAACCGAAAGTGTAGGGGTCAAGTTATAATATAAGACAGTGAAGTCCGAATATCGTTCCACTAGAGATCCAATTGTGAAGGTTTATGTTTCTTAGCTATTCTAGAATCGAATCAATTTTATTTGAGGATTGGAATGGAAGTTGTTAATTATGGAAAATATAAACCAAATAAGGAAAGTAATAAACTGAGAAAGACAAGAGTCTGATAAGCACTTGAAAAGTGCTTTCTATCCTCTCAAATTAAGGGAGTTTATATTAGATTTCACTTGTTTGCTAGTGGTTTTCAGGTTAAAATGAGAAAAATTAGAAGAAAAGACTAAAAGATCAAAACCGAAAAGGAATACCGCGAAAAAGAGCTGAAAAACTCAAAAGGGCGAAATTTGGGATAGCGCCGCAGCGCTAAAACCCCAACACAACGTTCTGGACGCATCATAGCACCGCGGCGCCAAAATTCGACTCAACATTCTAAACGCATTATAGCGTCGCGGCACTGCCTCGACGCTAATTCCCGAGAACAATAATTCTGAATGCATCACAGCGTCGCGGCGCTTGGACGGCGCTGCCGCAACGCTAAAACCTGGGAGCAACAATTTTGGACACAACCCTAGCGTCGCGGCGCCAGTTTTCCTTAAATGAAAATTTCTTATTTTTAGTAAGCTTTTGGGCGGCCAAACTCTATAAATTTGGGGGTTTCCAGCAGCCCTAATCATAAAATAAAATCAAGGAGGAATCAACCTTCAATTTACAGACCTAAAGAGGCACAAAAAGGAGAGAATTGAGTGAGAGTTCATAAAAGAGTTCAAAGAGTGAGTTAGTTGCAAAGAAGAGGAAAAGAGTTTGAGATAGTCGTGGTGCCCTTCGAATTCCGACGTGAGAGCCAAGGAGATCGTGACGGTGCTACCTCAAATCAAGAGCCTCTTTTCAGTAGAGTTTCCCTTTCTTTACACTCTTTCTTTGTTTATTTTGCTTAAACATGTTGCTTCAAGCTATGAGTGGCTAAACTCTTTAGTTTTAGGGTTTTGATTATTTGTTTATGAATTTATGTTGATCTTGTAGACTTTCATGGTTTTGTTGGAATGATTATGCTTTTCATTGTTATTGTGTTTAATTCTTGTGGATTGGCCATCTTCACATGTTAGGTTAGATGTATGATTGAGAGATTATATGTTTAACTTGATCTATAACAATGAATTGTTGTTAATCTATCACGAGAGTAGTTAGGTTGACAATAAAAGTTGCTAAAGACTATTCTTAATACCATGTAATTTGAATTGGTTTCAAGAGATTAGTAATCAATCGAGTTGCATGAGAAAGTGTTGTTTTTGAGAGAAAATAACTTGGAATTAAGTTTCTAGACTTAGGCATATGAATTACCATAAATTCCATGAATTCTATAATATTGCATGATGAAATTAACAAGGATTCATTACCCTAGAACTCTCTTTGACTCTTGTGTTTCTCACTTTAATACTTTCCTTATTTGATTTATATTTTCCATAACTCATAATATGCAATTTCAATCTTCAAATAAAATTGATTCAACTCTAGAATAGCTAAGTAATTTAAACCTTCACAATTGGATCTCTAGTGGAACGATATTCGGACTTAACCGTCTTATTTTATAACTTGACCCGTACACTTGCGGTTAACACTAAAAGTGCGCATCAAGTTTTTGGCGCCGTTGCCGGGGATCCAAAGAACGATTTTTGTTATTTAATATTCATTAGAATTGATAGATCTTAATTTGAGGTGTATATTATTTGGTTATTTATGTAAGCACTGACTTAAGTGTTGGGAAGCGACAAGCGAGATTGTGGCTATGCGTTGTTAGAGGAAAAGTAGCTGAGAATGAGAGCAAAATTTTGACTAAGTGTTAGCCAAGACTATGCGTTGGTGAATGAAGAGGAAAGATTGAACTTTTTGAGTGGCCATGCGTTGCTGATGAAATCACGAAGGGTTGCGAGCTGAAGTAGCTACCCGTGTTGAAGGATAAGTGATCATTGGCAGGGGAGAAAATGTGCTTAAACCACCATGCGTTGATAAGGCCATGCGCTAAAGTCACTCTGCGTCCAAGACAGAGCAGTCTCTATGCGTCGAAGACAGAGCAGTCTCTATGCGCCGAAGATAAGGTGATTTCGATGCGACGAAGTTAGTAGTGAATGACTGAGTTGCACGCGTCGAAAGTAGAAGGCATCGAGGACATCATGCGTTGAGAATGGCTGATTGTTGAAGGCGTTATGGGTGCCTTGCGTTGAAGTGAGAGGAGAACCCCTACGCGTCAGCCTGCCTTTGGGAACTTAAGTCGATGATATAAATAAAGGAAAGTGAATTAAATATTTATTCATTTTAGACACTTCGAGAACTTAAGTCAGTTTCACTTTTCTACGAACTACAAGGAGAGATAGAAGAGGGTGTCCTGGTGGATTTTGAACGGAAGTATTTTCATCTTGTAGTTGAAATCTAAGCTGGAAGGGAAGATTCTTGGTGGACGCACAAGCTGGACAGTGTCTGATGTTCGGAGTAGAACAAATCGAGGAGAATGAGTCTAGGGCTGAAACTTTAAGGTCAGTAAGTTAATATAATCCTTAACAAATCTCGTGAAGGATGGTAAAGCTAGAACTGAAGTTAAATGTGCGAAATGTTAGGTGAAAGCAACGGTTACGGAGTTGTCATGCAATCTGGTGTAACGCTGAGTGATTTTGGAATAACTGGAGAACGAAGAAGAGTTAAGCCTTGAAATTTTGAGGTAAGCTGTGAAGCTCAATTCTCTACAAGTTTGTAGAAGGGAAGAAGTTCTAAATCTATCTGAATCTATGACTTTTAACAGATAAGAATAAGAACAAGAGGAAAGGAAGAAATCATAGTTGTCGGGTGCCGCTAAGAACCGAGTATCATTGCGTTGTTTAAGTACTGATAGCGAGACAAGTGTCGCTGAGACGCAAAGGAGTCTTTCGTCTCACAAAACTCGCTAGATATCGCTGAGTGTCGCTACTAAAGTAAGGTTACGCTAGTGTCGCTCAACCTAGTATCGCTAGTAACAAGTTCTGTTGGGTAGTACCGCTAGGAATCTCACTTATGGTGTTTGTTTCGGGAAAAGGGGGAGACTCAATGATAAGTAACAATTAGAATTTATGCATATTTAATGATCAAGTAAAGGACAATGTAACGCAAGGTAAAATGTCTATTTCAGGCCAGGAAGAGATAGGGAAGGCGTATAACCCACTCAAGGCCTAGGAAGAGTTGTGAGTGACTCCTTTCTTCTTCAATTCGATTTTTATTAAAAATATTCTTATGAGATATGGCTTTGCGATGAACTGTTTTAAAATGCATAATGTTTGATTGTATTACTCACAAGGCATGTTATATGTTTTCTAAAGTTGATAGAAAGTATTTTTATGAAATGTTATTGAATAAAGATCTGTATGATTTTCTATGAAAGGATTTTCATATGAACTGTTATGTGAACGGATTTCTAAAATGTTTTAGAGGAGGCTCAGTGCTCAAGGACACGAGAAGGCACGTGAGTTTCCCTGGGACCCAGTACTGAAGGACATGAGAAGGTATTTGGGCAACCCGTCATATTCCTATGTGCACATAGAGGTTAATTTGGCTGGTGCGTAGAGCTTGCTCCGCATCGAGCGAGGGATGATTTCGACGTTGGGTGTGTTGAGCCTTGCTCCACCCTAACTAAGGTTGTTTTCGACGTTAAGAGCGTTGAGCCTTGCTCTGCCTCAACTAAGGGAAAAGATTGAGAAACCAAACGGTCTACTGTTTAAATTCTTCTGGAAAACGTTTATATACGATTTGGAATCAGATTTATGAAATTGATAGATTTGTGTAAAATATGATTTGGCTGAATAATATGTTAAATCCTTGTTTATGTTTACATATGGAACATTCCTGTTTTCAATAAAAGTCGTCTTACAAAAATTAGTCACTCACAGGGCTTTTAGCTCACGTTTTCCATGTTTCTTTCTTTTTCCCCCCTCCAGGTAGCGAGGACGTTCCCGGTGCTCAACCTACTCCAGCTCGCCCTGCCTAAGCTTCAAGTCCTCACAACTCAGTCACGTTTTGAGAGTTGTACGTGTATAATCTTGTGTAGGTGGCATGTAGATCTAGTTGTGTGAATGTTGGGATTTGTAATGTGGGTTGTACAAGTATACTGTGGACGAGTAGCAAACTTAATTATATATATATATAAGTTTTGTGGTTTCTATGAGTAAAGTAAAATATGCATGGTATGATCTGTTAGGATTATTAGGCACAGATAGACAGTTTATGTCACAAAAGGGGTGATGTTTACTGTCCTTACATCTCCTCTTGGGTTGAGCGCGATAATCTGGGAGGGGGTGTGACAGTTTATTTATTTATTTATTTACTTATTTTATTTTATTGTATTTTATATTTTTTTCCTTTTCTATTTTATTTTATTTTATTTTATTATTTATTTTTATTTATTCATTTATTTTTTTATTATTATTTTGTCGGTTTATGCCTCGTGATAATACTAACCTCCTCCCTCTTGATCCCGAGATTGATAGAACTTATAGACGGAATCTAAGGGTTCTACTCAATCAAACTAAGGAGATGGCGGAGGAGATACCCAAGGCAATTCAGGACTACTTCCAACCCATGTTACCAGCAAGTCAACCCGGAATAATGAATGTGCCCATCAATGTCAACAATTTTGAGTTGAAACCGAGATTGATCCAAATGGCTAGAGAGCTAGCCTTTAGAGGAAGAACCAATGAAGATCCTCACAAGCACTAGCGATCCTTCTTGGAGATATGCAGAACGGTAAAGATGAATGGCGTTTCTAATGATGCTATTAAATTAAGACTTTTTCCTTTCTCTTTACAGGACCGTACAAAAGATTGGTTGGAAACCATCCCTCCGGATAGCATTACAACATGGGAGATCTTAGCTCAAGCTTTCTTGAATAAATATTTTCCACCGGCCAAATCTCAAAGACTAAGGACAGAGATTGGAACATTCCGCCAACTTGAGGATGAACAATTATACGAGGCTTGGGAGAGGTATAAGGATCTCTTGAGAAGATGCCCTCAACATGGTTACCCGAATTGGTTACAATTCAACTTTTCTACAATGGATTGTCAAGCTCAACCAAATCCATCTTAGATGCAACCGCCGGAGGATCAATAAAGAATGCTCAAGAAGCCTACACCATACTAGAAGACTTGGCCACTACATCTTACAATTGGCCATGTGAACGAGCTTCTCCAATCATCCCAAAAGTCGCCGGATTGTATGAGGTGGATGAGGTAAACTCTCTCAAAGCTCAAATGGCTTCCCTTACTAATGCTCTTTCTACCACTCAGCTGCAGGAGGCCAAGCTCAAACAAATCCACCATCTATAACCTCTTGATAACTTGTAGAAATACAAGTTATTATAGTCACTATTTGATTTAATTAGAGTAACTTTGGAGTTGAACGCATGATTTTGGTAGTTAAATGATGAAAAATGTATCACCATGTGTTGGCACTACTTACAAAAGAAAATACCTGAAAAGCGATGAGGTTTTATGTTCCTAACGCAAGGTTAAGAAGAAAAGAAGTGCAAACAATCGAAGTACGAAGAGACGAAGTGTCACACCCCATCCCAGATTCACTTTATACCTAGGAAGGAGCATGATCCTATTTCCCTTACATAAGACTCTATAAGATAAACACCATAAAAATAGCAAAACAAACAACATTTCCATTATCTCATTAGAAGAACGTGCAAACTTTCAACCAACATGTCTGTATATACACATATAAAGTACAACACGTTCCCCTCTCTACCCTCATGAAATATGTTTTTTTTACAAGATATATGAACAAACTAAGTATTTACAACTATCCCAGAGGTTCGCTTCCAGATAGACCCAGACGAGATTCTTCAATAGGCTAGGCGTCCCGGACACGCTCGCTACTTGAAACAACAAACAACAACAACAAACTGGATGAGCAAAAGGCTCAGTGAGTGACTAAATCTACTAAAACTAATTATGACAACTATAATCCAGTTTGTAAGATAGTAACCATCACATAACACATCCCAATGAAATATCAAGATTCACTTTCCACTATGCATATATAACTATCAAATTCTCATGTCTCACAAGCTTTCATCTATTTAGTGCTTTCACTTCCCGTCCCTCAGCACTTACTCATTTATAATTACAGTACCATATGCCTTCTCATGAAATCCCTCGGTGCAGGTAACAAACTCTATCTACACTCAAGTGCCTTCACTCATGATCCCTCGGCACGAGCTAGTGTGTGATGGATTACTACATGCCTTCACTTACAGTCCCTGAGCATTGTAGTCCATCCTCTACTGTTATTCAAGTGCCTTCTCAAATTCCTCAGCACTTAATTTCACGTTTACTCACATGAAGCTTTCACCATAAGGTCCCTCAGCCACTTATGTGTTTAGACATTTGTAATAATGTTCTCTTAAATCACTAACACATCACATACATAAGGCATACTATCATGAATCACGTTTCCTCATCAATATGCGTACTAAGTTTAACACAAGGTATAACAAACAATCACTCACAATTGGTCCCGGCTCTAAGTGGGTTATAAGCCTCCCCGAGCTCTTCTTGGCCTGAAAATACATAATCCTCAAGTTTAGTTTCCATAATCTCCCTTTTCCTTTAGCATACAATAGCATCGTTACTCTATAGAAAATTGTAAGCTACCAGCATTACTCAAAAGATACTTAAACTGTACTAGCGACACTGCGTTGATTAAAACCAGCGAGACTACCTTGAGGAGCGATACCCAGCGATACTCTAGCGAGAATTGTGAGACGCAAAGCCTATCTTTGCGTTGCAGCGTTACTTTCTTCGCTACTCAGTCTCTCGCTCACTCAGCGATACTTTCACTGTGACAGAACCGTTTCCTTCTTCCTTTCTTTTTCCTTCTTCAACCTGCTAAACATTTCGTTTCAATCAATTTCAGTACTTTCTTTCTTCTACAAACTTGTTAAAATACAGGTCCTTCATCTTACCTCAAAATTTCATGAAGAACCTCCTCTCCGTTTAGGACATATCCTTCGACAACTCCAAGTTACCTCTAATCATTTGACAGTTCAACTCCCGTCTCTTCTTCTTGAGTTTGACACACAATTTAAACAATTTCAGCTCAACCATCCTTCATGAAACCTGCTAGAAATCGAGTTAACTTACTAACCTCAAAGTTTCAGCCCTAACCTTCGTCTCTTCAATTTGTTCTTCCTTCAAAACCGAGCATCACTCTGAAGAGATCACAGCAGCCGAAACCTCTGTCAAACCCAAGTTTCTTCCACGAATTCAATGAGATTTCTGCTTCAGATCAGCATGAACATCTTCTTCTACCTCCCTCCGATGTTCAGCCTTAATATGGACCCAACTCGAGCTCTGAAATGCAAGCAGAACAATTAAATTCTCAGTCCACTTATATATATATCACCGACTTGTTCTCCATTCCAACTCTATACTATAATCCGTTCAACGCATACCTCCTATGCTCAGCTTTAGCAACGCACACGGCCTCTAATGATATTTCATTTCAAACTCTCTTGCCAAATAGTTAACATACGCATTACTTTCTCTCAGCCAACACTCTTTGTCCAACGCATATCCGCCTTCGACGCATGGTAGCGTTCACCGCATAATAGCCTCACCGCAGATCAGCTCCCAAACTCCCCGTGGCCTTTACTTCCAACGGCACACTGCCTTTAATGCGTTTGACGCATAACGATCCTCGATACCAAGTGATCCTCCACGCCTTATGTCCTCAACGCGTCACGACTTCAGCGCATGATAAGCTTCCTTCACCTTTGCGTTTACACCAAAATTGTTTCCTCCACAACAGGTTGCCATCAACGCATAGCTTACACTTAGCCATTTTCCCACTCCAAATGCAATTGTCAGCCAACTACTTTTACACATTCACCCATCTCTCGGCCCCTTCTTACCTTACGTTCTCACAAAAATAGATGCGGGGCTTACACAAAGCTGCTGCGAGGACAAGTGGAAACCCATGCATCGAGCCTATGCGCTGAGCCCATGCGTTGAGACCATGCGTCGAGCCGATGCGTTGACAATCTGAAAAGTAGAAACAGACGCATGCTCAAACAGCTGTCATGTCATTATGAAAAAGAACAACACCCAATCAGATCATGGCAGAATAAATAAGCTGACAATCTGAAAAGTCTATGCAGCGTGGCTGAAATTTAATGCACAAGGTGTCAGGTCATCATGATATCAACTTTTTGACGCCTATAAATAGTCCACAAGCTTCTCCAAGAAGAGATGAGTGCAGAGATGTAGTTCATCTTTTGCCAACACAAACTTACCATGCGTCTTAGAGATAAGATAAATGTGGCGTCGAAATATCGAGAGATGGATTCACACACGCAGTTTGTAGGTATGTAATTGTACTTAGAAAGTTTAGGTAACAACTAGCTCTTGCGTTCAACTCTACCTCTATCGCATGGCTTCATTCATTCTCAACGCATGCTATCTGACGCATTGTTTTACATGACTACCCAACGCCGCGTCCACTTCATTAATAAGTAGTAGGAAATTCTTTTCATTCTTTATGTATAGTTTTACACATAATCAACAACGCATATATATATTTACATGTACAGTCACCACATAGTCATACATTTAGTCTCAACGCCTAGTTATTACAAATCCCTGCATTCGACCCTGGACTCATTAGGAAACCTATAAATGCTTATACTTGGGTCTTTATAGGAAAACTTGCTTAGTCATGATCACATCTAGAGTAATTCTCAACGCATGCTTGTACGGAAATGACAAATCTATTTTTGTGCAACGAGCTAAGAAACTCAATTCAATTTAATTAGAAATTTAACGAACAAAATTTTAGCGAACACCTCTCTTGCCGCTTTGGCATCGGAGATGGCCACACAAAAGGAGTTGGAACAAGGAGATAATGAGACGGCCAACTATGTTAATAGAGGACATTATAGAGGTCACCGACACCAACAACTTCCAACTCACTACCATCCTAGCTTGAGGAACCATGAAAACTTTTCTTATGCTAACAAGAGAAATGTTTTGCAAGGTCTTCCCGGTTTATCCAATGTAGGGCCATCACACACCGAAAAGAAGTCCAACTTAGAAGACTTGATGATGGAGTTCATAAAAGAATCAAGAGGAAGGACAACCGCATTGGAAAGCACCGTACAAAGTCATGGTAAGGCCATTCACAACATCGAGGTACAATTAAGCCAAATCGCCACTTCACTCCAAACAATGCAAAAGGGAAAATTTCCTAGTTGTCCCGAGATAAATCCAAAAGAGGAGTGCAAGGCCATGACTTTGAGGAGTGGGAAAAAGCTATCCACTCCCTTGATCATTGATGAGGAGGATGAGCAAGAAGTAGATGACACTATCCAAGAGCCAATTTTAGAAGATGAGTCGAAGATCTTAGAAAAGGAGGTAAAGGTAAAAGAGTCAACAACTTCAAGTAAGTCATCTAACCCTCTACCTTTTTTACCTAATACTATGTCATATCCTCAACGTTTTAAAAAGAAAGAAATAGACTCCCAATTTGCTAAATTTCTTGAGTTATTAAAAAAGCTTCACATTAACATCCCATTTGCTGAGGCTTTAGAGCAAATGCCCAACTATGCTAAATCCATGAAAGATGTCTTGTCTAAAAAGAAAAAGTTTGGGCAATATGAGATGATTAGCATGATTGAGGAATGTAGTGTTGTACTGCAAAAGAAGCTACCACAAAAGTTGAAAGATCCAGGGAGTTCTTGATAACTTGTAGAAATAAAAGTTATGATAGCCTTTTTCTTAGATAAATAGAGATTAAATAGAGAAGCATGCGGCAAGTTATGTTAATTTTTATTAATAAATCTTCATTTGCGTTATACTCTTCTATTTTTACGAAGATAATGATTTTACCACTTTTTTGAGCCTAAAACGCATGTTTTGACGCAGGAATGCAAAACGATGCGTTGATGACTTCTTAAAGCAGAACAACGCGTTAGCAATCTGTTCTTCGTGGACGCATGATCTGAACGGAACGCAAACAACCTGACGATGCGTTAACAACTATTCAACGCATGACTATGCGTTAGCAACCTACGATGCATTGACATCGGCCAAACTATCCATGGACGCATAGACGACCATCAACGCAAGGCGTTGAGAATCAAATCAGAATCTTGAGAGATTGTCAGATGATTGACGAACATGATTTGTGGCTAAAGTGGTGGATCTTAATTGACCCGAGAATCACGCAATCAGGCGAGATGAACGCATGGTATCAATCTCGCCGCCAATCAAGCAGATTTTCCATTGATTGCGAATGCATCATCTATAAAAGGGCAGCTCTGCGAGATGAGAAAGGGTTGTTGATTCTCGGAAGAACTTTATAAGTGACAGTAGAGTTCTCTCAGACTTCAACCGGAGACGAATAGCTCGAGAGAGAAGAGTCTTCCCTCCGCCGGACCACTTCACAGCAGAACCTCACGCTTCCATCCGGGCGACTCAAGACATTGACGCCTTTCCTGCTTTCCTTCTTAGTTTTTCTATCTTGATTTTAGATTTGTGTTAAGACATTGAGCTTATCTAAAGTTGTATTCCATTTCATCAATATATATATCTTCCATGTCTACTCATTTCTCTATACGTTCAAACCATGAGTAACTAATCACTCAAGGGTCTAGGGTTGCGTTAGCATCTAACTAAGAACCATAGTGTAACTATTTCATCTTGTCAATTGCGATCTTAATCCGATGCTTTTGTCCATATGAAAAATCGACATAAGCAGTAATAATCAAACTGCTCGAGAGGATAAGTGATTGTGGAACTCAATTGACAAGGGCCAAGAAGTGTTACCTGTCTATGAGGATAACCTTGGTTCTTAACACTCTCCTATGCGTTATAGACATACAACGCCATAGCAGCTGACAACTGGGAGAAGAGTCGCAAGTATGAATAGAATACTACCATGCGTTTCCGATGTTAGATGTTAACCAACCCAAACCCTTTCTTTATCCATTCATTCACATCATTAGCTGAATTTGCTGTGTCGCATGTCTTTCCATCTTCCACATTTTAGTCTAGTGTACATACAATCGCTTTCTTTAGATTAGAAACAAAACACTCCTCCAATTATTTCTTGGTTACCACTGCAACACATGAAATCCACTTAAATACTAAATCAACATAATCCCTGTGTTCGACTTCGAACTCACCGAGAAAACCTACTCCTTTGCTTATACTTGAGTAAAGGATAGGAAAACTTGACAAGATCACCAACGCATAGTTGTAAGACGCGTAGCATGTTCAACGCATGATATGTGAAACGCATCATCATATTTTACTCACACCTTGCGTTTGTAAATTTTCATTTCCGCACATAATTTCCAAAACAGTTCTACTATACCTTGCACTATTGGTTCTTTAAATGTTACTACAGCTCTTTGTGATCTTGGTGCTTCCATTAGTTTGATGCCTTTATCCGTTTATAGGAAGCTTAACATTGGAGAGGTGCAACCTACCACCATCACCCTGCAACTTGCTGACAGATCGTTAGCCTATCCTAAAGGTATTGTTGAAGATGTATTAGTTAAAGTTGACAAATTTATCTTCCCTGCAGATTTTGTAGTATTGGACATGGAGGAAGACTCTGAGATTCCTATCATACTTGGGAGGCCATTCCTAGCAACTGGAAAGGCTATCATAGATGTCCAACAAGGGAAGTTGACTCTAAGGGTAAATGATGAGAATGTTGTATTTGATATTTACAAGTCCTTGAGTCATCATGATGAGAGTAGTCCTTGCCATGCTATAGACATAATTGATCATACTATTTTTAAGCATGTAGAGGTTATGTTGGCTAGTGATCATCTAGAACAAAGCATAATGGATGTTAAGAATGAAGATACAATTTTTGATGAAATAGCCTTTTATGCTAGGTGGTTAGATAGTTTATGTTCTAAAATGGATAGACCTATACCTCTGGCTCCCTTGCATGTTGTGAATGATATTGAGAAGCCTAAGCTTGAATTAAAGGTGTTACCTCCTCACTTAAAATATGCATTCTTAGATGATTTATCTTCTTTACCTGTTATAATATCTTCTGATCTTAATTCTATGGAAGAAGAAAAATTGTTGAAAGGATTAAGGGATCATAAGTTTGCCATTGGTTGGTCTATTGAGGACCTTAAAGGTATTAGTCCATCAGTCTGTATGCATAGAATCTTGATGGAAGATACCTTTAAACCATCGGTAGAGCACCAAAGGAGACTTAGTCCCACCATGAAGGAGGTAGTTAAGAAAGAAGTGCTTAAGCTTTTGAATGCAGGAATCATATATGCCATATCTGACAGTTCATGGGTAAGTCCTGTTCAAGTGGTACCCAAGAAAGGTGGCATGACTGTGGTTAAGAATGAAAAAGATGAAATGATAGCTACTAGAACTGTGACAGGATGGCGTGTATGCATTGATTATAGGAAGTTGAATAAGGCTACTAGGAAAGATCATTTTCCCCTTCCTTTTGTAGATCAAATGCTTGATAGATTTGCAGGTTATTCTCATTATTGCTTCCTAGATGGATATTCATGTTATAATCAAATTGGCATTGCTCCTGAGGATCAAGAAAAGACAACATTTACATGTCCTTATGGGACATTTGCCTTTAAGAGAATGCCAATTGGTTTATGTAATGCCCCTGCCACTTTCCAACGTTGTATGATGTCTATTTTTCAAGGGCTCATTGAAGATATAATGGAGGTTTTTATGGATGATTTTTCTGTATTTGGGTCTTCATTTGATTCTTGTCTTGCTAATCTAACTCGTGTTTTGCAGAGGTGTCAAGATGCTAACCTTGTTCTAAACTGGGAGAAGTGTCACTTCATGGTGAAGGAAGGCATCATCCTGGGGCACAAAGTCTCTCAAAAGGGATTGGAGGTGGATAGGGCTCATGATTTTGAATTAATTAGAGTAACTTTAGAGCTAAACGTATGATTTTGGTAGTAAAATTATGTAAAATGTATTACCATGCGTTGGCACTATTTACAAAAGAAAATACCTAAAAAATTATGAGCTTTTCTGTTCTTAACGTAGGATTAAGAAGAAAAGAAGCACAAATAACCAAAGTACTAGAGACGAAGCTGCTGCGAGAACAAGTGGAAACCCATGCGTCGAGACTATGCGTTGAGACCATGCGTTGAGAAAAAGTAGATACAGACGCCTGGGCAAAAGCTGTCATGTCAATATGCAAAAGTATAACATGCTATCAGAATATGGCAGAACAAATGGGCCGACGATGTGAAAAGTCTGCGCAGTAGGGCATGGAATTTAATGTAAAGGTGTCAGGTCATCATGAATTTCAACTTTTCGACGCCTATAAATAGCCCAAAGCTTCTCCATTCAAAGGAGGAGAGAAACGAGTTTAAGAGGCGAAAGCTCAGCACAATTTCTCCCTTACCATAATCAGCCTCCATTTCGAACTCTTCTGAGAGAAGGATTCTGATAACTTTCAGAGTCGTCTCCCAGTGAGTGAGAACCTTCACCCTATGAAATTTATGTATCAGATAGCAACCATCTCAAGCCTCCATGAAGCAAGACGTTGCCAGTGGCGGCTTGACGCCTTCCATTTCTGTTTTATCTCCATTTCCCTCCTTCTTACTTATGTTTTGTTAATGACATTCGAGAGAATGGTTTATTTTCTTAATATGAGTTTGATTGACGATTATCTTCCATTTATTTCCATATTAAATACCTTACACCATATTGTTTGAATGCTAAATGAGTTAGATGTTAGAAGTTAGTTTTTCTTAAGCAATATTAAGTATGTTACATCATGATTAATGCATATCATTAGCTTGCATAACTTTGTCTGACAAACAAAAGTAGTAAGCACGACTGTCTAGCTTGAGAGAGTGGATGGTTAATCTTTAGCATTTATCGAGACTAAATGAGGTGCAGAGATGTAGTTCATCTTTTGCCAATGCAAATTTACCATGCGTCTTAGAGATAAGATTAATGTGGCGTCGAAACATCGAGAGATGGATTCACAAACGTAGTTTGTAGGTATGTAATTATACTTAGATATGTTTAGGTAACAACTAGCTCCTGCGTTAACTCTACTTTTATCGCATGGTTCCATTCATTCTCAACGCATGTTATTTGACACTAAATGACATTTGACTAACTATCGCCGCGTCCACCTCATTGTTAGTTGTAGGAAATTTTATTCATTCTTTATGTATAGTTTTAGACACATACAACCAACACATGCACATATTACATGTACAGTTCACCGCATATTCGTGCATCTATTCTCAATGCCTAGTTATTACAAATCCCTGCGTTCGACCCTAGACTCACCAGAAAACCTATAAGAGCTTATACTTGGGCTTTTTATAGGAAAACTTGCTTAATCATGATCATATTTGAGTAATTCTCGACGCATGTAACAAGCTATGAAACTCAATTTAATTCAAATATAAATTTCACAACAGAGGACAATTTTTTGATTTGTATGGGTGAGAGTGGCATGTGTTGCCGACTTAATTTCGAACCATTAAAATTTTTAATTTATAGGTCCATTAGGTCCCTCTGCATGTTCACTAAGGGTAAAACAA
The DNA here is from genome assembly GCA_030954485.1 of Citrullus mucosospermus. NCBI lineage: Eukaryota > Viridiplantae > Streptophyta > Magnoliopsida > Cucurbitales > Cucurbitaceae > Citrullus > Citrullus mucosospermus. Next base: position 11,587,295 of record CM062060.1, read on the forward strand.
AAATAATTAAATTTTAGAAAAATTTGAATTGTTCAAATTATTAAAGAGAATTTTATATTGATAAGGATTAATATAAAGTATAATGTATTATGAAACATTATCGTATATAGTTAATTATAAATGTAATTTATAATTGAGACTATATAATATGAGAGATTGTTATTTGAATTATATTAAAATATTAATAAATATGAATTAGATTCATATTAAAATTATAGCTTAAGAGAAAAATATGCATTTTTATATGATTTAAATGCATTATGAATAAATATGTGATGTTTATTTGTTAATTAATTAATTAATTATTATTATTTATTTAATAATATATATTATATTATATTATATTATATTTAAATTTGATATAATTATATTTGATAAATAATAATTAGGGATTAGGGTTAGTTCTCATCCTTATATAACGATATAGAGATACAGGAAACTCATGGTAAACAAAAAATCAGATGTTTCCTTCTGTCTAAAATTGTCTTTAAAATGTTCTCTCAAAATTCTTCAATTCCCTAGAACAAAAAAGTATCCCACCATCTCATTTATCCTCCTAAGTCATAGTAGTGTTGTTTAACGGTCGTGTTCACAAACCTTGGAGTTTTTGTTTCAGAAAGCTCCAAGTAATACAAAAGAATCCTCATCAATCCTAAAAGATATTTTCTAAATTCTGTGTTACAATATGTTTACCCTTATTTTTTAAAAATCAATTAGGTTTTTCCTTCCCAATTCAAAGACAAAAACGATCTTACGCTTTCGGGTTGGGATTCAATCTTTTCAGATAAATGAAAAATACATAAACTATATCATTACAACCTAAGTTCGGTGACTAATTGTTACTTTTATGAAAGTTGAGAGACCTAAAATTTTTCTTGGGCGTTTTGGGCAACACCCACTCTTGCTAACCAACCACATGGCCCATTTTTATGGTGGCATGTGTCAACTTTTTTTTTTTCTTTTTTTTCCACAATTTTTCCTTGTCTTCCTAGTTTTTTTTAACTTTTCATTTGAATGATAATATTCCTCCTTTCTTTCTTATAAACTTTTTGACAATAATATCAATGTTATATATATTTTTTTATTTGGAAAAAGTGGTTTTTTTTCCTAAGTTTTGGGTTTAGTTTTTATTTGGTCCTTAAATTTCAAAATCTTATACTTTTATCCATGAGTTTTGAGTTTAATTTCTATTTGATCCTGATATTTCAAAATGCTACATTTTTATCTCTTGAATTTTGAGTCTTATTTCAATTTGGTCCCTAAAGTTTCAAAATTACACTTTTAAATTTAATTTTTCACTTAAATACTTAGTTTCAATCCTTTGTATTAATATCTATTAATTAATTTAAAGAATTATATTAATTATAATTAAATTAGGTTTCACTCATTTCCATCCCTTAAAATTAATTTAAAAAATCACATCGTAATTATTTTAATTAAGCAACTTAAAGTTAACGTTAAATACCAAAGTAATATATATGCATATTCTCTTTTCTCATCTACGCAATACTCTTTATTTCCAATTAATGAAGTCTAAAATAGTTAGATGATAAATACATTTTATAAAGAGTTGTTTTCAAATATAGCAAAATAAGTAAAACTATTTACAAATATAGAAAAAGTTTGTATATTTACAAACTCAAGCAATAATAGATTATCGCAGTCTACCGCTGATAGAAAATGAAATTTTTTTATATTTATAAATAGTTTGATATATTTTTACTTATAATAATTTCTCTTTTATAAACCTAAAATATCAACAATTCCCACCTCAATTATTATTATAAAAATAAATAAAAAGAAAAAACTGTTTTTTTAGCCCAAGTAAATTTGTATGGCCTATTACATGGATACAAACTTTTATTCTGAATTATTAATAAATAAATAAATAAATAAAATATTTATTGGTAAGAGTTGGGGAGGGATTGACAACTAATTTGGAAATAGTGTTAAAATTGTGAAAGGGAGAAATCTAGAAGAAAAGGCAGGGAAAGGGCACCTCAAACAACACTTTATTACATGCCAGGCATTGCAAAAGCAATGATGTCATCCATTTTGGTAAGTGTTCAATGTTTCTTCTTCATAATTCTTGTCAATAAATACACACACACTTGAATACTTGGAAGTATATCTTAATTAAAAACAGCCTTTTGGAATTCCTAAATAATTAATAAAGAAAATTAAAAATTAAGGGGTTTTGTTTGGCAATGGAGTCGGGGAGGAGAATGTGCAATGGCTTGCATGCTGCCAAACCCGCCATTCTCATGGCTTTGGTTCAATCGGTTTATGCAGGAGTTAATGTTCTCTACAAATTAGCTGTTAATGATGGAATGAATTTGATGATCCTCATTGCTTTTCGATTCTTGTTTGCATCTCTTTTCATGCTTCCTCTTGCCTTCTTTCTCGAAAGGTTTTCTTCTCTTCTTCTTTCCATGTTTTTGTATGGAAAGGGATCCTTGTAATTAATATAATGTGAGTTTTTTCTTTACGTTTTTCATTGCAGAAATAAAAGGCCAAAGATGACATGGTCGGTACTCTTCTATGGATTTCTTTGTGGATTATTTGGGTAAGTAATTTCAATTAATTATCACCTTTCGGTTTAAAATTGTGGTTTATTTGGTCCTTGTTTTTATAATTTTTGGTTATTGTGTTCTCTAAAAACTTTCGCGTGCTTATTAATAATATTTTTTTTTCTTTATTTGTTTATCTCTTTTCTTTCTTCGTCCTCTATCATTATCGTTGCATGCAGCTCCCTTCTTCCTAGATTTGAAATGAAGCTCTAAAATTGAAGGGATTTGATCACTACATTTCAAATTGAGGGGGAAGGAAGGTGGCCGATAAGAAGTAAAATAAAAATGATATTAAATTTGATAATTGTTTTAAATGATAAGGTTATCAAAAATATTTACAAATATAGTTAAATATAACTATCTATCACTAATAAACACAGATAATTTGTTCTATCATCGATAAATAATAATATATTTATAAATATTTTAGTTAAATAATCTTAAACTATTAAATGTATTTAAAAGGATTACAAAATATAATATTTAACAAACAAGTGTGACAGCCAGAAACCATGAAGGGTTAACTAAAATGTCAAGTTAAATGTTATCCAACTCAAATTTCTAGAATAAAAGTGTATTTTTTTTCTATATATTTATAAAGGATTAAATAGTGAAAGAATTTTTAAAGGGAAGGAGATTTAATTTGATGTTTGAAAGGAATTACAATTTATTTGGACAGGGGAACATTAAGTCAAAATTTATACGTTCAGAGTCTGGCGATGACGTCAGCAACATTTGTTTCAGCCATGCAAAATCTCTCTCCAGCCATTACTTTCCTTCTCGCCCTCTCCTTCAGGTAACAAAGGCAATCTCTTCTCTGTCTTTACCATTTTAACGTGTTTGAATTAATTTTCTAAGTAGTCGGAGACAATAATATATATATATTTGTTAAATTACAAATCTAGGACGGTTTGGATTCACTTCAAAATATATTTTTAAAAAATTCATTTTTTTAAAACCTTTTTTAATAAAAACAGTTTAAAATAAACTTTAAAATATATTTTGAGTGGTTGTCAAATACTTTATTTTTTTCTAAAATGACTTATTTTTTAAATTAAACACGTTGAATAAATATTCTAAACACGCTCTTAGTTCTATGATTTGACAAAAGTTTGAGTTTAATTTTTATGGTTTAAAATTCGAATTTAATCTCTATAGTTTGATAAAACTCTCATAAATAGTCCCTAAAGTAGAAATTAAATTCCAACTTTTTCGTAACATTTGAGGATAAATTCTAATTTTCTCCTCTAATTTTTTTCCAAACCACCATAATTTAACTTAATTTTTTTAACTCTTAAAGTTTTTGGTAGAGTGATCACAACGGATTATGTTTTGATATCTTTTACTTTATCCCCAAATGTAATTTGATTTTACAAGTTGAAAATTCCTTCCATCTATTCAATTATACAATTATAAGACTGAAATATCTAGATTGGGTTGGTTTAGATTTTTTTTCTCTTTTTAATTTTAATGAAAATAAAAAATATTAAAATCAGAAATTCAATTTCAATTTATATTATAAAAACTTATGTTCTTTGATATGAAAAAACTATACTTTTTATAGTGGAATAAAAAAAATCCATAAATATCCATAAATATTTGCATATTGTAAGTAAATATGAAATACATTTAATCTTAACACTATGTTTGGGTTGGTTTGATTCAACCTAAACTATTTTTGGGTAAAATTATCCGCTAATTTAACCAGTATAATTTTTAATTATTTAAATCTAAACTAATCCAAACAAGTTTTTAGTTTTAATCAAAATCAAACTGTGCAAAAGTTAATCAAAATTTTCAGGTCATTGTCTCTTTTGAACATCCTAGTGTGACAAAGAAAAAAGTTTAAATTTTTAAAAAATAATCAAAGTGCTTGGCCAAAAAATCACTTTTGGAATTAATCATATTGCAATGATGATGGTAAAACTCGTCGTATTAAAAATATTTCTACAAATCACATGACAAAATCTAAAGAATGCTAAAATCTACAAACCTGTTTTCAAACTTAAAGCTTGAAAAATAATTTCATATTTGTAGAATCATTTTTTCAAACAAACATTTGAAAAATAATTTTTGAAGAGGAACAAATTTGTAAATAAAAAAGTGTTAAAATAAAATTATCTCATGCCCTTTATACTAAGTTTTTTAAAATTTATATATAATTTTATGAGATAGTAACAAACTATAAAGTTAGTGATTTGTCTACTCTATAAATTATAAGCTTTTGTTTTCCAAAACGATTTAAAAAGATTTGAAAGTTATACTTTGTTACCTCAAATTAGATTCATGGTATAATGATACGAATTGCAAATTCATAAAGTTTGAGGTTAACTTTTCTTGAAATTGACATGCATGTTTTTTAAGGTTACATGTATTTTGTTCATGTAATTAACTTGACATAAGGAAATACTTTAGCAAAAGTTGCATACCTAATATATTCCATGTGTCACTTTATATCAATTTTGTGGAACTCAAATGGATGGAATAGTTTGATTTAAAAATTTATAAATTATAGTAACCTTTTAAATTTTAGAAATGTTAACTTAAATGGTAATGCTAGATATAAAATACAAATATTTGTTTTGTTTTTTCAATTTTGTTCCTAATATTTAAAAATTTTCCAATTTTTTCTTCAGGGAGTTATATGAATTTAGAAAAGGTTTTCTATAGTGTTGATTGTTAACTATAATAATAGTAACTTTGCAAAAACTAGTCCCAAATTATAGGTTTGTTTATTCTCACACCGTCAAAAACTTAGTTTGATCGATTTCGTCCTTAAATTGAAAATTCTTTACACCTAAGCCTTTAAATATTGCAAAATGCACAAATCATCTTACCTTCAAATTTTATATAATCGTTATATAGTTTAATCTGATTTTGTTCTGACTCTATGAAGTATTTGAATATAGTTTGATAATAACAATTTTTAATTAGAGGGTTTGATTGGAGTGTGACACTTATAATTTAGGGTGGTTATGTAATTTGCAATTTCTTAAGTGTTTCAGCAATTAATAATTTCATAAATTCAAGTACTGATTGATCAAATTTTGCTATGATTGAAGTTTTTTCCTAGGAAGTATTTGATATTAATTACTTCCTCATTTGTTTCACAAGGTTTTTTTTTTCTTTTTTTTTCTTTTTTTTCTTTTTAAATAAGGTGTTAACATTTGATTATGATGAATTTATTGAAAACATATATAAAAAATAAAATTGATATTTTAAAATAAATTGATTAGAATCAAATTGAAAAATATGCGGAATTATTTAAATTAGAAAAAAGTGAGTAAAAATCTCTTTAAGCTAATTAAGTTTTGCTCAAAATTAGGTATATTAATGCACAAGTTTGATATAATTAAATAAATATTTCAAAATTTACAAATTTTAACATAAGTACAACTATGTTGTCAATTTTCTTTTGAAACTTCATTAATTCTGTACTAGATATATGTTTTGTATTTATTAATTGCATATTGACAATTGATATTTAGAAATGAAAGTCTATTAGAGAATAATATTATTTTTGCAACACTTATTTATTAAATATAAAGCTAAAAAAAAAAATGATTAAAAAATTTACAAAAGACAAAATGTATATAACCCATGTATGATGTATCACTATTCACTTTATTAGAAATTTAAGAACAGTTGATTTTATCTCAAAGTCCACTATATTACTAGAAGTCTTTCTACTTTGGGACAAGCCACCAAAACCTTTTTTTTGGGAAAGGAGAAACTTTAATTTGATTTCACACCATGGAATTGGAGACCAAAGAGAAGAAAAATGGATGCAAAGTTTTGGAAGTGATGTAAACATCCACAAAGCCTAACATAAGAAATCAGTTCAAATTTGGATATTGGAAAAGAGAGGGGGAAAAGAGTAGGTTAAAATAGGGAGACTTTTAGTTTAAGATTTGGTTGAATCACTATATACAAATCTCTCAAAATAAGATGTTTAAAAATAAGAGTTTATCTTGTTTGATTATGCAATAAATATAAATCATTTGTCTTTATTTTATGTAATTGCTCTAAGAATATCAACTTCATATAATAATAAACATGCATTTATAACTAGTCAAACTTAATTTAATAAATTAAAATTTTAGTGATTATATTAACATTATTTTTTTAAAAAAATATATTTTATATTAGTTATATTCTTTATTCTTTAAGTATTTTTATGTAATTTAATTTAATTCAATCCAACTCAACAATTTTTATATTTTTTTTGGTTTTCATTAATTAGTGAAAATTTGTCTACAGGAGTGTGTTTGAAATATATTTTCAAGTGTTTCAAAATAAGTCATTTTAAAAAAATTTGGAATGTTTGACAACCATTCAAAATTGATTTTAGAGTATATTTTGAACAAAAATGAGTTTTTTTTTTAAAAAAAATTCTTCAGTGAATCCAAACAAGTCCTTATTCTTATTTATTTAATTAATTTAAAATTGGAAAAATTATACTTTTGCATGTCTCCAAAGTTGAGTTTGGTAGATTTAGCCATCATTGTCAGTTTTCTTTATTAATTATTATGAAAAAAATAAGACTTTTTTATTCCTTAGGTCTAATTGCTATTTGATCCCTAGATTTTAAAATATTACATATTTAGTCTTTAAGTTTTAAGTTTGGTTTCAATTTAGTCCTTAGGTTTCAAAATGTTACAATTTTACTCTTGGCATTTGAGTTTTATTTCAATTTGGTCCTAAATTTCAATATTTACATTTTTAACCTTGATTTTTTTTATTAAATACTCATTTTTCATCTTTAGTCTTAATGTATGTTAATAAATTTTAAATAATTATCTTAATTATAATTAATTAAATTTCACTATTCTTCCTCACTTTTAAAATAAAATTAGAAAAATTTACTTCATAATTATTTTTAATCAATTTATAGACATTGGCGTCAATAATTGAAATTGAAGTTAAAAATGTGAAATTTTGAAACTTAGGGACCAAATCTCAACAAAATTCAAATCTCAAAAATAAAATTGTAATATTTTGAAACTTAAAGACTAAATTAAAACTAAAATCAAAACTCAAGGACCATATGTATAACATTTTGAAACTTAAAAATCAAATAGAAACTAGACCTAAATTCTAAAGACAAAAATGTATTTTTTTTATAAAAAAATAATAATAAAATTGATGTGACACTCTATTATTTTCATTTAAAAAAATATATTAAAAAGTTTTAAAAATAATTTATTATTATTTTTATTCTGTGCAGTTTCTCCCCTCCTCCCAACTTGCTCTTTCTCTTTTCTTTTTTCCATCTCTTACTTTCCTCCTCTTATTTTCTTCTTCCCCTACTTTTTCTCTCCTTCCTTTGTTCACGTTAGAAAAAAAGAAGAAAAAAAAAATAAGACAACTTTTTTATGGAACAAAGGACTAAAGGAAATAAGGAAAAGAAAAGAAAAAGTGGAGGAGGAAAAAAAAAAAAAAAAAAGAAGGGGAGGAGATGGCAGCCATAAGTGGAGAAGTGAGAAGCTTTCGGAGGAGGAAGAAAAGATTCATGGAGAAAAGACAATAAATGAATAAATAAAGGTTAAATAAATAAATAATAAAAATAAAAAGTAAAATTGAAAAAAATATCTCAAAATATTACACATTTAGTCCTTAAATCTTGAGTTTGATTTCAATTTAGCCCGTAAGTGGCAAAATATAGTAACTTTGTTGGCTAGCATTTTTAAGGATAATAATTAATTGTATGACAACATTTTGAAAAGTTTGCAAATATAGTAACATCTATCCATGATAGACTCCTATTAGTGATATAATTTATTATTGATAGTCTTTAAAAATAAGATCTAAATTTTGTTATATTCGAAATTTCTTTTGCATTGTGCTACATATACAAATATTTTAAATTTAATTGCTATATAATTATCTTTTCAAAATATTATAATTTTATCCTCGAAATTTGATTAAATATTTACTTTCAGCTGGTGATGTTAGTATCCTATTAATTAATTTTTAATTTTTAAATTAATTAATTTAGACGAAAATGAATATTTAGTAAAAAGTTATGATGCAGAAAGATGTAAATGTGTAGGATGGAAAAGTTGAACCTAAGGAAGAAAGAAGGGTTGGCGAAAGTAGTAGGAACGTTAGTGGGGATTGGTGGGGCCATGGTTCTCACTTTCTACAAAGGCTTCGAGATTAACATTTGGACAACCCACGTGGACCTTCTGGACGGACAACACGTGGCGCATCTTCACCAAGATGCTCATTCTCAAAATTTTCTGCTTGGAAGTCTGCTCGCCTTCGCTAGCTGCCTCTCCTACTCTTTTTGGCTCATCCTTCAGGTTAACTAAATCTTTCTTTATTTTCTATATACTTGTATAATTCTTAGTTTTTTTTAAAAGAGAAAATCAAATATTCTTAAGAAACTTTAACCTTCTATTAATTGTCGTTAATTCAATTTAATAAACTTATTAATTTGAATGTTATAAAGTTTTACACAAAAATTAATTGGATGCAAGCACAAATTACCAAAATTCATAAATTCCAATAAAATATTTAGGTATAGTGTGTGTATATATATATTTTTTTTCTAGAATTGATATGGTGTATAAGGTTTGATTTTGGTGGTAGACAAAAATGACGAAAATATATCCATGCCAATACTCGAGCACGGCGGTGACGTGCTTAATGGGAGCAATTCAAGGCGTGGCGATATCAATTTGCGTGGAGAGGGATTGGAATCAGTGGAAATTGGGTTGGAATATCAGGCTTCTCACCGTCGCATTTGCTGTAATTAACTATTTCAATTCATTACCCTTTTGTCCTCTCCATTTTTCTTTTTCTTATTTTATTTCAGTCCGGTTTTGGTTTTTTATTTTTATTCGTTTGAAATTAAATCTATAAACACTCGTATCGTACGTCTAAATTTTTTTTGTTTGTCATCTACTTTCTACCAATATTTTCAAATTTTAGCAAAAAAAACTATGCTAACTTTTGAAAACTAAAAAAGAAAATAGTTTTTAAAAATTTGTTATTGTTTTTGAAATTTGGCTAAGAATTCAACTATTTTACTTAAAAAAAATTATTGTATGAAATTAAGAGGATAGACATAATTTAAGTTTATTTCCTCCTCATTTCTTACAATAAATTGTATCTCTTTTAAGTACAATGGTTGAATTTTTTGCCAACTCCCAAAAACAAAAGCAAGTTTTTAAAAGCTAATTTTTAAGTTTTCAAATTTTGGCTTGGTTTTTTAAACGATTGGTAAAAGTAGATAACAAAAGAATAAATTTGAAGGTAGAAGTTGTGTCTATAAACTTAATTTTCATAAAAAAAACAAAAAAAAAATGAAATTATTACAAATCAAAGCCTAAAATACAAAATCGGCCTAAACTTTTAAATTTATTTTATTTCCATTTCTAAAATCTATCTAGCCTTTTACTTCCAAAAAAAAATTAATAATTTTGGTTTTTTTTTCGTTGTCTTCTTTGTTAGTACAAAACAACTACATGTTGGGGTATTAAATCTTCGGCCTCTAGGGAGATAGCAGATGCCAATATTACTAAGTCAAACTCACTTTAATGTTTTTTGTTTTGTCTTTAATGTGTATTGACATGTTAATATGAGCATGATTTCAAATTATATAGGAGGGTTGTTTTCAAATATAGTTAAATGAACTAAAATATTTACAAATATAGCAAAATTTTACTGTCTATTTGTGATAGACCTTGAGATAGACACAGACAGTAGTCTATCATAGTTTATCGCAGATAGATTATGATATCTTGTTATTATTTATTACTATTTTAAGCAATTTTATCATTCAAAATAATTAGGTAAAAATTAGAAAGAAAAAAAAAAAGAAAACGAAAAAATAGCATAAGAAGGACCAAAATCATTTTTTTGAAAGAAAAAAAAGATCTATTTATAACGATTTGAATATTTGTTTCTTTCCAATTCTTCAATTATAAATTTACTTTTATGAAAGAAACACAAATTCTAAAAATAAAAAGAAAATTTTGAATAAGAGATAAAAACGATAAAGAGAAATAGGGTTATTTATGAATTGAATTTTCAAAAAATAAATAGTTTATTATAAAAATAAAATATTAATTAGTTTGAAAATGGAAGGATTAAAATAGAAGAAAGTTAAAAGTTTATAGGTGCAGGGGATCGTGGGTTCGGGAGCCGTGGTGACAGTAATGGCGTGGTGCGTACGCATGAGAGGGCCTTTGTATGTATCTATTTTCAGCCCTCTCATGCTTCTCCTCGTAGCTATTGCTGGATCTCTTTGTCTCGATGAAAAGTTGCACCTTGGCAGGTAAGCCCTATAGTATGAGAGTATCATTTAACTTACCAACCATGCACCATGCACCATGCACCATGCACCATGCAATGAGTTCTGTTATGTGTACTATTTTCATTTACAACTAAAGGTTAATATGAGTCTAAAAATTAAACTTCATTAAATTTGACTTCTTAAAACTAATTTCATGATGAATATATACTTTTCAACTCCACTTTAGGGATTTTTTCAAATTCTAAGTCAAAAGTTTGAAAATTTTTAAAATGCTTTTAAAAATTTGTTTTAAAATTTTTGAAATTTGCATACGAATTCATACGTTTTTTTTTTCTTGATAAAAAGCGTTATAAGGAAACATCAACGAAATCAAACACAATTTTCAAAAACTAAAAACAATGATCTTTTTAACAACAAATTTGGTTTTTGTTTTTTAAAATTATGTCTATTTCCTCTCAATTTCTTACAAGAGTTTCCATCTTTTTAAGTAAAAAAGTTGAATTGTTAGCCAAATTCCAAAAAAAAAAAAACTACTTATTTCAATTTTCAAAACTTTGGTTTCATTTTTGTAAAACATTGGTAGAAAGTATAGCAAAAGCAAAAAATTTAGATGTAAAAGGGGTGTTTATATATATAGGCATAATTTTCAAAATTTGAATGGTTACCAAACAGGCACAAAAGTATAATATATATAAAGCCTCATTTAATAGGAATTTGATTTTTTTTTTCATAAAAGAAATATAATTAAAGTTATGAACATTAAGTCTTCCACTTTTTATATATACACACACAAATACATACATTCTCTTTTTTAATTATCCACCTTTCACCAATCTTTTAAAACATCCTTGTGAAAAAAACTGATAAAAAGGAAAACAAGTATACATTTAAAAAACTAAAAACCAAATCGCAATCAAGCGAAAATGGCCATAAAAACAGGCCTAAACTATACATGAACATAATTTGATTCATATATTTATTTAATTATACAGCACATGAAAACAATAATTTGATGAAAATTTTGTTGACCTAATTTATATTTGTGTTGAGTAAATAATAGTGTAGTTGGAGCAGTGCTGATCGTAGGTGGTTTATACATGGTGTTGTGGGGCAAAAGCAAAGAGATGAACAAGTGTCTTCAATTGACACCATCTGAAAGCCAAGGACAACTTGATCAATTGAAAGACATTGCAGTGGTTACCACTCCAAAGCTTCAAAATGAAACCCAAATTCAAGATATCAACAACAAGAGCATTAGCATCACTTAATTTATAAAGTTTTAATATAATTCTTTCTACTATCACGTTTTAAGTTCTATTTTCTTAGATATAAATCTTTTTTCATATTTAAATTTTATTGGAAAACTTGTTTAGTATTTTTCTATTTATTTTATTTTGCAAAATTAAGGGATATATATATATATTTCCAAAGTTCGCGTGGACATGTGTTGCAGTTTGATATATTTTAAGAACACCAAATTCATGATTCATTAGTTAGATCATAAATTTGGTTCGATTATATTTTTGTAGATTTTTGCTATGTCTACATGATGATATAGGTTAATCTAATTAAATTGGTCCAATGAGAGTTTGCTACCTACAACTGATAAGAGAAATAACAAATTTTAAAAATTCATTTTCAAAAATAGCAAAAAGGTTTCACAATTATAAAAATAGCAAAATGATTTTCACGATTATTAATTGCTTATTAGCAAAAGACGAAAATACCTTGTAGACACCAAAAATTTATTAATCAGAAAATATAAGAAGACAAAAAATACCCAATGAACACCAAAAACCCATCAATCCAAAAATCAAATCTAAAATTCGAATCATAGCAACGAATTTTTCATTAACTACTAAAAACTAAATATTTTTAAATCTTACAAAAATAGTGACTAATTCAGAAAATGTTATTTCTAACCCAAAAAGTTATCCTTTTTTTAAAAACTTTTTTTTTTCTAATATCCTTTTTACCTTTTTCAAATTTTTAATGGTGGGACCTACACTGTGAAAAAAGTCTTGAATGCCCTCAATTTAATTCTCATCTTACCTTCTTCTTCTTCCTTCTTCGTAGAAGCTGATTCAAATTCCCCTTTATGGTCTTATCTTTCCCAAAATCAGTTCAAATTCTCCTTTGTGTATTTCCCGAAATAGGTTCATATTCAAATTCCTCTTTACGTAATTATATTTCTCGAAACTAGTTCATTCATAATTCACTTTACATTTTCATCTGCTTCCCGAAAACCCTCATTCTCGAAACTCTCCTTCGTCTTCTTCCCTAAAACAACTGAATCTTAGTTCGATTTTGGCCAAATCTCCATTCGTTCGTTGGATTCTAAACAAGTACCTTGGTTTTCTACAAAGGTGCTTGATAGCATCGAAAATGTGCTATCTTGCTCCACTTAATTCGAGATTGTTCCTTGGTTTTATATGTTTATTTGACCATTTATATGTTTCAAACACTTAAAGGGCTGAATGAGACTTTTGTGACAGAATGGAGCTAAAACGAGCCAAAACGGAGCTTTATTGCATCAATAGGGAAAGAGAAGGCCAAAATTACAATTTTGCCCCTATAAACATAGTGTTGCAACACCCTATGGCACCATGCTCGACACCGTTTATAGAATGTCATTGCTCGTGAAAAGCACACAACGCCTCGGTGATCTAAAGTTCAATTGCGTGAAATATTTGTCAATGTCGCAGCACTGTAACTTAGCGTTGTAACGTTATCATGCTTTTATAAGTAAAGCTTTAGCCGCCTAGGTTAAGACATCTCCGGTTTCTGCCGATTCCAGCTCGTTTTTGCTCCATTTTTCTTCTCTTCTTGGTCAGTAGATGTATCCAACTCCATCTCATTGATTAGCATGTCGATTATGAGTAAGGTTGTCACACCTCCTCCCGAATTAACCTCTTTAACCCGACAAGAGGCGTGAAGACAATAAACATCACCCTTTTGTGATGCCTATTGTCTGACTTTTAACATTCTCGTCTTTTGCCCAGACCAAGCTTAAACAAAAAGGATGGAACGGTTAACATTTAAACAATTCTTAGATAAATTTAAAACTTATTTTACAACTCAGTAATGTCTAGTAAAGTATAATTATCCTGTTGGAGACCTCGACTTTGCGCAACAACGGGAACTCTTCTGCTACCTGAGAGGAAAATATAAAGGAAAAGCGTGAGCTAGATACCTAGTGAGTGGCTACATTAATAAAGCATAGGGTTCCCTTTTGACCCTTTAAACATACCAAACATTTTAACTTTAACCCATCATAATGAGGCTATATCACAATGAGGTTAACTACTCAAACCTCACTACCAGTGGTTATCTCTATATCGCACTCATTCCCTGCTGGCTCCACTTGGCTCAACAGATAGTTATTCTCTCTATGTATACATAGACTTACCTCTTTATGGGCTCAGAAAATAGACTCGTTAGTCCTTTGGCCATCCCATGTGAGGTTCTTCTCATAGACTCATAATCTAGGTTATGGTAACCCTTTGAGCATCCCATGAGATTTCACCACAGACCTGGATTCTAGATCCTTAGATCCCCCGACCATCTTGTGCGACATTCTGTTTTTCTCACAACATAACAAGATAAAATGTAAGGCAAAATAATATTTAACTCTTAGAAAAGAAACCACTCACAATAGATTAGGGTTTTGGCCTTCAAATCCTCTTAACCTCATTCACTCACAATAGCTTACTCTCACCCTTGAGCACACGACTATGTTGCTGATCCAAAAGATACACTAACGGGCCCTAAAACAGCAAATTGAACGCCCAAAACCTCCTTTGGACGCTTGGAATCCCTTTTCTGGATGCTTGCTACACAACTTGGACGCTTGGAGTAGCTCACTTTAATGCCTGGACTGTTTGTGTTGGACGTCTGGCTAAGTTGGGCGCTTGGTAATCTTTGCCTTCTTCCTAACCAAAGTTCTTTCTTCCTTCAAAGCTCTCTCTCTTGATGAACTTTCGTTTTGAAGTGAATTGCCTGAATTGTCAAGGTTTCAAGTCCTATTTATAGGATTGAGAAGATTGTCCTTGTCATCCAACAACTCTCTTAAGTTCAACACATCAACTTCTGTGTCCTTACCATGCATGACCTAAGCATGCATGCTGCCAACTCTTACTTCAAATTTGTCTAAGTGTCCAAGTGTAGTGAAACTCATCTCATAGCTCAACACCTCCTACTTTGTCACTTAGTATATGCATGCTCTGTTGACACTTCACTTCTTGAAGTGGTCAACTTGGAGTTTAGCCACCTTCTTCTTACTTTTACCTTTTTGAACGCCTACCTAAGCTTCTTCAAGACTTTCTATGCATCCAACTAGGCTTAGGTTAAGTCCACTATGTGTCCATCTTAGGACCACCATGCGTCCAACCTATCTCTTTCTGAGGTATGCTTCCTTTGCTACCTCTTAACCAATATAAATTATCCAACACTTAACCAAATTTTCCTTTCTAATGAGGTATGCGTCCAACACCTCTTATTTCATGCTACTATGCGTCCACAGTCCCTTGTACTTAGCTAAAATTTCAACTTGATAGCCACACTATGCGTCCAACTCCCTATGCTTGCACCTTGGCCTAAGTGTTTTTCCTTTAACTAAGATTGGTTGCTCAACACTTAGCCAATATCTTGCCCCTAGCCAAACCATGCATCCAACTTCCTTATGTTGGCCTTAGAGTTACCTTCCAACTACCATAAGTTGTTTAACACTTAGCCAAAATCTCACCATCTTACAAGCTACATGTCAAACCTTCCCCCTTTAGCCTAAGTGTCACTCATCAACTATCATAACTTGTCCAACACTTAGCTAAAAGTTTCCCGAGACATGGACCATGCGTCCAACATCGCTTTACCATGCGTCCATCACCATAGCATTCTTCCGAGGCATGAGTTTCATCCTTAGTTTAAGGGTAGATGAGTTGAATTTTTCACATTTGATCCCATGCTTCCAACACTTAGTTAAATTTCTCAATCCTCAAGCTTATGAGTTCAACTCTAAGTTCAACTCTTAGTCAAATTTCTCAATCTTAGAAGTTAGCTTTGATTTCTGGGTTTCACAATGCTAACGTAATCTAGCTTGGGTTTTAGGATTTTTTCCCCTAATTTCTTGTATTTGTGAGATTTTGAACCAAGATCATTGTATTTTCTGATTCAATTATGATTTTTATGATATCACAATCATATTATTGGAATGGTCATTGCTTTAGATCAATGTTTGATGTGTGACACTTGATCTCATGTTGGTCTCTAGAAGCGATAGGTTAGGTTGACTTTTAAATCACATACGATAAGTATTGTTCTAATCAACCTTAGATTGAATCGAATAAACGTCTAATTAAGAGCTTAAAAATTGGATGTTTCACCTAACTTTCCCTAAATCTTAATGCAATTAGATCAATTTGATTCACATGCTTCTCATCTAATCAATTTGGACTAGTTAGTCATTTAGGACAATATAATTGGCCTTTCTAATTAAATTGGTTAGGTGCAAGCAATTAATTGATTTTGGTAATGAGAATTCAATGATCAAATATCTTGAATAGGAAAAAATATCATGCAACCCAAGCTAGGCTTTCTCATATAAATTTTCAACCCTTTTACTTGTCACGTTTATTTTAGGCAATTTAACTTTTCTTGCAACAACCAACTTCAAACCCTCCCCCCTTTGGTTACCTAAGACTATTAGCGATTCAATTGAGAAATTCAAGTGGTCCCTATGTTCAACCCAATCTTGGTACTGCTACAGTTTTTGTGAGGATGGTTAATTATTTGGTAGGGAATTGGGTGAGGAATTCCGTTCACCAGTACTTTGTTTAGGGTCCAGATTCAAAGTGCTTTTTTTATTTTTTATTTTTTATTTTACAGCATTGTCAAATTAAATTAATGGGGCTCGTTCATGTGAGCTCTATGATATGAACGGAGGAACCCCAATCGTGCAATATGAACATCAAGAATGAGTCATACATGCTGTCCAAGTTTACACTAACCAAAGAAGAAGAACTATGTGATGTCATGTGGAATTTATGAAGAATCAAGCTTTATTTAATGAAAAAGACTTAAAGCTACTTCAAATGGGATGTTATTTACTCTTGGATGGCTACAAATTTATAGAATATGAAAGAAAAATAGATAATCTCGAATTTATTGTATTTATTAAATGTATTTTTCAGTTTTGAGTCATTTTATGTATTTTTATGTTATAATTAGATCATGGTTTATAATGGTCATTAATTATGAGTGTCACAACATTTTAAATACCTCATAAAATTTCTAGGGTTATATTTTGAGGCCTATATAATGCCATGTAATTGTTCACAAAAGTAGACTTGGAAGAGACTTGAAAAATGTAGTAAAAAGAGCCTTTGAGTTTTCTTTTAGCCTTGTGTTATGTTTCTTTTGCAATTCTATGGCATTTAGATTGCATGTTCAGAATCATTCAAGCTTGACTTGATCGATCATGCTTGTGGATTGATTCGAAGATCATCTGATTTGTGGTTTTGTCGATCGACTAAGTAATCCGTCGTCTAGCCATTCTTAGGGGTTGAGATCATCTTGATTTGGGGTGTTTGAGTTTGAGATCTAAAGGTCTTGTTCGTCAACAGGTTGTTAGATCCAAATCCTCGATTGTTACTTATCATTTGGTATCAGATCTTAGGCTCTAGATCGGATATATGTTTCCGTTGTTGTTTTCTTGTTTTTTTCTATTCATCATGTCACATTCTGTCTATTTAATGAAACTTGAAAAAAAAAAGTCTCATATCCAGTCGTATTTTCATGTTTTTGTAACGTTCAAGGTTTTAGATTAGAGTCTTATCTATAACTTTTCTTTCTTTGAGGTTTTCCAATTCGTCTTCCTTCAGTGTTAAATTTTTGTATTTTGAAAATCAATGAATAGAAGAAAAAGTTGCTATCCCTAAGAGCATTTGTTCTTAAGTTGTTCTTTCTTTCTCAAAAACATGTTAGATCTGAAATATTACAATTGGATCTCTTTTTTTTTTTTTTGGTCATTAATTTCATCGTTTGGTGTTCAAACTCATAGGCTACACTTTGAAAATTTGCAAAAGTTGGTTGTTTTACATTAAATATGGTAGTTACAATTTGGCACATTGAATTTTCCAACCATTAGTTAAGAATATAACTCCAAAGTTTCAAATTCCAACCTATAAATTAATTCTTAAGAGTGTAAATGTCAACACCAATACTTCGATGTTCCTTTCAAGCAATACTTTTAGATTCGAGGACAAATCTTCTTGAAGAAGGGGAGAACGATATGAACGGAGGAACCTCAATCATGTAATATGAACATCAAGAATGAGCTACTGTCCAAGTTTATATTAACCAAATAAGAAGAATTATGTGAAGTCATGCGGAATTTCTGAAAAATTAAGCTTCATTTAATGAACAAAGACTTCAGGCTACTTTAAATGGGATGTCATTTACTCTTGGATGGTTACAAATGTAGGGATTATGAATGAAAGATAGATAATCTTAGGTTTATTGTATTTATTAAATGTTTTTTCAGTTTTGAGTCATTTTATGTATTTTTATGTTATAATTAGATCATGGCTAATAATGGTCATTAATTATGAGTGTTACAACATTTTAAATACCTCATAGAATGTCTAGGGTTATATTTTGAGTCCTATATAATGCTATGTAATTGTTCACAAAAGGAGACTTGGAAAATGTAGTAAAAAGAGCCTTTGAGCTTTTTTTTAGCCTTGTGCTATGTTTCATTTGCAATTCTATGGTTTTTAGGTTGCATGTCCAGAATCATTCAAGCTTGACTTGATCGATCATGCTTATGGAGTGGTTCAAAGATCAAGGGTCGATAGAAGCATCAAGCTTTGTCCAATTTGTGGTTTCGCTAATCATCTAAGTAATCCGTCATCTAGCCATTCTTAAGGGCTGAGATCATCTTAATTTGGGGTGTTTGAGTTTGAGTGTCTAAAGGTCTTGTTCATCAACAAAGTTGTTAAATCCAAATCCTCGATTGTTACTTATCACTCTATTTGTATGATTTCTGGTAAAAACCCAAAAGGACGATGGGGATTTTTGAAATGCACTGACATATTGAAAAAAATTACTTGTCACTTAGGGTTTGAATACTTCTTGGTAAAAAGATTAGGAATTTTTGTTTAGCTATACTTGAATCCATGAATTTTTATCTAGGAATAGGGTTTCAACACTTTCTTATATAAAAAAAAAGGATTGGATAGCAATTTGTCATTTTTCCAATAAGGAATGAAACATGACCTTACTGGAAAAATGACAAAATGCTCAAATCTCTGGTAACTTCCACTACTACAAATTTGGGTTTTAATGTTAGTTGACAACTGACATTATAGGGGTACAATGTCGATTGACAACCGACATTGAAGATCATGTTATTAAAGGTCTTTAATGTCGATTTTCAACTGACATTGAACACATTAAGAACAACATTAAACACATTTAATAACATATTCTTCAATGTTGGTTGTCTTTAATGTCGACTGCCCAACATTAAATCTTTGTTTTTGCGATAGGTAATGCCTGTCATGGTTTTAATATTGAAAAATTAAAAAAAAAAAAAAAGAAATTTGGTTGCATGTGCAAATCAATAATATTTCTCTTTTACCTGTACATACACAAAATAATTTCTTAATTGCTTTTGTATATACAACTCAACTTTCAACCACAAAAATTAACTAATTTACAACAAAGAAAGTGGAAAATTGTTTAACTAACTTATCAACAAGTTACATTGACCAATATATACGTAAAGCTCTAAAGTTTGAAGTCTAAAGATTGAGAGAGTTGGTTGTCTACTTTGGTGGGTCTAAATTAGTCCAAAATCTACCATAAACCTTAACTGATCATCTGAATTAGTCCAAACTTACAACCAACAATCTTTTACAAGTCGTTGATTTTCTAAGGTTTATAAACAAATATGTAATGCTTAATTGATTGATCTAAAACTTATAGAAAATAGCTTATGAAAGGAAGTGAAAAGATTAATAGAAACTTAATACATTGAACAAAATACATAAACATAAGAAACAATATAGACTTCCAAACACAAATAACTAAAGAAAGTTATCAAACCTAGCAACTCAACTCAACAATGTAAAGATTACCACTTAAATGTAACAAAGCTTGGATGGAAGAAATCTACAACTCTCAAAAACTTCAAGCAAAAACAAGTCATCAATAGGAGCAAAAATGAGTTCTAAACAGGCCCCCACAACATTCTCATCTAGTAGAACAATAACAAACGTCCCCCATTCATTTACCACCATTTTGGAATTGCAAAAATACAGAGATCAAATAAAACAATAACAAACATCCCCTAAAGATAGAGATCAAGTAAAATTTCCTCCCAAAATTCATACAATAAGTAAGAGCAAAGAAATAACTTATATCAATGTTTAGCATGACGAGACAAATAAGTAAGAGCAAAGAAATAACTTCCAAGAAGTAAAAATGGAACTCTACATAGGAAATTATTCATAGATTCAACTTTTATGATCTACAATAAATGTATACTACTATATTATATCTCCAAAGTCTCCAAATAAGCTAATACAAAAAATAAAATACAACTAGCAATTACATTGTTATAAAAACCTGCTCCAACATCCACTACCTTGTAATAATGATTGTGTGCAAGATAGCCAGCTAACCTCAAAAGGATGCGTGGAGGAAGCTTTGCCCGATGATGCATCCACCATTTCTTCTTGGTTAAGCAAA
Organism: Citrullus mucosospermus; assembly: GCA_030954485.1. Taxonomy (NCBI): domain Eukaryota; kingdom Viridiplantae; phylum Streptophyta; class Magnoliopsida; order Cucurbitales; family Cucurbitaceae; genus Citrullus; species Citrullus mucosospermus. The sequence continues at coordinate 11,607,878 of CM062060.1, forward strand.
GCCTAGACTTAAGTGATAAGCAAGCCAGATTAGGTGTCATTTTGAGGTTAAGTGTGGCATGGACATGCATGCAAGCATGAGGTGGCTAGCTAGGAATTTGCATGCAGATTTCTAGAAAGTCTATAAATAGAGGGGTCGATTGATGAGATTAGTGTGTGCAAATTCCTCATGCTAGTTGTGATTTTCTTCGACTAAATTATCCTAAACTGAGCCTAGTTTCACCGAGAGGGCTGCCAGAAAGAAACTCTGTGAGGAAGAACTCGAAATTCATCAAAAACTCAAGTTTGTTTGGCTATCAAGTAATCTAGAGCAGAGTGGGAAGATTTAGTGATATCTGGCGAAATAAGAGAAGTTAGAGGCTGAAATTTTGAGGTAAGCTAGCTAAGACAATTATCTACAAGTTTGTAAAAGGAAGCAAAATTTAATTTTGGCTAGAAACATTACTTTTGGCAGCTGGAAGAGAAGACAGTGTTGAGGCTGCTGGGTGCATTTTTGAAGAGGTTGTGTGTGCAGGCAAGCAAGGGTAGTGGTTGGAAGAAAAAACCCTTTGAGGTTATTTTGACAAGTTTTGGACGCCCAGGAGGTGGGCTGACACGCCACTATCAACACAAGGGTAAACGAGAGGTGCACGACACAGACTGTTGATGCAGACACTGATAAGCACTTGAAAAGTGCTTTCTATTCTCTCAAATTAAGGGAGTTTATATTAGATTTCACTTGTTTGCTAGTGATTTTCAGGTTAAAACGAGGAAAATTAGAAGAAACGACTAAAAGATCAAAACCGAACAAGAATACGGCGAAAAAGCGTTGAAAAACCAAAAAGGGCAAATTTTGGGGATAGCGTCGCGGCGCCGAGACGGCGCTGCCGCGGTGTTGACACATCAACGCATGGTTCTGGACGCAGAGTAGCATTGCGGCGCTGGGATGGCGTTGCCTCGACGCATCCTTGTTGAACGCATGACAGCGCTGCGGCGCTAAAACCCGAGAGCGATATTTCTGAAACGCATTCTAGCGCTACGACGCTTAGACGGCGCTGCCGCAGCACTAAAACTCGAGAGCAATTTTTTTTTGGATGCAGCCCTAGCGCCACGGCGCCAGCTTTCCTTAATCGAAAAATCTGTATTTTTGGAAAATTTTGGGCGGCCAAACTCTATAAATTTGGGGGTTTCTAGCAGTCCAATTCATTGAGAAAACTCAAAGAAAAGCAAGGAAGTTGCAGACCTAAAGAGATACAAAAAGGAGAGAATTAAGTGAGAGTTCAAAGAGTGAGTTAGTTGCAAGGAAGAGGAAAAGAGTTTGAGATAGTCTTGATTCCCTTCGAAGTCCGACGTGAGAGCCAAGGAGATCGAGACGGTGCTACTTCAATCAAGAGCCTCTTTTCAGTAGAGTTTCCCTTTCTTTACACTCTTTCTTTGTTTATTTTTCTTAAACATGTTGCTTCAAGCTATGAGTGGCTAAACTCTTTAGTTTTAGGGTTTTGATGAATTGTTTATGAATTCATGTTAATTGTGTAGACTCATGGTTTTGTTGGAATGATTATGCTTTTCATTGTTATTGTGTTTAACTCTTGTGGATTGGCCATCTTCACATGTTAGGTTAGATGTATGATTGAGAGATTGTATGTTTAACTTGATCTATAACAATGAATTATTGTTAATCTATCACGAGAGTAGTTAGGTTGACAATAAAAGTTGCTAAAGACTATTTTTAATGCCATGTAATTTTGTATTGGTTTTAAGAGATTAATAATCAATCGAGTTGCATGAGAAAGGGTTGTTTTTGAGAGAAAATAACTTGGAATTAAGTTTCTAGACTTAGGCATATGAATTACAATAAAATCCATGAAATCTATAATGTTGCATGATGAAATAAACAATGATTCATTACCCTAGAACTCTCTTTGACTCTTGTGTTTCTCCCTTTGATATCTTCCTTATTTGATTTGTATTTTTCCATAACTCATAATGTCACACCCCATCCCAGATACACTCTATACCTAGAATTGAGTGTGATACTGTTTCCCTTACATATAAGTTTATAGAAAGGATACCATTTAAATCTCTATTCAAAACAACAGTTCTATTGACATATTAGAAAAAGAAGCAGCCTCACAACAAGTATTTCCACATATATGCACATAAGGTTCCACACATCCCCCTTTCACTTCTAAAAAAAAATGCACATTACAAAATACGTGTACAGACTAAATATTTACAACTATCCCAGAGGTTCGCTTCCAGATGGGCCCAGACGAGATTCTTCTGTAGGCTAGGCGTCCCAGACACGCTCGCTACCTGAAACCCATAAACAACAACAAACTAAATGAGCAGAAAGCTCAGTGAGTGACTAAATCTATTAAACTATTCCTAACAATTCTGAGTCAGTTTGTCTATCAGTAACCATTACGTATCTCATCCCAAGGAATTACTAAGATTCTCTTTCCAAATTACACATATAACTATCAAGTCCACATGTCTCACAGATTTGCAACTATTTAGTGCCTTCACATTCTGTCCCTCAGCACTTATTCAATTATATTTTCATTACCATGTGCCTTCACATAAAATCCCTTAGCACTGGTAACCAATTCTATCTTCGCTCAAGTGCCTTCACTCATGGTCCCTCAGCACGAGCTAGTGTGTGATGGATTACTACATGCTTTCACTCATAGTCTCTGAGCATTGTAATCCATTCCTTATAGTTATTCAAGTGCCTTCACATAGTCCCTCAGCACTTAACTTCACGCTTACCTACATATAAGCTTTCACCATAAGGTCCCTCAGCCACTATTATATTTAGACATTAGCATTAGTACCCTTTTAACTTACTAACACATCACGTTCATAATGAATACTACAAAGGATCACATTTCCTCATCAAATATGCATACTAAATTTATCACAAGATATAACAAATAGTCACTCACGATTGGTCTCGGCTCTAAGTGGATTATAAGCCTCCCCGAGCTCTTCCTGGCCTGAAGACACATATTCGTCATGTTTAGTTTTCATAATCTCCCTTTTTCTTTAACACACAATAATAACGTTATTCTTTAGACAATTAAAAGCTGCCAGCGTTACTCATTACACACTACTGTACTAGCGACACTGCGTTGAATGTAACCAGCGAGACTACCTGAGGAGTGACACCCAGCGATACTCTAGCGAGAATCGTGAGACGCAAAGCCTATCTTGCGTTGCAGGGATACTTGCTTCGCTGCCCTGTCTCTCGCTCTCTCAGCGATACTACCGCTGCAGCAGAACCGTTTTCTTCTTCCTTTCTTCTTCCTTCTTCAACCTGCTAAACATTACGTTTCGAACAATTTCAGAACTTTCTTCCTTCTACAAACTTGTTAGGGTATAAGTCCTTCATCTTACCTCTAAATTTCATGAAGAACATCCTCTCCGTTTAGGATATATTCTTTAACAACTCTGGGTTACCCCTAATCGTTCCTTAATTCAGTTCTAATCTCTTCTTCCTGAGTTTGACACACATTTATACAATTTCAGCTCAAGCATCCTTCACGAAACTTGCTAAAAATTGAGCTAACTTACTAACCTCAAAGTTTCAGCCCTAACCACCGTTTCTTCAATTTGTTCTTCCTCCAAAACCGAGCGTCACTCTGAAGGAGTAACACCAGCTGAGTCCTCTGCCCAACTCAAGTTTCTTCCACGGTTACGATGAGATTTCCACTCCAAATCAGCATGAACATCTTCTTCTACCTCCTTCCGATGTTTCGCTTTGGTATGGACCCAGTTTGAGCTCTGAAATGCAATCGGAACAATTGAATTCTCAATCCACTTATATATATATACCACCGACTTATTATCCATATCAACACTATACTATAATTTGTTCAACACATACCTTCTATGTTCAGCTTCAGCAATGCACACAGCCTCTGATGATGTTTCTTTTCAAAACTCTCCCGCCAAATGGTTAGCAAACGCATTACTCTCTCTCGGCCAATCTTCTTTGTCCAACGCATACCCACCTTCAACGCATGGTAGCGTTCACCGCATAATAGCCTCATCGCAAATCAGCTCCCAACTCCTCGTGGCCATTAACTTCCAACGGCACGCTGCCTTCAATGCGTTTGTCGCATGATAATCTTCGGTACAAGGTGATTCTCCACGCCTTATGTCCTCAACGCATCGTGGCTTCAACGCATAACAGTCTTCCCTCACCTTTGCGTTTACACCAAAACTGTTTCCATCAAAACATGTTGCCATCAACGCATAGCTGATACTTAGTCATTTTTCCGCTCCAATCACAATCCAACCAACTACTCTTACCCAATCATCCATCTCTCGGTCCCCTTCTTACCTTGCGTTCTCACAAAATTAGGTACGGGGCTTACACATAATATTTAATTTCAATCCTCAAATAAAATTGATTCAATTCTAGAATAGCTAAGTAACTTAAACCTTCCCAATTGGATCTCCAGGGGAACGATATTCGGACTTAACCGTTTTATATTATAACTTGACCCGTACACTTTCGGTTAACACTAAAAGTGCGCATCAAGTTTTTGGCGCCGTTGCCGGGGATCCAAAGAACGGTTTTTGTTATTTAATATTCATTAGAATTGATAGGTCTTAATTTGAGGTGTATATTATTTGATCGTTTTGTATTTTTTATTTATTTTATTTTATTTTATTTTATTTTATTTTATTTATTATCTTTTGTTTATTTTGTCGGTTTATGCCTCGAGATAATACTAATATTCTCCCTCTTGATCCCGAGATTGAAAGGACGTGTAGAAGAAACCTAAGGGTTCAACACAATCACATCGAGGAGATGGCGGAGGAGATACCAAAGGCAATTCGGGACTACTTCCAACCGCACCTTGCCTCTTTTGAGGTTATTTCGGCAGTAAGTGTGCGGGAGTTGCCACCCACGAGGGGCAATGTGGGCGAGGTAGTGGCTGGGCGTGCAGGGCAGTGTGCTGTGTGAGGTTTGCTGCCCATTTGAGGTTAGGTTGGCTAAGTGTGTGTGCTGCAGGGCTGTTGGACATGCCTAGGGGCAGTTTTCCACTTTTGGACATTTTGGCTAATTTTTGTTTGTCAGTGAGCCTTTTTTAGCTAAAATGACTTAAAATATGTCATAAAGGGAGTTTTAAGGATATTGACAAAAGAATTAATTTATTGTAGGCAGGAGAGAGCTAGGGGAAGCATATAACCCATTAAGAGCCTAGGACAAGTTATGAGTAACTTAAATTTGTTTAAAATAATTTATTCTCTTGATATTTCTCGAATACTCGGTTTATTCGCAAAATATGAGATTTCTGGCATAGGTTGTATTTCGTAAAGCATATGTTTCTTAATATGATTTTGAACATGCTTTTACATGATTTTGAGCATGATGATTTATAATATCGAGCTTTGTGAAAAAACATGCTGTTTAAGAAATACTCTGAAATTTTGAAAAATTGTTTAACTCATGTTCATAAATGATTTAGCATGTTTTATTTTCAAAAGATGGTCCCCAATGCTGAAGGACATGGAGAAGGCATATGGGCAGCTTGAATCCAACAGGAAGTTAAATTTGAACAGAGAACTGCTTCACATGTGGTTAGTCAACCACAAAGACCTGCTGGAATCGGTGGTGAGGGAACTAGTGGATCAAGGCAGAAAGGGGCTACAAGACGACCAAGATAGAAAAGGAAGGTTTTTGCCATGACCCAGCAAGAAGCTCATGATGCTCTTGATGTTGTTACCGGTACACTTCCTACTTGCCATATTTCTGCTCATGTGTTATTAGATCATGGAGCTACCCATTCTTTTGTTGCTAGCATGTTTTCTGTAAATATTGATGGTAAATTAGAACCTTTGCCTGAAGAGTTGTTTATTTATACCCTTGTTGGTGATGTGCTTGTAGCTAGTGAGGTGTATGAGAATTGTGTGGTTGAAATTGGTGGTGTAACCATGACAGCAAACTTGATTCCTTTAGACATCCAAGAGTTTGATATTATATTGGGAATTGATTTCTTGTCTAAATATAGAGCCACTATGGATTGTTTCCGGAAGGAGGGTGTATTTAAAGGATTCGAAGGGACTGAAGTTATTTTCAAGGGAGATAGAAAAATTCTCCCTACCTATTTGATATTTGCTGTTACAGCCAGGAAATTTTTAAGCAAGGGTTGTTCAGCATACCTTGCACATGTTGTGGATACATAGGTTAGTAATTTGAGGCCAGAGGATATTCCGGTGATACGTGAATTCTTGGATGTGTTCCTTGAAGAACTATAAGGTTTACCGCTTGATTGAGAGGTAGAATTTCCCATTGATTTGATTCCAGGGACTGCACCAATTTCACAAGCTCCATACAGAATGGCTCCGAAAGAATTAAAAGAATTGAAAATGCAGTTGCAAGAATTGATTGAAAAAGGGTATATACGACCCAGTGTGTCACCATGGGGAGCACATGTATTGTTTGTAAAGAAGAAAGATGACACACTTAGACTATGTATTGATTATCGGCAGTTGAACAAGGTAACGATACGTAATAGGTATCCATTGCCTCGTAACGATGATCTGTTTGACCAACTTAAAGGTGCTTCAATATTTTCTAAAATTGATTTGCGATTAGGGTATCATCAGGTGAAGATTAGGGGATCTGACATTCCTAAGACTGCGTTCAGGACAAGGTATGGACATTATGTGTTCCTTGTGATGCCTTTTGGGTTAACTAATGCTCCAGCTGTATTTAAGGATCTTATGAATCGAGTATTCTACCCATACCTTGATAGCTTTTTGAACCTAAAACGCATGCTTTAATGTAAGAACGCAAGCAACCTATGATGCGTTATCAATCTGAAACGCAAGGCAACGAAAAATCAGACGAGAATCCAGAGAGATTGTTGGGAGATTGATGTGCTTGATCTGGACTAAAGTGGTGGATCTGAATTGAATCGGAAATCACGCGATTAGGCGAGAAAGATGCAACGCAGCAATTTAGCCTCCAATCATGCAAATTTGCTAGATATTGCAACGCAACATCTATAAAAGGGCAGACCTGAAGGCTGAAAATGTTGTTGAATCTCTCGAAAGAATTCCTAAGTGACAGCAGATGTCTCTCGAAACGACAACCGGAGACAACTAGCTTAAAAGAGAAGAGTCTTCCCTCCGCCTGACTACTTCATAGCATGATGAACACCTTAGAATAGGCTTACAGACGTTGCATGATGAAAGACTATATGCTAAGTTCAATAAGTGTGAATTCTAGCTTAATTGTGTTGTATTTCTGGGACACATGGTATCAGCTGAAGGAGTAATTGTGGATCCACAAAAGACTGAGGCGATAGTTAAGTGGGATCGACCCATTACCGTGACAGAAGTTTGTAGTTTCCTAGGTTTGGCAGGTTATTATCGCAGATTCGTGGAAGGTTTCTCAAAAATAGCACTTCCATTCACGAGTCTAACCAAGAAGAATGCCAAATTCGAATGGACAGATGAATGTGAATGGAGTTTTCAGGAGTTAAAAGAAAGACTTGTGACAACACCAATATTGACATTGCCTACTTCTGGTATGAAATTTGAGATTTATTGTGATGCATCACGACGAGGTTTAGGTTGTGTACTTATGTAGGAAGGAAAGGTAATTGCATATGCATCAAGACAGTTAAAGAAGCATGAATGCAATTACCCCACACATGACCTAGAATTGGTAGCTGTTGTGTTGGCCTTGAAGATTTGGAGACATTACCTATATGAAGAGAAATGTCATATCCTAACTGTTCATAAAAGCTTGAAATGCATTTTTGATCAGAAGGAATTAAATTTAAGACAGAGAAGATGGGTGGAGTTGATCAAAAACTATGATTGTACGATAGAATACCACCCTGGGAAGGCTAATGTTGTGGCTGATGCGTTAAGTAGGAAGTCAAGACAAGCTAAGACTGCACTAAATGCTATTGGTGCGGAGTTAGTAAAGGAACTAAAAAGCTCAAATGCATTGTTATCAGTGGACAAGTCGGGAGGTTTGTTCACAAACTTCCAGGTGAGACCCACTTTGATGGATGAGATTGTTAAAAGACAAATGGAAGACTCCATACTCAGAAAAATAGTAGAGGAGGTAAATCTTAAACAGAGAACAGATTTTGATATAAGAAGTGATGGAGCCTTACTGAAACAGGGAAGGTTGTGTGTTCCTAATGTTTTGATATTGAAAAATGCTATTCTGGAGGAAGCTCATAGTTCTGCATATGCGATGCATCCAAGGAGTACAAAGATATATAGAACTTTGAGAGAATATTACTGGTGGCCAGGAATGAAGCGGGAAATTGCAGAATGTGTGGCTAGATGTTTGATTTGTCAGCAAGTTAAGCCAGAGAGACAAAGACCAGGAGGACTTTTGAAACCACTTCCCCTACCTGAATGGAAGTGGGAGCATATCACTATGGATTTCTTATTTGGTCTTCCTAAAACTCCAAGTGGTTACGATGGAATATGGGTGATAGTTAACAGATTTACTAAGACTGCACGTTTCCTGCCAATAAAAGTGACTTTCACCCTAGACAAGTTGGCCAAGCTGTATGTTGAGAGAATAGTAAGCCAATATGGAGCTCCGTGTCTATTGTTTCACATAGAGATCCAAGGTTCACATCTAAGTTTTGGCCAAGTCTAGAACAAGCATTGGGAACCAAGCTAAAATTTAGTACAGCTTTCCATCCTCAAACTAATGGACAATCAGAAAGAACTATTCAAACCCTAGAGGATATGCTACGTGCTTGTGTGCTGCAATTTAAAGGAAGCTGGGATACTCATCAGTCATTAATGGAGTTTGCCTATAATAATAGTTACCATTCTAGTATTGGAATGACACCTTATGAAGCACTATATGCCAGGCGATGTAGAACTCCTATATGTTGGAGTGAAGTAGGGGAACAGAAGTTGATGGGATTGGAACTAGTACAAACTACATCGGAAAATGTTAAGCTTATAAGAGAAAAGTTGAAGACTGCACAAGATCGACAGAAAAGCTATGCTGATCAGAGGCGTAGGGATTTAGAATTCGAACTTGGTGATAAAGTTTTCTTAAAGTTATCCCCCTGGAAAGGAATTTTGAGATTTGGAAAGAAGGAAAATTTGAGTTAGAGATACATTGAACCTTATGAGATTTTGGAACGCATAGGATCGTCAGCTTATCGGTTGGCGTTATCAATGGAATTGTCCAAAATACATGATGTATTCCATGTTTCTTTATTGAGAAAGTACATTCCAGATTCCACACACATTTTGGAGGTTCAACCTATTCAACTAAATGAAGACTTGTCTTATGAAGAGGAGCCTGTGCAAATCCTTGATCGAAAAGAGCAAGTGTTAAGATAAAAAACTATACCACTTGTTAAGGTTTTATGGAGAAATCACCAAGTGGAAGAGGCAACATGGGAAAGTGAAGACCAAATGAAGATCAAATATCCTCATCTTTTCTCGAAATGATCTTACTTGAATTTCGAGGACGAAATTCTCAAAAAGGAGGTAATGAATTATAAGCCCTAACTTGTAAGACATGCTTAGCCTTGGGAGAAGACAAGCTAAGAAGAAGTTATGTGATTATGCGTTGTAAAGAGGAATGGTGGCCAAGAGTGAAGGAGTAAAAATTGTTAACTGTAGGCCACGACTGTGCATTGATAAGGTTGAAGAGTTGTTATATTTTGATAAGACTACTATGCGTTGAAGGTGTCACCATGAAAAAGTTACTATGCGTTGAAGGTGTCACACGCGTTGGAAGGAAAGTTGGACCTTTGCTGGGAAAAGTTGTACTTGACCTACTATGCGTTGATAAAGTTACTATGCTTTGAAGAGTAGCTGTATGCGATGGACTGCAGCTATGCGTTGAAGGTTGTTACTATGCTTTGGAGAGTAGCTGTATGCGATGGATTGCAGCTATGCATTGAAGGTTGTTGCCATGCGTTGAAGGCAGTTGTGTATGGATGGCTGCTATGGGTGTTGGAGGTAGGTTGCGTCGAGGGTTGCTATGCGTTGGTGTGTTGGTGAAAAAGTCTACGCCGACCAACTTATTTTAAAAAGGAATGGAAGTGGAGGTGAAGTCGGCAGCATATATATATGAGTAGGCTAAATATTTAATCATTTTAAACACTTTCCAGAGCTCGAGTCGGTTCCATTTTTCAGAAAAACAACAAGGGAAGGTAGAAGAAGGTGTTCATGTCGAATTCGAGTGGAATTCTATTCATTTTGGTGGTGTAACTAAAGCTAGAACAGAAAGTTTGATTATGGTTGTGAAATCCGAGCTTGGTCTAGAAGTGTTTGGAGAAGTGCGAACTGAGGAAGGTGAAGCTAGGGCTGAAATTCTGAGGTTAGTACTCAATTTCTAATCATTTTTATGAAGGATGTTTGAGTTAAATTTGAGGAGAAACATGTTAAATTGTAGGTGGAAGTGATTGCTATTGATTTGCTAGGCGATTGAGAGCAACTTGGTGTTAGTTGAGAATATCTCTCAAACGGAGAAGAATCATGCTCTGAAATTTTGAGGTAAGTTAGAGAACCTATTTCTTTACAAGTTTGTAGATGGGAAGAAGTTCTGAGTTTGGCTAGAAATGCGATTTTTATTAGGTAGAAGTGAGAACAAAAGGAAAGGAAGAAACTGTGGCTGTCGGGTGTCGCTGGTATCGCAGTATCGCTGAGAAGTTGGAGAGTGAGTAGCGAGACAAGTGTCACTGGTAGCGCAGAGGGCTATGCGTCTCCCAAGTCTCGCTGAGTGTCGCTAAGTATCGCTACTTAAGGTGAATCTCGCTAGTCTCGCTCGTTATGGTCTTGCTAGTGTTGTATATTTGTAGGCCAATCTTGCTGGTAATCTCGCTCATTATGAATTATTTTGGGAGAAATGAGTCTCAGTGATGAAGCATGATTGGAATTTAATTATACAAACTTAATGGTTATGGAAAGGAAGTTCAGGAAAGCCTAACATGAGAAATGTGTATTTACAGGCCAGGAAGAGCTAGGAAAGGCGTATAATCCGTTCAGGGCCTAGGACAAGTAGTGAGTGACACTTTTCTTTCTTTAAAAATGATTTTATTGAGAATGTTTAGTTCGGTTTTCTTATGATGATTTGAAAAGCATGATGCATGATTGTATTGATTATAAGGCAAATTATCTTAATAAATGTAATTTTATGATGATTTGAAAAGCATGATGGCTGCGTATACTTGATTTTATGGCATGAAGGCATGTTTTATCTGTTTGCCAAGAGTTGTTGAAAAGCATGTTTAGAAGATGCTATTTATTGAAAAACACTCTGTTTTCCATGAAAGGTGTTTACAATGAATTGTTTATGCGAAACATACCTACTTCTAAAATGTTTTCTAAGGGACCTAATGTTGAGGGACATTTGAGAAGGCATGAGGGCAACCCGGTGACTAGGGACCCAGTACTGATGAACTCGGAGAAGGTACTTGGGCATCCTGAGATATTCCTATGTGCACATAGAGGTTTTCGACGTTGGGTGCATTGAGTTTTGCTCCGCCTCAACTAAGGAAAATCTTCGTTTTTGACGTTGGGTGTGTTGAGGCTTGCTCCACCTCAACTAAGATTGTTTTCGACGTTGAGAGCATTGAGTCTTGCTCCACCTCAACTAAGGAAAATGATTGTTGTTGTATAGACAGATCTCAAGTCAACTTGTGTATGAATTGTGGAAATGAAAATTTACAAACGCAAGGTACAAGTAACCTATGATTATGCGTTTTACATATCATGTGTTGAACATGCTATGCGTCTTACTACTATGCGTTGGTGATATGTCAAGTTTTCCTATCCTTTACCCAAGTATAAGCAAAGGAGTAGGTTTTCTCGGTGAGTCCGAGGTCGAACACAGGGATTATGTTGATTTAATATTTAAGTGAATTTCATGCGTTGCAGTGGTAATCAAGAAATAATGCGTTGAATTTGTTTTTAATCTAAGGAAAGCGATTGTATGTACACTAAACTAAATTGTGGAAGATGGAAAGTCATGCGACACAATGATAAGCACTTGAAAAGTGCTTTCTATTCTCTCAAATTAAGGGATTTTATATTAGTCTTAGAAAGAGGGTGTGACAATCCTACTCACGTAAAAAAAAATTTCGTCCTCGAAATTGGAATAGTATTCTAAGATATGAAAGTTGAATTTTTTTTTTTTTTTTCAATTCGCATGCTAGGTATCTACCTTTACTAGGACATTACCCCGATATGCCTTTTCTACAAACGCCAATGCATACATGATTTAAAATCTGAGCGCATGATTTAATTACTATCTTGAACGCATCGTGTCATGCGTTTAAACTAAACATACTTTAGCCAACGCATAGTTTATATTCCAAAATCTCAGAAAGACTTAAACTCCACTCAAACTCACCTTCGAAAACACATAACTTCCCAGTTTCCTCATTCTCTTAATACTTGACTCCATTTTAATTCTTTGCGTTTATGAATTCTTATGCGTCTCTTAGCATGTTTATGCATTTTGGTTTCCTCTATACCAAGTGTAAATTTCTTAATCTTCATCACCTACCTTTTATTAAATTCAACCAATGCATGCCTGTTAGTCCTAACTTTCTATATATACCTCCACCTTCATGTTTATGCATTTTGGTTTCCTCTATACCAAGTGTAAATGCCTGTTAGTCAACACCTAAAATTTTGTCAACATTTGCTACACTCTTGATAATCTAATAAAGAAAGTCATTAATACAAAGTCACCGTCTGGAGTATTTATCAACAAAGTATCAGATAAAGGTTCTAACTTTCTATATATATGCATAACAACTCTCTGGATGAAAATGAGTGAATAACTCCAAAATCTAATAATACATATGCGTTTCTAGAATATAATCTGCATACCAGTTACATCTGGTGCCTCTTCTGCTTCCTGTTGGGTTAATGCAAAAACTCTACCCTATTGTGCCGGTCTACCTACTTGAGCTTTCAGCCTGCCAGCACTGCTACCTTCTCCACTTCCCATCTCATGCTGTGGTTGACTTACGGTATGTGAAATAGCTCTCTGTTCTAATTCCCTTCCTACTTTAGGTTGAGGACAATCTTTCTTCATATGTCCTGGCTGACCACAATTATAGCAGACATCAGCTCCCATTAAACACTGACCCCAATGCTTCCTACCACAGTTATTACACAATGGTTTCTTTTCACTGAACTAACCACCGATTCACTAGGGTGACTGTATTGGTTATCATCTGTTGGTATTGACATCGAAGGGGGCCTTCCTGAACCTTTCTGTATACCTCCACCTTGGAATCCACCTGTATGATATGATCCACCGGTGGATCTGGCTTTGAACTTTCCTCCGCCAGAAACTCCTGGCGCAAACTGTCGCCCGTCACCTCGATGCATCTACTCTCGAGATGTACTGAGTGGCTGTCCAGCCTTACTTCCACTTTTATCTGTCTTTCCCTCTATCAAAGTTTTTTCTACTCTCATGGCAGCTTCAACCAATTTAGTGAAATCAACCCATTCTGCACTTGCTGTCACTGAAGTACGGATTTCACCACACAAGCCTTCTGATGGTGCCATTTTTGTGTGTTTACCGCAAGTGTACGGGTCAAGTTATAATATAAAACGGTTAAGTCCGAGTATCGTTTCCACTAGAGATCTAATTGGGAAGGTTTAAGTTATTTAGCTTTTCTAGAGTTGAATCAATTTTATTTGAGGATTGGAATTCAAATTTTGTTTTTGGGAAAAAGAAAAATCAAGCAAGAAAATATCAAAGGGAGAATTGCAAGAGTCAAAGAGAGTTCTAGGGTTTCAAATCCTTGTTTGTTTCATCATGCAAAATTATGGATTTCATGGATTTAATTCTTATGCCTAAGTCTAGAAACTTAATTCCAAGTTATCTTCTCTCAAAGACAACTCTTTCTCATGCAACTTGATTGATAGTTAATCTCTTAAAACCAATACAAAATTACATGGCATTAAAACTAGTCTTTAGCAACTTTCATTGTAAACCTAACTACTCTCGTGATAGATTAACAACGATTCGTTTCAAATTAAACATATAATCTCTCGATTCATACATCTAACCTAACATGTGAAGGTGGCCAATCTTCAAGAATTAAACACAATAACAATGAAAAGCATATTTATTTGAACAAAACCATGAGTTTACAAAATTATCATGAGTTTACAAACAATTCATCAAAAACCCTAAAACCAAAGAGTTTAGCCACTCATATCGTAAAACAACATATTGATAAAAAAGAATCAAAGAAAGAGTGTAAAGAATAGGGAAACTCTATTGAAAAGAGGTTCTTGATTAAGGCAGCACCGTCACGAACTCCTTGGCTCTCGCGTCGGACTTCGAAGGGCACCAAAACTATCTCGAACTCTTTTCCTCTTCCTTGCGGCTAACTCACTCTTGGAACTCTAGCTTAATTCTCACCTTTTCGGATCTTTCTTTTGTTCTGCAACTTTCTTGATCTTCTTGATATTTCTTTCCCCTTTTTGGCTGCTGAAAACCCCTAATTTTATAGAGTTTGGCCGCTCAAAATTTGACCTAAAATACAAACTTTTCGTTTTAATTAACGTTGGTGCTGCGGCGCTGACGCATAGCGCCGCGGCGCTAGGGTTGCGGCCAAAATTAAGTTGCTCTCGGGTTTTAGCGCCGCGGCAGCGCCGTCCCAGCGCTGCGACGCTGTCTTGTGTTCTTCAAGGATGCGTCGAGGCAGCTCTTCCCAGCGCCGCGTTGCTACTCTGCGTCCATGCTGATGCGTTTCTGCTTCAGCGCCGCAGCAGTGCTGCCTTAGCACCTCGGCGCATCATGCGTTTCAACAAGGATGCGTTTTTCAGCTCTTTTTCACCATATTCTTGCTCGGTTTTGATCTTTTAGTCGTTTCTTCTAATTTTTCTCATTTTAACCTGAAAATCACTAGCAAACAAGTGAAATCTAATATAAAACTCCCTTAATTTGAGAGAATAATAAGCACTTTTCAAGTGCTTATCACCTTCTTCAAAGCGCTTGCATTTATCTGCTTCCTCTGCAATAATTGTCAAAGCATACTTGGCAAGTTCTATAAATTTCCTTTCATACTCAGCTACAGACATATGTCCCTATACCAAACTCAAGAATTCTTTTCTTTTCTTATCACAATACGAATTAGGATAGTATTTTTCCTGGAAAAGCTTTTTAAAGTCAGCCCATGACAGAGGACCTGTGTTAGAACTCCGTCGTTCAATCAATCTCCACCAGTCCTCGGCTCCTCTCTGGAGCATAAAAACAACTAAATCAAGTTTTCTGTCTTCAGGACAATGCATAACCCTGAAGCACTTTTCTACTTGGTTTAACCAGACCTCTGCTTCTGCAGGGTCAGTGGTGCCTTCAAATGCTTGAGCACCTAAAGCTTTGAATCTTTCTATCTCATATTTTTTTCTCAGGATCTCCTTGAGTAGACTCCATACTGGCTACTAGTCTTTGGATTATTTTGTTAAAGAGTTGTTCCTCCATATTAGCTTGAGTCTGGGGATTACTAGATTCCCCTCAGAGGACTCCCTCTCAATTCCAGTAGCGTGCGGTGTCTCGGTACCTGCCTGCCTACCTCTCCTGGTAGATGCGCGCATGGGTTGCACGCCTGTGGCTGGTTGCGCAGCCACACTGCCATGCGTTGATGCATATGGGCATGCGTCGAGGCTCTCGATCGGGTCTCGGGCTGTGACAAGGGTGAACGTCTGAGGCTGGGGCGTGGCCTGATGGCTTGGGCAGCCTTGTCTGATGCCATGGTGCTTGCGTTGGCCTGGCTTAGCGACTACATTACCCCTCTTCTTTGACCCTTCCTTGGCGATGCTATGCGAGTCAAGGGCATCAGTGGCACGATTTGAAGGGGTGTTTTCTGACACGTGACACCTAGCTAAGCATTGGATGACTTTATTAGTTGAGAAGCGAACCCTAAGAAAGAGAGGGAAGGGATGGACGCACGGAGTAAGGTTTTGGCTAGGGTAGGATCAACTTGTCTTGAGAAAATGGAGAAACCTAGTAAATCAAGGTTCTTAGCAAAGGGGGAAACACATGGAAGACTCTCAAGGTGAGAATTTTGGCTAAGCACAAGATTAATTGGGTGTCTTGGACACATACCCTAATGGTTGGAGAAAAAATGGTTAAGTATTGGGTGATTGAAGTTGGAAGCAAGGTAAGTATGTGTAAGAAAGGAGGTGTCGTGATGCATGGCTAGGACAACATGCAAATGGCCTTGTGGAGCAAGTGTGTCTTGGTGCATGATGAAGTTCTCATGCATGATGCCAAGTAGTGAGTTAAATGTGAACCTAAGAAGCAAGGTTGGATGACAAAGCTTGTCATCCAACTCCTATAAATAGGGTCGGGAAGTCACTTGTTCATTAACTCAAAATCATCTTCTAAAGCTTGTTTGAGAGAGTTTAAGAGTGTTTCCGAGAAGATCTAAGCATCCAACTACACTACTGGGCATCCAAGTGAGTAGTCAGGCGTCCAACAAAGGAAACCCTACGTCCAAGAAGTTGTTCTCCGTCCAATAGTGTGCAGTCCTGTGTCCAGAGGAGCTGCTCTGCATCCAAAGGGTCTTCTCTACGTTTAAGAAGGTGATTTTAGGCGTTTCAGAAAAGTTTCCAGGGTTCCAAGGATTCTCCATTGTTGTTTTCTTAGTTCCAGAAGCTACGAAAGAGCCGGGAAGCCTAGACCAAGCTAACTTTTGTTCAGAACAGGGAAATGAGACTTTAAATTTGCAGCTACTTTTCCTGTGAATGGTTATTAGTAGTTCTCTTACGTTGTATGTTGTTACTACTATGCATACTATTATGGGATTATGATTATTATCTGTTGCATATGAGTTATAATGGAGTTCTGAGTTATGAATGTGTGTTAAGGATTCTAGAATTGCATGGGATGGTCATAAGATCTGAGGATCTAGTTCTGAGCCTGTGCTGGATTTTAACCTTACGAGCTGGTTAGAGGGTGCCAGAAACCTAGTTCCTGATCTTATGAGGAGTATCTCTTTTGGGATGTTCAGAGGACCGACTGGTCTAGCTTCTAATCTCTTAGAGGTAAGGCTATATGCACATAGAGCTTATATGCAATTGTTGTGCTAGAGTGTACCAACAGATTAGTTCGGTACCGAGTTTAAGGAGAAATGGGAGGTTTGAGTATACTTCCACTATAGTTGTACCTCTTGATGATTTCTTATAACATTGTTATGTCATCTTATAAAGGGTCATGTGAACCTTAGTTATACGTTGACCACTCGCTAGGCTTCGTGAAGCTCATCCTTTCTTTATGTTTTCTTTTCAGGTAGCAATCGAGTTCCCGATGTGCGAAGTCGAGGTCGCCAAGATATAATGTTATAATATTTAATAGTCAGGAGTTTGTATAAGCTATGGTTGTATTGTCTGTAAACAAACTTTATAACCAGTTGTTTAAATAAACTATGCATGTTTAACAGAGCAATACAATGTTGTAAAAGGATCCATGTTTTCACATCTCTTCCTAGGTTAAAAAGATAACTTAGTTTGGGGTGTGACATATGATATATGTTTTGTCCTATCGAAGTGTCTAGCTAGGCCATTAGAATGTGCTTTTACTAGTAGAGCTTCTCTTAGAGAACCTGGTGGAATGCAAAGTAAATTTCCTTTAAATAGATAATAATTAAGAAGATGAAAGTCATTGAAAGCAATATGATTATTACATTGTTGCTAAATGTTATGAAAATCAGGATCTAACTCGTAACATGAAGGTAGATGATCGAATATTGTTATTGACCCTTGTAGAAGTGTTAGAAGAGAGGATTTTCTACTAAGGGCATCAACTACTTTATTAGAGTTTCCTAAAGAATGTTTTTATGACAAAATCGAACTTCTAAATGAAGGTTATCCAACGTGCATGCATTCTACCGAAATTTTTTTGGGAGTGTAAAAATTTTAAGATATAGTGATCAGTTAGTAAGATAATTCTTTACCTATAAGGTAATGCTCTCAATAGTGTAAGGTTTGAACTAAAGCATATAATTCTTGTGCATATGTACTCCATTTTTGTGTTGGCTCTTAACTTTTCGCTAAAATAACTTTTTGCTAAAATCTCCTCGTCCATTCAAATTTCAAGTCATACTTTATGCAATCTTTCTTGACATGTATAATCTTTTTAATCTTGGAGTTAGAAGAAAATATCACAAAACTTTTTGCGGAATCTTCTTTTTATTTGTTTCATTTGGCATCCATCTAGATTCTCCACAAACTGAACATTCATCAGTGTTCAAATTTTCCTTCCAATATAGTTAGCAATTATTGGAGCATGCATGTATTTTCGAGTAATGAAACCCTAAATCTTGAAGGATTTTCCTTCTCTCATAGTAATTATTAGGTAGGTCAGTACCTTCTGAAAATGCATCTTTTAATAACTCAAGCAATAAAGTAAATGATTTATTACTCCAACTTCCAAGACACTTTAGATGAAACAATTCATAATGAAAGACAACTTAGAATATTTTCTACACCCAGGATAAAGTTCTTTTTTTACATCATGCAACAATCTACAAAACTTAGAAGTGTCCTCATTAGGTTCCTCATCATAACCATGTCTATTTGATTCTTCTTTACCAATCCAATTGTTGGTGTTAAAAGCACCAAAATGATCCTCTAGTATTTCAAAAACATCTTCATCATCAAAGTCATTATCATTTTCTCCTACTTCATAAGAAAAACTTTCTTCACCGTGCATTGCCCATCTAGTGTAACTTTGAACTATCTCAAACATTAACAAATTTGCTTGTATTGCATCTCTTACATGGACAATATATTTGACCAGACGTTGCATGCATGAATGCATAATCTAAAAAACTTCTAACTCCATTTTTATATTCTTGCAATACTCGATTTCCAATTTGCATCCAACTTCTATCCATGTTATACAACAAGCTCATAGTAACGATATGATACAATTCTTTATAAAAGGTAAGAGACTACCTGAAACCAAATTACAACTTTAAGCTATTTTATTTGAAACATTTGCAAGAATAGTTATTATCAAGATGTCAACATAGAAAAGAGAATTGAAAGACATGCAATCTATTTGACAACAACAATGGAACCATAGAATGTGGAAGGCTATGGGTAAAAGAATAAAATGATACAAAAATAAGTAATGATAAAAGTGACAAATTAATAAAAGTAATACACACAAAAACTTTGTATCTGGCCACATTCACAACTTTACGTTTCGAGACATTAGCAGCATTTAAACCCACCAACTTTTCCAAGTAATTTAACTTAATGAAATGCTTGGTAGCAACAGATAATCAAAAGAGGCCACTGGAGTAGAAATGTTACAATTGAAAATTAAGAATATAAACAATATGTTCATTCTTCAGTCTAGATGAAACAGATTTGATTCTTCTGTAAATGTTAGAAAATAGAAAGAGCATCTATATTAACGTTGGAGACTTTACTGGAAGACACTTTCCTTAGCAGACAAACTTTACCAATGAATTTGATCTTTGTGTTCTCACTTTTGAAATGCTGCAAAAAGAGACAAACACATTCATTCAAATCAACAACTTTAACAAAGTTTTATCAAAATGTCACAGTGCCTTGCCTTGACTCATTTCAGAGAGTTTCCAGCATAGCAAATAATATTATTTAGTAACTATGACTAATCAAGAAATCGACCCACTTGATTGGCTTTAAACCTAAGATCAAAATGATGGCCATGACTAATATATTAAGGCAAAGTTAACAAATAATTAGTTTTGATACTGACACCTAAATAGGCAGAAAATGAACCAAGGAATATGAAGAATAATAATAATAATTAGAAGGTTTCAATTATGGATGAATTATATCTGTCATCTAAAATTTAGTTTTTGGAGCATCATTTTAGAAGAAATATACATTTTTATAAGAAATTCATATAGTACGTTTAGGAGAATACCTCGTATGTATCCAACCAATCCTTTAGTAGAGATTTGAGTAACTGGAAAATTAATAAAGAGAAGAGAAGAGAAGAAAAGAAAAGAAGAGGAGAAAAGCTCTGAATAACAAATAAATGATGCACTAAACTCAAATCTTCTGTCACAAAGCTGCAATTTCTCTAAAGTTAATTATGTCTAAAAGCATATCTAAACTTGACCATTCAAACTAAAAAAGTAGGTCCCCAACTTACTCTTACAATATCTTTAAAGGAATTGTTGTAATTTAAAAATGCTAAAAAATCTCAAGCATGTGTTGCAAGCAACACCTTATTATTAAAGACAAAAAAATCAACTCAGATTGTTGCAATTATTATAAATATTAAAGCAAATTAGATGTTTATTATATAAATATGCTTAGTGGCAAAGGTCATGTGTCTACTAAAGACACATCCTTTGTGGCCATGAAATGCCACTACCTACTTGCCAAATTGCCTATAAATAGAGGCTTTTTGTGGATATTGTAATACACACATTGGAGAGAAAATAAGAAAAAGGATTGGTGTTGAGAAATTTCATAAAATTCTACTTTCTTTATTTTAGTTTATTTTATTTAATTTAGTTGTTTTAATTACTTTTATATTATTTAATTATTTAATTATTTTAATTTTATAATTTTTCGATTTTCGTGCTCCCGTTTTTCCGTCATTTTGCTTCTCAATTTTACGACAAGTTATCAGCACGAGCTCTTGCCGTTTTCCTATTGAAGTGTTATCATGGCAAATCTTACAAAAATAGAATTTGCAGCCCTTGACATCAATGGAAATAATTATTTGTCATGGGTGCTTGATGCTGAAATACATCTCGATGCCATGAACCTAGGAGAAACAATTAAGGAAGGAAATGCAACATCCATTCAGGAAAAAACAAAAGCTATAATCTTCCTCCGCCATCATCTTCACGAGGGATTGAAGATAGAATATTTAACAATAAAAGATCCCTGTATCTTGTGGAAGAATTTAAAACAGAGATATGATCATCAGAAAACAGTCATTCTTCCTAAAGCTCGTTATGAATGGATGCATTTGCGGCTCCAAGATTTCAAATCAGTAAGTGATTACAACTCCGCGTTATTTAAAATCAGTTCAAAATTATTGTTGTGTGGAGAGAAAATTACTGATGCGGATATGTTGGAGAAGACATTTTCTACATTTCATGCCTCGAATATGCTTCTGCAGCAGCAATATCGAGAGAAAGGTTTTAAACAGTATTCTGAATTAATTTCATGTCTTCTTGTGGCTGAACAAAATAATGAGCTATTAATGAAGAACCATGAATCTCGACCAACTGGAACAACACCATTCCCTGAAGTGAATGCTGTAAATTTTAATAATCATGGTCGAGGTCATGGTCGTGGTCGTGGTCGTGACCGTGGTAGAGGAAGAAATAGTTATTATTTTCGTGGTGGTCACTCTAATCATCCAAATTTCAAAAGAACCACCCGAAATGATGATCATAAAGGAAAAGCTCCATAAGATAAAAATTCAAAAGATGATGAGCATAAATGCTTCCGATGCGGGATGATTGGGCACTGGTCTCGTGTTTGCCGTACATCAAAAACACCTAGTTGATCTCTATCAAGCTTCCCTGAAGGAAAAAGGGAAAAATGTGAAAGCAAATTTTGCACACCAAGATAATGATATATTTGACCAATCCAATATGACAAATTTGGACGTGGCAGACTTCTTTGAATCTCTTGAAGAGAAAGTCAGCACAAATGATGGCATAGCAAGTGTTTCTTTTGATTTTGAGAATATGTAGAATTGTTTTATCTATCTTTCATGTTTTTTAGTTGAACCTTGTATTACAAGTTTTGTTTTCTTATTGTAATTATCTTGTTTAAATGAAGAATCATGGACAATTTTGATATACTGAGTGACTCAAAAATAAGGAATGAAGATCTATGTCTAGCAGACTGTGCAACTACACATACAATACTTACAAATAAAAAATATTTTTCCAAATTGACAATGCTGGAAGCAAAAGTCAATACAATATCAGGTTCTGCAAACCTGATTGAAGGATTTGGAAAAGCAAATATTATTTTGCCTAGAGGAACAAAATTTACAATTAACAATGCATTGTTCTCTAGTAAATCAAAGAGAAATCTATTAAGTTTTAAAGATATATGTTGCAATAGTTATCATATTGAGACTGATAGGATAAATGAGATAGAATATCTTTATATCATATCTTCTGTCTCACATGAAAAACGTATATTGGAAAAGTTGCCTACTTTATCTTCTGGATTATATTATACTCATAAACGAGTCATTGAAACATATGCAACAATGAACCTGAAGTTCATGAATCCAGATATATTGACAATTTGGCATGACTGGTTGGGTCATCCAGGATCTATAATGATGAGAAGAATCATTGAAAATTCAAATGGACATCCATTAAAGAACCAGAAGATTCTTCAATCTAGTGAATTATTATGTGATGCTTGCTCTCAAGCAAATTAATAATTAGACCATCACCAGCTAAAGTAGGAACCGAATCACCTACATTTTTTGAACGAATTCATGGTGATATATGTGGATCTATTAACCCACCAAGTGGACCATTTAAATACTTTATGGTATTAATAGACACATCCAGTAGATGGTCACACGTGTCCTTATTATCAAGTCGAAACCTTGCATTTGCAAGATTACTTGCTCAAATAATTAAGTTAAGAGCACAATTTTCTGATTATACAATTAAGACCATCCGTCTTGATAAAGCTGGTGAATTTATATCCCAAACTTTCGATAATTATTGTATGTCAATTGGGACAAATGTTGAACATCTTGTAGCTCATGTTCATACACAAAATGGTTTAGCAGAATCATTTATAAAACGTTTGCAATTAATTGCTACACCATTACTTATGAGAGCTAAGCTTCCTACATCTGTATGGGGACATGCTATTTTATGCTGCATACTTGCACGCATTAGGCCAGTAGCTTATCATAAATACTCACCATTACAATTAGCTTATGGCCAGGAGCCAAATATTTCCCATGTAAGAATTTTTGGATGTGCAGTATATGTTCCAATTGCTCCACCACAAAGAAGGTTAGGAATTTACGTTGGATATGATTCCCCATCAATTATTAAATATCTTGAACCCTTGACGGGTGATGTATTTACAGCATGATTTGCTAATTGTCATTTTAATGAGACAAACTTTCCAACATTAGGGGAGGAATCAAGAAGTTGGAAAAGTAAATTGCATGGTATGCATCATTATTATCTCATTTAGATCCTTATACAAATCAATGTGAACTTGAAGTTCAGAAAATAATTCATTTGCAAAATATAGCAAATCAATTACCAGATGCATTTATAGATGCAAAGAAAGTAACTAAATCGCATATACCTGTTGCAAATATTCCATCGAAAATTGATATCCCAACACAGCAAGTTGTCACTAATGAATCTGGAACACGCCAGAAGCGTGGTAGACCAGTGGGTTCCAAAGATAAAAATCCTCGAAAAAGAAAAATAAACGATAATAAAAAAGACTTGGTTGAGGATTTAAATATCCACGAAGAAACCCTAGACATGACTAATAATACAATTAGTGAAGAAGGTGAAATTACCTAAAGATAATAATGAAATTTCAATCAATTATGTCATGACAGGGAAAAGATGGAATCGAACTCATGTAATTATTGATAACATTTTTGCATATAATGTTGCACTTGATATTATATCTGAAAAATGAGGATCCTGAACCAAAATTTGTTGAAGAATGTCGACATAAAAATGATTGGCTTCAGTGGAAAGAAGCAATCGAGGCAAAATTAAACTCACTTTCAAAACGCCAAGTTTTTGGACCAGTAGTCTGGACACCAGAAGGTGTCAAACCCATGGGATACAAATGGGTATTTGTGAGAAAAAGAAATGAAAATAATGAGATCACAAGATATAAAGCAAGACTAGTTGCACAAAGTTTTTCCTAAAGCCTGGTATTGATTATGAGGAGACATATTCTCCAGTGGTGGATGCAATTACATTAAGATATTTAATTGGTCTAATTGTGTATGGAAATTTGGACATGCATCTTATGGATGTTGTCACAGCATATTTATATGGATCTCTTGATAATAACATTTATATGAGAATCCTAGAAGGATTTAAGATACCTGAAATACATAAAGCAAGTTCTCGAGAACTATATTCAATAAAATTACAGAGATCACTATATGGATTAAAACAATAAGGACGAATGTGGTATAATCACCTGAGTGGATATTTGTTGAAAGAAGGATATCAAAATAATCCAATATGTCCATGTGTTTTTATAAAGAAATCACAATCACAATTTGCTATTATATCTGTATATGTTGATGACCTAAATATAATTGAAACTCATAAAGAGCTTTCAAAGGCAATAGAATATCTTAAGAAAGAATTTGAGATGAAAGATCTCGGAAAAACAAAATTTTTCCTTAGATTGCAAATTGAGCATTTAGCAGACGGGATTTTTGTTCATCAGTCAACCTATATAGGAAAAATTTTAAAAAGATTCTATATGGATAAAGCACATTCATTAAACATTCTAATGGAAGTTCGTTCACTAGATGTGAAGAAAGATATATTTCGACCTCGAGATAATAATGAAGAACTTCTTGGTCCTGAAGTACCATATCTTAGTGCGATTGGTGCACTTATGTATCTTGCTAATAATACAAGACCAGATATTGCATTTTCAGTAAATTTATTAGCTAGATATAGTTCTTCTCCAACAAAAAGACATTGGAATGGAATTAAGCATATACTCCGTTATCTTCTAGGAACGATCGATGTGGGTTTGTTTTATTCAAATAAATCAAATTTTGACTTAGTTGGTTATGCAGATTCTAGATATTTATCTGATCCACACAAAGCTAGATCTCAAACAGGTTATTTATTCACTTGTGGAGGAACTGCTATATCTTGGCGATCAGTGAAATAGACCATAACAGCTACTTTCTCAAATCATGCTGAAATTCTTGCAATCCATGAAGCTAATAGAGAATGTGTATAGCTAAGATCAATAACTCAAACATTCGAGAAACATGTGGCTTGTCTTCTAGTAAAAATCCTCCAACAACATTATACGAAAACAACACAGCATGTATAGCCCAAATCAAAGGAGGATATATTAAAGGAGATAGAACGAAGCATATTTCACCAAAACTTTTCTACACTCATGATCTTGAAGAAAATGGTGACATCACTGTACAACAAATTTGTTCGAAGGATAACTTGGTAGACTTATTTACAAAATCATTACCAACTGCAACATTGAAAAATTGGTGCAGAACATTGGAATGCGGCGACTCAGAGATCTCAAATGATGTTCCTATGAGGGGGAGCAAATATATTATATTCTTTTAAAAGTATTAAATTA
Source organism: Citrullus mucosospermus (assembly GCA_030954485.1). Lineage (NCBI taxonomy): Eukaryota > Viridiplantae > Streptophyta > Magnoliopsida > Cucurbitales > Cucurbitaceae > Citrullus > Citrullus mucosospermus. The sequence goes on from CM062060.1 coordinate 11,633,194, forward strand.
TATAAAATATGTACTCTTTTTCCTTCACTAGGATTTTTTTTCCCCATTGGATTTTTTTTCTAGTAAGGTTTTAACGAGACATATTTTATATATATAATGGGCATCTAAGGGGGAGTATTATAAATATTAAAGCAAATTAGATGTCCATTATATAAATATGCTTAGTGGCAAAGACCATGTGTCTACTAAAGACACATCATTTGTGGCCATGAAATGCCACTACTACTTGCCAAATTGCCTATAAATAGAGGCTTTTTGTTGATATTGTAATACACACATTGGAGAGAAAATAAGAAAAATGATTGGTGTTGAGAAATTTCATAAAATTCCACTTTTTTTATTTAGTTTATTTTAAATTTATTTTATTTTATTTAATTGTTTTAATTACTTTTATATTATTTAATTATTTTATTATTTTAATATTATAATTTTTCGATTTTCGTGCTCCCGTTTTTTCGTCATTTTGCTTCTCAATTTTATAACAGCAATAGAAATGTAAAAGACACTCAAGAGACCTTCTAGCGTTAAACATTTAATAAGTTTGTCCCTAATTTCAAGACAAAATATACTTCTGAAATAATACCAAAGGTAAAAGAAAGTCATGCAAATTGCTTCCACTGAATTAGAAACCGATGTAATTACCTCTTTCTCGTTTTGCTTTGACTTGCAATTCTATTTTAATCTTAGAGACAAAGTACTAATAGTCAGACAAACCTCGACTTCGATGGTGTTTGAACATAGCTCGAACGACATAGAACAAATCTCGAATGATGCTAGAATGGAGCTTGAACTGTGCTGGAGCGAAGGTCGAATGGCCCTGCAATGCAAAGATCAAACGAACCTACAACGGAAAGGTCAAATGGTGGTGAACAGATGGGTGCTTGGATGGAGTGGAGTTGCTGGACTTGTAAGGTGAAATGGAGATGGTGAATTGTGGGAGCTATGAGTGGCGCGAGGGAGGAAATGGAAATGGAAATCGTAAATGGAGCCCTAGCATGAAGAAATAGAAATGAAAAGATAGAGAAATAAGGGAAATTTGTATGGATGTCTCGCTCTCGCTCTCTCTCTTGGTCTCGCACTCGCTTTCCTCACTCACAATGACTCTTATCTCTTTCACTCTCTCTCACTCTCATTCTCACTCTCTCTCATTCTTGAAATGATTTTATTTTAAAAAACTATTTTTTTTGACGATTTCTAAATAACCTTTGATAAAAACATATATTGTTTTTCAAAGATCTTTTTTATTTAAAAAGTACAATGGCAATGATTTTAACTTAAAAAATATATATTATTGTCTTAGTCTTTGTTGGCTCGAAGCAAATTCACATGAAATAGTCAAATAAAAGTCCCCTTGGATAAATATAATATATTTTCCTTAGGTTTTAGTAACCTTCGATAACGAGTAGCTAGTTTTTGAAGGTTTTTAATGTCTTTCACAAAATATAATATATTTTTCAAATGTCTTCAACAAGCTTCGATAAAAAGTAGATTTTTTTGAAGACCTTTTGATGAAGGATAGTATAGTTTTCAAAGGTTTTCAATAAGCTTCGATAAAAAGTAGATAATTTTTTAAGGTTTTTAAATGTCCTTTGATAAATATAATATCATTTTCAAAGGTTATCAATAACCTCCAATAAATAATAGATAATTTTTTAAAGTTTTTAAATGTCCTTTGATAAATATAATATCTTTTTCAAATAATTTTCAATAACTTTCGATTTGAGTAAATATTTTCAAAATCTTTTAGATTCATTCAATTAATGTAACATTTTTCAAAGGTTTTTTTTATAACATTCGATGAAAGACGGTCGAAATAGGTCCATTTTTTTTGTAGTGTGTACAGTCATCCAACTAGAAGTTCATTAGCACCTGGCCAAATGTCGTGTTCCAAATTTGGTATACAAGGCCTTTGGGTTCATCCTCATATGGTGGGATGATAATTGAGTGCTCAGGAGCAGGGTTTTATCGATTAAATACCTTTCAAATTGTAACTTCTCAAGATTGGAAGCTCTGCCAGAGCAAGAAGTTGCCTCTATCTACCTCGATAAAGGTCACTTGATTGAATAAATTTGTGAAGGAAGGATTTCCCACAGGACAAGTACCAGACCTCACTTGATACCTTTCAATAACAATAACTAAATCGCTGCTGGACGCTGCATTCTTTTGTGACGAAGATGGAGTTGCCATTTTTGTGACTTCAAACTCAAATACCTTCTTACCAAGGTGAGGATCAGTGAGGGTGTAAGTCATATATATGCTCTGATACCAGGTTTAAGTTTAAAGAAGAGAAGAAGTGGAGTAAATGCACTCTACTGATATTATTAACTCAACTGGCTTGAATTTACACAAGGGAACCCCTTACCTAAATACACATTGAATGAGGAAGATGAAGAGAAAAGATCCCAGCTAATCGGGGAATTAGGTAGCTCAATAGATTACATTACCAACTAATTATAAATGAAAATAAAGTCAATACAAGTTATTTAAGTACAACAGTGAGTATGCACATCAATCAACAATATTTATTTATGTCATAACACTTAGATGCAACTACAACGATAACTTTTCGTGACCTTATTCTTACAAAAATTGGTCCTGGTGTCTTTGATTGTATAACGAAATATAAGAAATTAATTCCAGATTTTCTTCACTCAGAAACGTGTGAGCTGTTGATTCTAGATTGATCTAGAGATCAAGTATGTAACAATCATATAGTTTGGGTACTTATAAGTTAAAATGCTTGTAATTTACCCCTTTTTTTTGGTTTGGTTTATAGTTCGAGTGCTTTATTTATTTATTTGTTCCCTAGATCGCTTCTGGTATGCATGTGGATGTGTGATACAAAGTGTCGTGATTTGATTAGTATGGAGGGATAAATAGGTCCATGATGTAAGTTTAGCATTCTGTAAGGTTTGTATTTGTTTATGGACTTGTATTTTTTTCTTTTTAGGCTCTTTGTGCATTAAGATATTTAGTGTTCAGGTTGCGGGCAAAGTTGGAAGTCCACGTCCACCAGATAAGGAGTTTGAGAAGTGTGTTGAAAAATGCAAAGATTTGTTTTCATCCAAATCTCATATAGCTTATAGCATAGCCTTGACAACATTAACTCATAACAAATAAACTTGAGCATTCCACCAAGCGCCACAAAAAAGCTGAACATTTCCCCTTCTAGGCTTTTACTCATACATTTTTGGCAAGTGTTTCTTGTCCCTACGTCATAATTCTTATTTTTGTCGATAAATACATGCATAGAAGTATGTATTTAAAATATCTTTTCAAGTGTTTAATTTAAAAAATAAATTATTAAGTATTTAGCAACCACTCAAAATAGATTCACTCGAACAAAACTAGAAATCAATGACATTTAAAAATTGTCGGATTTAAAATCCGTGATATTTATTTTTAGTCATTGAATCGCCTATAAAGGTAGAAGCTTCAATGACATTTTTTGAAAAATGTCATAAATGGTTTTCTTATGACGATAATTAATTGTCAACAGTGAACAAATAATGACAATCATTAATCGTCTTTCTCTAGCATATTATGACTTTTTATCTTTGTCACCAATGGACAGAAGATTTCATATTTTTTGTAATGTTATGCATATTGACGACACTTATTAAATGTCAGCAAAAAAAAAAAAAAAAAAAAAAAAATATATATATATATATATATATATATATATATATAACGACATTTTTCAATTGTCAATAATATCTAAACCATGACTAATCCGTATTTTCGTTTTTGTTATGTTCATTCATGACAGTTATTAAATGTCAAAAAAAATTTAACGACATTTTTTTACTGTCAATGAAATACATTTTTTCTTATTGTTATTTCGCTGAATTCTATCATTACACATATATTATTCTTCCAAATGAACTAATCATACTTATACACACCAACAACTTCCCAACATATAACAATTTCACACATATATTAATTCATTATAAGGTTGATAATACAAATAGATTGACTAATAACCATTGGTATATAGGTTTTACAAGAAACCACAAATGAGCACATTTCAATCAAATTTCTTCCACTAACCCTACAAAAAAATTCTATAAACATATCTATTGTTTTCTGGCTTCATTCCTCCGATGGATTCTTGTAACCTACACCCACAACATTAGAACATGCATAGTCAAATCTTCTAATTAATATCATATATTGCAATGATCCTTATGAAAGATTGTCAACTCAATCGAAAATATATTGCAATGACCCTCACGTAAGAAATGACGTACCTATTGGCCACCAATAAGCTACTTACACGACAAAAAATATTTCTTCAAACCTTCATAGAATGAAATGCAAAACCTAGTAAGAAAACAAAAAATCATATTTGAGTTCAACTCTACACATCAATATTGACAATGGTGATAATGAAAGAAAGTTTTACCTTTCCAATGTCAACAACTTATCCAACTCAATTGATATTGCTGACAGCTAGATTGAAAGAAAAGGAAGCAACGTGAAGAAAAAATGAAGAAAATCAAAATGCAGCAGACGTGCTTAACCACTCTTGCAAATCAAATGTAGAGAAGTAATGACTAAATTAGCATATTCCTACTAAAGCGACAAATCAAATATCAATTAAAAAAACAGAATGAAGAAGCTAATAAGAAAATGTGCTATATTTAGTTTCAATTTTAAATTGATAATGTGTGATACACACTCTTGCAAGAACACTTAGTACCACATTTAAATCACACAAAAATCCATATAAAGGAAGCCCACAAAAAATTATAAGCAACTGAATCAAACTTTAATCTCATTTAAATCACACTTTCATGAACACACAATAAACTAGAAGTCACAATTTCATCACTTTAATAAAAGAATACAAAAATCTACATACGTTCAAAGGCCTTCCGATACTTTCTGACAGCCATCTTGTAATCTTGCTTCTATGAATTGTAGTCAATATCTTATGATTAAAAATGGAAGTAAAATAAAGTTGAATTCTCAAGACGACAATGAAAAATTGTATAAGTGATGACAATAACCAACAAAGTGTAACAAATTATTTCTCACCAGTTATTAACATGTTCAATTGAACGAACTACTCCCATTCCTTTCACCACCTTCCCAAAGACCACATGATTTCCATCCAAATGAGGTGTACGTGTTTTGTTAATTATGAAAAATTGTGACCCATTTGTGTTGGGACCAGAGTTAGTCATAGACAACATTCCTTTCCTTTCATGTTTCAGTTCAAAATTTTCATCTTCAAAATTGAAACCATAAATAGATTCTCCCCCAGTACCATCACCGGCAGAAATATCCCCACCTTGAATCATAAATCCTTTGATTTACACGATGAAAGCAGACACCCTAAAAGTTTAAACAATTGTAACTTCAAATACTGGATAAAAGAACTCTACATGATCATGCTTGAAGGAAAATGAAATTGTGCATTCTAGAATATGTAACAAACCTATGTGCCAACTGCCAAGCCTCATTAGCCAACCACAATATGCATAGGTAAAATCACAAAAAAGAGTGCAATAATATTTACAAAAATACATCAACAGAAGTGTCAACAAGAGAATCTCCATGCTAACAATGATCTCTCGAAACACAAACTTTCTTCCAAGTATAAATATATAGAAGAAATCTAATACTCTACCATAGGCATTCGCAAAGAGAATAGATATAGATAATACATAAACATATTAAGTGAATAGTAACAGACAGGTATAAGACTTGAATATCGGCCCAAACCTGGTGAGACGAACCATATTCAGAAATTAGTAAAATTTGTTGTGAAAGCATCTAATGTAGGTACGTTCCAAATGATGGTATCCAATTTGTTTTATCAAATTGTATATGCATCATGAGTAAATATGATAGCAATTTACACTATATGCATCATGAGTAAACATTAAGAAAACTTAAAATCTAAATAAAATACTCAATAAAAACACCAAATCTTACCAAAACTAAGATTGACGCCAGAAAACCGTGACAACCAGCAACAGCAGCAGCAATCTGCTCAAAGTATCGCCAACAACGAGAGATAAAGACCGAATTCTGCTGGCGATCGACAAGATCTGGAGGCAACAGCGAGACAGCTCGTTAGCGAAGACCGCCGGTGACGAGACAAGCGAGATAGGTTGGTTCTGTTGGGATTTGTGCCCTAAAGCTTCGTAATTGATTAGTTAAGTAATAATTATTATATGATATTAATTTATCTATTAACGAAAAAATCCAAGGTTATTAAATGAAGTCTTGAACATGTATGTCATTCACATACGAGTGGATCATGTTCAAGAAATAACCTAAAGGTCTATAGTATACAGATAAGGTTGGGTGCCTTATCCTGGTGACACTATGGATACGACTCACTTTGTAATAGTTACAAATGGTTTGATCCAAATCGTTTATGTAGGGACATGTGAGTAGGGGTATCCTATACAAAGAATTTGTATAAGACCATAGTGCGAAATATTTAATCTCTCTTTGTAAATCCATTAATTGATGAGATTAATATTTCATAGGATGATCATGTGCAACTCGATCTTAATCCTGAGTGACTTATAAACTCTTGTCTGTGAGGTCAGTACTTTGATTTGTATGGGTAACAGTGGCCCGAGTTGCTGACTCAATAAACCTACCATTTTGGGGAACATAACTTCACAAGATGGAATTCACTCCTTCCCAAATAGGGTAAGTGGATAGTAGTTCCCTTAAATGCTGATTCTAGGTCTTAAACAAAGGGTTCTACTCTCTTACTGACCCGAGAAGGACTTAGTTTATGGTTGGATCATAAACAAATTGTTCATTAGAGAAATTAGTAGTACTTAAGGATAAGAGGTAATTACAGGGGTAGAACGGACATTTGACCTAGTTGTAATTATAAACAACTCGTGAAGGTTGCTTATACTGATTATATCCATGGACACAACTTATCCTAAAGTGCATAAGAGTTCAACTATGGGCCTATAGTGATTTGTCCTGTAGTTGATGAATGAAGATTAATTTAATTAAAGAGTTTAATTAATTAATCTTGGATCATTTGAGCTTATAATCTGTAAGTCTATAAGGTCCCCTTGCTAGCTCACCACGAACCAACAAGGATTAACTATGTTGAAAGAAAAATTTGAAATGTTCAAATTTATGAGGGAAAATATTAATTGTATTTGATACAATTAATTACATGATTTATTATAAAGTTTATTTGAAAAAAATTCAAACTATAACTTTATAATATGGAGAATTAATTTATTTGAATATGATTCAAATTATTAATTAGTTATATGGATGAAATCCATATAAATAAATAGAGTGAGAATTAATTAATTAATTTGAATTTGATTCAAATAATTAATTATTTAATTTGGATGAGATTCAAATTAAAGATTCTGCAGAAAATAAATATTTAAATAAGATTTAAATATTTTAAACCATTTAATATGAGATATTATTTGAATAAATATTTATTAATATTGGACATTATTAAATATTTAATTTAAAATATCTGCAGAGGGGTTATTAGGAGTAATTCATAGACTTTTATAAATAGGGCCCTTGGGAGCTCTCATAAAACACACACCTTTCTAAATGAATAATCTCTACGATTACTCTAAAAGTCTTCCTTTAGAAATTCTCTCAATTTTCTTAGAAAAGTTCCAAAAAAATTCTTCTTCCCATTCCCTCTATTCTTTCAAGAAGCGGTTCCCACAAACCGGATCCTTACTAGAGTCAAAGCAAGGAAGACTACAAGGAGAAAACTATCAGTTCGAGGAGAGATTTTGCTAAAATTATGATCGGCAAAGGTATGATGTGTAAGCCCCGCATCTATTTTTTGTGAGAACGCAAGGTCAGAAGGGGCCGAGAGATGGGTGAATGTGTAAAAGCAGTTGGCTGGCTTGCATTTGGAGTGGGAAAATGGCTAAGTGTAAGCTATGCGTTGATGGCAACCTATTGTGGAGGAAATAAGTTTGGTGTAAACGCAAAGGTGAGGGAAGCTTATCATGCACTGAAGTCGTGACGCGTTGAAGATTATTATGCATCAAACGCATTGAAGGCAGTGAGCCGTTGGAAGTAAAGGCCACGAGGAGTTGGAAGCTGATATGCGGTGAGACTATTATGCGGTGAACGCTACCATGCGTCGAAGGCGGGTATGCGTTGGACAAGAAGTGTTGGCCGAGAGAAAGTAATGCGTATGCTAACTATTTGGCGGGAGAGTTTGAAATGGAATATCATCAGAGGCCGTGAGCGTTGTTGAACCTGAGCATAGGAGGTATGCGTTGAACGGATTATAGTATAGAGTTGAAATGGAGGACAAGTTGGTGGTATATATATGAGTGGACTGAGAATTCAATTGTTCTGCTTGCATTTCAGAGCTCGAGTTGGGTCCATATTAAGGCGAAACACCTTGAGGGAGGTAAAAGAAGATGTTCATGCTAATCTGAAGCAGAAATCTCATTGAATTCGTGGGAGAAACTTGGGTTTGACAAAGGTTTCGGCTGCTGTGATCTCTTCAGAGTGATGCTCGGTATTGGAGGAAGAACAAATTGAAGAGACGAAGGTTAGGGCTAAAACTTTGAGGTTAGTAAGTTAACTCGATTTCTAGCAGGTTTCGTGAAGGATGCTTGAGCTGAAATTGTTTAATTGTGTGTCAAACTCAGGAAGAAGAGACGAGAGTTGAACTGTTGGATGATTAGAGGTAACTTGGAGTTTTCGAAGGATATGTCCTAAACGGAGAGGAGGTTCTTCATGAAATTTTGAGGTAAGATGAAGGTCCTGTATTTTAACAAGTTTGTAGAAGAAAGAAAGTACTGAAATTGATTGAAACGAAATGTTTAGCAGGTTGAAGAAGGAAGAAGAAAGGGAGAAGGAAACGGTTCTGTCGCAGCGAAAGTATCGCTGAGTGAGCGAGAGACTGGGCAGTGAAGCAAGTAACGCTGCAACGCAAAGATAGGCTTTGCGTCTCACAATTCTCGCTAGAGTATTGCTGGGTATTGCTCCTCAAGGTAGTCTCGCTGGTTTTAATCAACGCAGTGTCGCTAGTACAGTTTAAGTATCTTTTGAGTAACGCTGGTAGCTTACAATTTTCTATAGAGTAACGATGCTATTGTATGCTAAAGGAAAAGGGAGTTTATGGAAACTAAACTTGAGGATTATGTATTTTCAGGCCAAGAAGAGCTCGGGGAGGCTTATAACCCACTTAGAGCCGGGACCAATTGTGAGTGACTGTTTTTTATACCTTGTGTTAAACTTAGTACATATATTGATGAGGAAACGTGATTCATGGTAGTACGCCTTATGTATGTGATGTGTTAGTGATTTAAGAGAACATTATTACAAATGTCTAAACACATAAGTGGCTGAGGGACCTTATGGTGAAAGCTACATGTGAGTAAACGTGAAATTAAGTGCTGAGGAATTTGAGAAGGCACTTGAATAACAGTAGAGGATGGACTACAATGCTCAGGGACTGTAAGTGAAGGCATGTAGTAATCTATCACACACTAGCTCGTGTCGAGGGATCATGAGAGAAGGCACTTGAGCATAAATAGAGTTTGTTACCTGTGCTGAGGGATTTCATGAGAAGGCACATGGTACTGTAATTATAAATGAGTAAGTGCTGAGGGACGGAAAGTGAAAGCACTAAATAGATGGAAGCTTATGAGACATGAGAATGTGATAGTTATATATGTATAGTGGAAAGTGAATCTTGATAATTCATTGGGATGTGTTATGAGATGGTTACTATCTTACAAACTGGATTATAGCTGTTATGACTAGTTTTAGTAGACTTAGTCACTCACTGAGCCTTTTGCTCATCCAGTTTGTTGTTGTTGTTTATTGTTTCAGGTAGCGAGCGTGTCCGGGACGCCTAGCCTACTGAAGAATCTCGTCTGGGCTTATCTGGAAGCGAACCTCTGGGATAGTTGTAAATGCTTAGTTTGTTCATATATCTTGTAAAAAACATATTTCATGAGGGTAGAGAGGGGGACGTGTTGCACTTTATATGTGTATATACAGACAGGTTGGTTGAAAGTTTGCACGTTCTTCTGATGAGATAATGGAAATGTTGTTTGTTTTGCTATTTTTATGGTGTTTATCTTATAGAGTCTTATGTAAGGGAAATAGGATCATGCTCCTTCCTAGGTATAGAGTGAATCTAGAATGGGGTGTGACATGATGCTTAACCTTTTCTTAACTTTTTGTATTTTTAATTCTTTCAAGAAATCAAATAATGCAATCACACGCTTCTGCCGAGATTCAATTCCCTTCAGGTTCAACTCACGACTGGAGACAACTATGCACGATTTGGGCTGACGAGCATCGTTGGGCGAAAATTGTAGGAGATGAAAAGGTTAGGCGGCGTGAACTATTTCATGGAGTTAAAGATTTTTGTGGGGTTAAAGGATGAAATTTTGTTTTTAATATTATATTTTTTATATTATATTGAATAATTAGTTTCTTTTTAATGACATTTATAAAGTGTAATAAATTGATGACATTTAAAAACTGTCATAAATCATGCGAAATCCGAAAATAGTATTCTTTTCTGCCAAAAACGCGTGTTGTTGGCCATTTATGACACTTTTTTCTCTTTCCCACTCAATTTTCATCCCAATTTGTTGGCCTCTTGTGTCCTAGAAAGCCATTTTTCTTGTAATGATTTTGAAAGTCACCAATGTCTTTATTTTGATCATCACTTCTTATCAAAAGTGTTTGAATTAAAATGAATTGTTGGAAAACATTTATTTTCTAAGTTAATCTAAACGGACCCGAAGACTCACTCTTGCTAGTTTCGCTCTCTCTAGTATCATTTCTTCTCTATGGTATCATCGCTGGTCTCGCTCACGATACCATAAAGAGCAAGACTGGCGAGAGCGAGAGCGACGATACCATAGAGACGAAAGGATACCAGAGAGAGCGAGACCAACAAGAGCGAGAGTAAGATCTTGTTAGAAACCTTACGGGAAAAGTAACAGAATGCCCAAATTTTTCAAAAGTTGTGTGTATTTGGGCATTCTGTCACTTTTCTCGTCAACTCCTTCAACTTACGAGAAAAATGACAGCAAGCAAAAAACGCATACCAATTTTTTTTTTCTTTCTGATTTCAGACATTTCCTACCCATATTAGACCTCCTCGACCTGAAAATTTTGAATTTTCTTTTCCATTTTTTACCATCAACTATTTGAAAACCTAAATTTCCAAATCAGCATTTCAAAAGAAGTTTTTTGTGGGTTTATTTCCAGAAAATTGAGTCACATAGGATGGGTTTTACCCCAAATGATAAAAATTAGAGGGTAGGGTAAAAAATAGACTCTAGTGAAGAAGACGGTCTCAGGGAAGAAGACGATGTGGCTTGAGTGTTGAGAAAGATGGTTTTTGGGTATTTACGTCATTTCACCATGTGGAACCCATTTCTAAAATTCTGAAAATTTGAAAAATAGATTAGAAAAAGAAGTTTTTAAAGAAGAGGTTGGTTTTGTTCCTTAAAAAACTTTTTGAGTTAGAAATAGCAATTGTATATATATATTGGATGAAATTATAAAGAAAATTTATTTAAAGGGAAGGAGTTTAATTGGATGCTTGAAAATGAATAATTGCAATTTATTTGGACAGGGGAACATTATGTCAATATTTATACATTCAGAATCTTGCAACGACGTCAGCAACATTTGCTTCAGCCATTACTTTCCTTCTCGCCCACTCCTTCGGCTAACAAAAGCAATCTCTTATCTGTATTTTTACAATTTTAACTTATTTGGATTAAGTTTTGAGTAAAAGAAAAAAAAAATTCTTAACTTAGAGTGTTTATGAGCGATATCGGGCTTGTTCAGATATCTTTTAATTTAGACCCAATTTAATTTCTCAAGTTTGTAAATTTCTTAAATCTAAACCACTCTTCTAAGATGATAAATTCGACTATAAAATGTTTGAATTAGGTTGGTTTGGGTAGTTTACTTTTTTTTCTTTTCGTTTTTTTAAAAAAAAAAACAAAGAAAAAAGTGAAATCTTAATATTTAAGATGTATTTATAATTCAAACATAGAATTAAATTAATACTTCAGCTTTTTTTAAAAAATAATCACTCCTTAGATAAATATGGAAATTATTATAAATATAAAAAATATCAAACTATTTATAAGTAGAGAATTTATTGTTTATTAGTGATTGACAGTGAATTTTTTTTTTATATTTATAAATAATTTAGCTCATTTTACTATATTTGAAAACTTTTTTTTGAAATGGTAGGATAATAATCATATTTAAATGATGGTGGTAATGGTTAAAAAAATTCTGAACAATGCTAAAATTCATAAACATGCCTTCAAGAGTCACTTTTCTTTTGTGGTTAAAATCATTTTTAAGATGTAAGTAAACAAAATTTTTAAAATTAAAAAGTGTTAAAAAAATAAAGAAACTTATATCACTTTTAAGAGGTAACTAAACACAATTTCGTTTTTAGTTCTTGAAATGTATATTTATTTTTCTTTACCAATTTTTTCATTATATAATTTTTACCTATTTTAAAGAAACATTTAAAATCTTAGTAAAATTTCCAAAACAAAAACAAGTTTTCAAAAATTTTAGGTCGATGTTAAGTTGAATAATGCTCCATTTTTAAAAGGATTACCTGTTAAGGTGTAATTTTTCCTTGAGACAAATAGATCTAGCAAAAAGGAGAAGCATAAGAGAGTTAGTTACCTCATACGTACGTACCATGCTGTTATCGACACCATGGTTGCCAAACCAATGATCCCTACACCGGTAAGCTTTTAGCTTTCTTCTGTTTTAATCTTTAATAACCATTCATTTTTTGAAAATTCAACTTACAAATAACATTATTTCCTTCCATATATGTTTTGTTATCTCTATTTTTTACTAATGTTTTAAAAACAAAGCTAAAAGTTTTATGGTTAGATTTTTAGTTTAAGAACTAACATAGAGATTTTAAAAGTAACTTAGAGACCAAAATAAAATCCAACTAATTCTTTTGAGCCAAAGAATAAATTAGGGAAAAGAGGCAAAATAGTTATGAATTGAAATAGTTAATTTCCACTGCTTCCAATCCCTCTCCACGCAAATTGATATCACCACACCTTGAATTGCTCTCATTACACGCATCCGCGTCCTGCTCAAGTACTGGCATGGATATATTTTCATCATTTTGTCTGCCACCAAAATAAAACCTTAATTACCGTATCAAATTAATTCTCTCCTTAATTAACTAAATATTACTCTAATTTCTTTCAACTACCTCTTAAATTACCTTACATTTATTTCTTTAAAGAAAAAACTATATACTATTATGAATATTAGAAAAATATGTGTAAATTAGATGTACATGTTTAATGTCCCAATGACATGTGTCTCATAAACACACATCCTTAGTAGTCATATTTTTCCACCACTTACTTGCCAAATTGCCTATAAATATTAGCATTTGGTGGATGTTAAAAATGCCTATAAATATTAGCATTGGTGAGTAAATAAAAGAAAGGATTGGAGAAATTTGAGAGATTTCCATTTACTATAAAATTCCATTCCTACATTTTGTTATTTTATTTCTATTATTTATTAATCTATTTTATTATTTAATTATTCTAATATTATAATTTCTCGGTATTCATGTACCTATTTTCCGTCATTTTGCTCCTCAATTTCACAACATGTTATCAATACGAGCTTTTGTCATTTTCCTGTTGAAGGTAGGTTCTTAAGGTTTGTCATTTTTTCTTTATTATAATTAGTAAATTAAATGTTGTTTTGCATGTTTAGCATGTATTAAATTACTAAATAAATACAATTCTTTATGATAGTGTTATCATGTCAAATCTTATAAAAATAGAATTCATAGTCCTTGACATCAATGGAAATAATTATTCATCATGGGTGTTTGATGTTGAAATACATCTTGATGCTATGAACCTAGGACTAACAATTAAAGAGGGAAATACAACATCCATTCAGAAAAAAGCAAAAGCTATGATTTTTCTTCGTCATCATCTCCACAAGGGATTGAAGATGAAATATCTAACAATAAAAGATCCTCATATCTTGTAGAAGAATTTAAAAGAGAGATATGATCACTAGAAAACGGTCATTCTTCCTAAAACTAGTTATGAGTGGATGCATTTGAGGCTCCAAGATTTCAAATAAGTAAGTGACTACAACTCTGCATTATTTAAAATCAGTTCAAATTGTTGTTATGCGGAGAGAAAATTAATGATGCGTATATGTTGGAGAAGACACTTTCTACATTTCATGCCTCAAATATGCTCCTATAGCAGCAATATCGAGAGAAAGGTTTTAAACAATATTCTAAATTAGTTTCATGTCTTCTCATTGCAGAACAAAATAATGAACAATTGATGAAGAACTACAAATCTCGACCAACTGAAACGATACCATTCCTTAAAGTGAATGCTATAAATTTTAATAATCATGGTCGAGGTCGTGACTGTGGTAGAGGAAAAAATAATTATTATTTTCATGGTGGTCGTTCTAATCATTCAAATTTCAAAAGAACCACTCGAAATGATGATCATAAAGGAAAAACTCTACAAGATAAAAATTCAAAAGGTGATCAGCATAAATGCTTCCGATGCAGGATGGCTAGGCACCGGTCCTGTGTTTGTCGTACATCAAAACACTTAATTGATCTCTATTAAGCTTCACTAAAGGAAAAAGAAAAAAATGTGGAAGCAAATTTTGCATACCAGGATAATGATATATTTGATCCATCCAATATGACAAATTTGGATGTGACGAACTTCTTTGGATCTCTTAAAGAGAAAATCAACACAAATGATGTCATAGCAAGTATTTCCTTTGATTTTGAGAATATTTAGAAATGTTGTTTTTTTTTTTTTTTTTTTTTTTTGTCTATCTATCTTTCATGTTTTTTTTTTTAAGTTAAACTTTTGTATTTCAAGTTTTGTTTATCTTATTGAAATTATTTTGTTTAAATAAAGAATCATGGACAATTTTCATATGTTGAGTGACTGAAAAATAGGAATGAAGATCCATGTCTAGCAGATTATGCAACTACACATACAATACTTACAAGTAGAAAATATTTTTCCAAATTAACAATGTTGGAACCAAAAGTCAATACAATATCAGATTCTGCAAACCTAATTTAAGGATTAGGAAAAGCAAATATTATCTTGCCTAGAGGAACAAAATTTACAATTAAGAATGCATTATTCTCTAGTCAATCAAAGAAAAATCTATTAAGTTTTAAAGATATACGTTGCAATGGTTATCATATTGAGACTAATAGAAAAAATGAGATACAATATCTTTATATCATATGTACTATCTCACATGAAAAACATATATTGGAAAAACTGTCTGCTTTTTCTTCTGGATTATATATTATACTCATATATGAGCCATTGAAACATATGCAACAATGAACCTGAAGTTCATGAAACCAGATATATTTACAGTTTGGCATGACCGATTGGGTCATCCAGGATCTATAATGACGAGGAGAATTATTGAAAATTCAAATGGACACTCATTGAAGAACCAGAAGATTCTTCAATCTAATGAATTATCCATGTGATGCTTGCTCTCAAGACAAATTAATAATTAGACCATCATCAGCTATAATGGGAACTGATTCACCTGCATTTTCAGAACGAATTCATGGTGATATATGCGGACCTATTAACCCATCAACTAGACCATTTAAATATTTTATGGTATTAATAGACACATCCAGTAGATATACATGTGCTTATTATCAAGTCGAAACCTTGCAATTGCAAGATTACTTGCTCAAATAATTAAGTTAAGAGGATAATTTTATGATTATACAATTAAGACCATTTGTCTTGATAATGCTGGTGAATTTACATCCCAAACTTTTGATAATTATTGTATGTCACTTGGGATAAATGTTGAATATCCTGTAGCTCATGTTCATACACAAAAGGGTTTAGCATAATCATTTATAAAACATTTGCAATTAATTGCTAGACCATTACTTATGAGAGCTAAGCTTCCTACATTTGTACGAGGACATGTTATTTTGCATGTTGTGTCACTTACACGCATTAGGCAAGCAGCTTATCATAATTAATCGTCATTACAATTAGCTTATGACCAGGATCCAAATATTTCCCATTTGCGAATTATTGGATGTGCAGTGTATGTTCCAATTGCTCCGCCACAACGTACTAAGATGGGTCCTCAAAGGAGGTTAGGAATATATGTTGGATATGATTCCCCATCAATTATTAAATATCTTGAACCCTTGATGAGTGATGTATTTACTACATGATTTGTTGATTGTCATTTTAATGAGATAAATTTTTCAAAATTGGGGGGAGGAATTAAGAAGTTGGAAAAGAAAATTGCATGGAATGCATCATTATTGTCTCATTTAGATCCCTGTACAGATCAATGTGAACTTGAAATTCAGAAAATAATTCATTTGCAAAATATAGCAAGTCAATTACCAAATGCATTTATAAATGCAAAGAAAGTAACTAAATCACATATACCAATTGCAAATGTTCCGTCAAAACTTGATATCCCAACACAGCAAGTTGTTATTAATGAGTCTAGAACACGCCAGAAGCGTGGTAGACCAGTGGGTTCCAAATATAAAAATCCTCGAAAAAGAAAAATAAACAATAGTAAAAAAATACTGGGTTGAGGATGTAAATACCTATGAAGAAACCCTAGACATGACTAATAATACAATTAGTAAAGAAGATGAAATATCTACTGCAAATCCTAGAATATAAGAGAAAACTGAAATGGAAAAATGGTTAGATAATAATAAGATTTCAATAAATTATGCCATGATAGGGAAAAGATAGAACTGAACTAATATAGTTATTGATAAGATTTTTACATATAATGTTACACTTAATATTATATCTGAAAATGAGGATCCTAAACCTTAATCTGTTGAAAAATGTCGACATAGAAAAGATTTTCTTTAGTGGAAAGAAGCAATCGAAGTAGAATTAAACTCACTTTCAAAATGTCAAGTTTTTGGACTAGTAGTCCGAACACCAGAAGATGTCAAACCTGTGGGATACAAATGGGTATTTGTGAGAAAAGAAATGAAAATAATGAGTTCACAAGATATAAAGCAAGACTAGTTGCACAAGGTATTTCACAAAATACTGGTATTGATTATGAGGAGACATTCTCTAATGGTGGATGCAATTACATTAAGATATTTAATTTGTCTGACTGTGTATGAAAATCTAGATATGCTTCTTATGAATGTAGTCACAATATATTTATATGAATCTCTTGATAATGATATTTATATGAGAATTCCAAAAAGATTTAAGATATCTGAAACATATAAATCAAGTTTCTAGGAATTGTATTCAATAAACTTACAGAGATCATTATATGGATTGAAACAATCAATACAAATGTGGTATAATCGCTTGAGTGGATATTTGTTGAAAGAAGAATATTAAAATAATCCAATATGTCCATGTGTTTTTATAAAGAAAACACTATCAAGATTTGCTATTATAACTATATATGTTGATGCCCTAAATATAATTGGAACTCCAGAAGAGCTTTCAAAGGTAATAAATATCTTAAAAAAGAATTTGAGATAAAAGATCTCGGAAAAACAAAATTTTGCCTTGGATTGCAAATTAAGCATTTAATAGATGGGATATTTGTTCATCAGTCAACCTATACAAGAGATTCTATATGGACAAAGCACATCCATTAAATATTCCATGGAAGTTCATACACTAGATGTAAAGAATTTTTGACCTCGAGATAATAATGAAGAATTTCTTCGTCCCGAAGTACCATATCTTAGTGCAATTGATGCACTTATGTATCTTGCTAATGATACAAGACCAGATATTACATTTTCAATAAATTTATTAGCTAGATATAATTCTTCTCCAACAAAAAGACATTGGAATGGAATTAAGCATATACTCCGTTATCTCCGAGAAACCATCGATATGGGTTTTTTTTATTCAAATAAATCAAATTTTGATTTAGTTGGTTCTGCAGATTCTGAATATTTATCTGATCCATACAAAGCTAGATCTCAAATAGGTTATTTGTTCACATATGAAGGAACTGCTATATCTTGGCGATCAGTGAAACAAACTATAATGGCTACTTCCTCAAATTATGCTGAAATTCTTGAAAATTATGAAGCTAGTAGAGAATGTGTATGACTAAGATCAATGATTCAACACATTTGTAAAACATGTGGCTTGTCTTCTAGTAAAAAGCCTCCAACAACATTATACGAAGACTCCAACAACATTATACGAAGACAACACAACATGTATAGCCCAAATCAAAGGAGGATATATTAAAGGAGATGGAACAAAGCATATTTCACCAACGATTTTCTACACTTATGATCTTGAAGAAAATGACAACATCATTGTACAACAAATTTGTTTGAAAGATAACCTGGCAAACTTATTTACAAAATCATTACCAACTACAACCTTTGAAAAATTGATGCAGAATATTGGAATGCAGCGACTTAGAGATCTCAAGTGATGTTCCTATAAGGGGAGTAAATGTATCGTATTCTCTTAGAAGTATTAGATTATATGACATATGTACTCTTTTTCCTTCACTAGGATTTTTCCCATTGGGTATTTTTTCTAGTAAGGTTTTAACGAGGCATATTTCATATATATAATGGACATCTAAGGGGAAGTATTATGAATATTAGAAAAATATGCGTAAATTAGATGTTCATGCTTAGTGTCCCAAATGACATGTGTCTCATAAACACATATCCTTAGTGGTCATGTTTTTCCACCAGCTACTTGTCAAACTGCCAATGAATAGTGGCATTTGGTGGATATTGAAAATGCACACATTGGTGAGAAAAGAAAAGAAAGAATTGGAGAAATTTGAGTGATTTCCATTTTTTATAAAATTCCATTTCCTACATTTTGTTATTTTATTTCTTTTATTTATTATATTTATTTTATCATTTAATTGTTTTAATATTATAATTTCACAATTTCACAACATACACAAATATATAAAGAATAAAGAAAAATTTAGTTAACCTGAAGGATGAGCCAAAAAGAGTAAAAGAGCAGCTAGCAAGGGCCAGCACACTTCCAAGTAGAAGATTCTAGAAATGAGCATTTTGGGGAAGATGAGCTATGTGTCGTCCACATAGGTCAACGTGGGTTGTCCAAATGTTAATCTTGAAGGCCTTTGTAGAAAGCGAGAAATCATGGCCCCTTAGCCCCACTTTATTATTTTTTTAGTGGTTTAAAGAGATAAAGTAACACTTAGGAACTCTCTTTAAAGTTTGTATGTGGTTTCATGTGGTTTTGAGAATCAATTGTATTATATTCTTATGAAGTCTATTTGAATATTGAATACAATTAGAGACTTTGATTTTGTTTGAAGTGTACACAATTATTTACAGGTTTTGACCAAAAATGCTATGAATAGTTTTGTTCTTGTTGATATTATGTTTCTAGATTGTTGTTGTTGGAAATTTGGTAGAGTTTTGTACTTTGATCTTTGGATATATTTGCACACCATTCGTTGATGAGATGTTTCTAAAGAAGTAGAGAAACTAATTTTTGTTGTTTGTTTATTCAATCAACCATGATTTTATCTTCTCTTCTACTATTATAGGCTATTGTGGTCAAGTGGTTGTTATTGGAATGGATGCATTTTATTGACTTTTAGTTTGTTGTTTCTTCCACATATCTTTTAAGTTTTATACTTACACTACTACAGATATGGGCTTTAATATTAGTTGAAAATTGACATTGTAGGAGTATAATGTCGGTTGACAACCAAGATTCAATATCGTGTTATTAAAAGTCTTCAATGTTAGTTGTCTTTAATGTCGATTGAAAACCGACATTAAAGACATTAAGAACAACTTACATTAAACATCTTTAATAAAATCTTCTTCAATGTCAGTTGTGTTTAATGTCGGTTGTCCGACATTAAATCTCTATTTTTGTTAGTAATGTCTGCCACACCCTCTCCCAAGTTACCTTCTTTAACCTAGGAAAAGGTGTGAGGACAGTAGGAAAAGTAGATATAACACTTTAAAGCCTCTTTCTCCAACTAAACACAGCCTTCCTAGTTCTTCCTCAGCCTCTAAAACTGAGAAAACAGTAATAGGGAACCCTTCAGAGTCCTGGAACAGCTTCAGAAACGCATGGAGTTCCTTTCCGATCCATAAATGTAGCAAAATCTTCTCCTCGAACCGATAATCTTCTCCTTCAAGTCTTCATTTTTTCACGAGATCTTCTTTGCTATGACTCTGGCAAGAATCCGGTTTGTGGTAATCGCTCTTGAAAAATGAGTGAGGGTGGGGAAGGAGAATCTTCAAAGAACTCTTCTCTAAAAAATTGGGAGAGAAATCTCTCAAAATGACTGTAGATATTATTGTTGTAGAGTGTATGTTTTATAAGGGCTCCCAAAAGCCCTATTTATAGAACGTTATGGGTTACTCCGAATTATATTGAGATAACAGAGATTTTAAATTAAATATTTAATAATATCCAATATTAATAAATATTTATCCAAATAATACTTCATATTAAATGGTTTAAAATATTTAAATTATATTTAAATATTTATCTTTTGCAGAATGTTTAATTTGAATCTCATCAAAATTAAATAATAATTATTTGAATCCAATTCAAATTAATTAATTAATTCTCCCTATATTTATTTAATTTGAATCTTATTCAAATTAAATAACTTATTATCTATATAAATATCATCCAAATAAATAATTAATTATTTGAATCACATTCAAATAAATTAATTCTCCCATAATCTATTTAATTTGAATCTTATTCAAATTAAATAATTTATTTATTTGAATCTCATTCAAATAAATTCATTCTCCATATTATAAAGTTATAATTTGAATTTCATTAAAATAAAATTTATAATATAACATGTATTTAATTGTATCGAATAAAATTAACGTTTTCCCTCAAAATTTGAACACTTCAAATTTTCTTTCAACTATAATTGATCATTGATTGTTCATGGTGAGCTACCAAGGGTACCTCATGAAACTAAAAATTATAAGTTTCAATAATCTAAGATTAATTAATTAAACTCTTTAATTAAATTAATCTTCATTCATTAACTATAAGGCAAAACCACTACATGTCCATAGTTGAACTCTTATTCACAGTAGGAAAAGTTGTGTCCATGTATATTATAAGTATAAGCAAGTCGATCCTTCACGAGTTGTTCATAATTATAGTTGGGCTAAATGTCTGTTATACCCCTGTAATTTCCTCTTTTCCTTAAGTATCACTGATTCCTCTAATGAACAATTTGTTTATGGTTCAATCATAAACTAAGTCCATTTTGAGTCAGTAAGAGGGTGGGGCCCATTGTTCAAGACTCGAAATCAACACTTGTTGTATTTAGTTTCTTTGTAAATAACTTAACCAAAGTTTGGTTACTAATTTTCTTGTATATAGTTTCCCATCAGTCTCAATATGATAACAATTGCAACTTATATCTTTAAAACTTAATAGATTTCTCTTTGATTGACTAGAGAACAATGCATTGTTAATTGTAAATTTTGTTCATTTAGGCAAAATAATATTTGTTTTTCCAAATCCTTCAATCAGGTTTGCAGAACCTGATATTGTATTGACTTTTCCTTCCAGCATTGTCAATTTGGAAAAATATTTTCTATTTGTAAGTATTGTATGTGTAGTTGCACAGTCTGATAGACATAGATCTTCATTCCTCATTTTTGAGTCACTCAATATATGAAAATTGTCCATGATTCTTCATTTAAACAAGATAATTACAATAAGAAAAACAAAACTTGAAATACAAGGTTTAAAAAAACATGAAAGATAGATGGACAAAACAAACATCATTAATTCTAAATATTCTCAAAATTAAAAGAAACACTTGCTATGTCATCATCTGTGTTGATTTTCTCTTTAGGAGATTCAAAGAAGTCTTCCACATCCAAATTATTTATTGTATTGGATGGGTCAAATATATCATTATCCCGGTGTACAAAATTTGTTTCCACATTTTTCTCTTTTTCCTTCAGGGAAGCTTGATATAGATCAACTAGGTGTTTTGATGTACGATAAACACGAGACCAGTGCCCAGTCATCCCGCATCGAAAGCATCTATGCTCATCATCTTTTGAATTTTTATCTTGTGGAGCTTTTTCTTTAGGATCATCATTTAGGGTGGTTCTTTTGAAATTTGGATGATTAGAATGACCACCACAAAAAAAAAAAAAATTATTATTTCTTCCTCTGTCACGGTCACCACCATGACCACAACCACGACCTCGACCACTATTATTAAAATTTACAGCATTCACTTCAGAGAATGGTGTTGTTCCAGTTGATCGAGATTCATGGTTCTTCATTAATAGCTCATTATTTTGTTCAGCCACGAGAAGACATGAAATTAATTCAGAATATTGTTTAAAACCTTTCTCTCGATATTGTTGCTGTAGGAGCATATTCGAGGCATGAAATGTAGAAAATGTATTCTCCAACATATTCGCATCAGTAATTTTCTCTCCGCATAACAATAATTTTGAACTGATTTTAAATAATGCGGAGTTGTAGTCATTTATTGATTTGAAATCTTGGAGCCTCAAATGCATCCATTCGTAACGAGCTTTAGGAAGAATGACTGTTTTCCGATGATCATATCTCTGTTTTAAATTCTTTCACAAGATACAGTGATCTTTTATTGTTAAATATTCAATCTTCAATCCCTCGTGGAGATGATGGCGAAGGAAAATCATAGTTTTTGCTTTTTCCTAAATGGATGTTGCATTTCTCTCTTTAATTGTTTCTCCCAGGTTCATGGCATCTAGATGTATTTCAGCATGAAGCACCCATGAAAAATAATTATTTCCATTGATGTCAAGGGTTGCAAATTCTATTTTCGTAAGATTTGCCATGATAACACTATCACAAATAATTATATTTATATTAGCAATTCAATATATACTAAACATGCAAAACAACGTTTAATTTACTAATTATAACAAAGAGAAAATGACATACCTTCATAACCTACCTATAACAGGAAAATGGCAAGAGTTCGTGCTGATAACGTGTTGTAAAATTGAGGAGCAAAATGACAGAAGAACTGGAGCACGAAATCGAGAAATTATAATATTAAAATAATAAAATAATATAAAAGTAATTAAAATAACCAAATTAAATAAAATAAACTTAAAATAAACTAAAATAAAGAAAGTGGGATTTTATGGAAAATGAAATTTCAAATTTCACCAATCTTTTCTTTTCTTTTCTCTCCAATGTGTGTATTACAATATCCACCAAAAGACTTTATTTATAGACAATTTGGCAAGTAGGTAGTAGCATTGCACAGCTACTAAGGATGTATTATTAGTAGACACATGACCTTTAGCCACTAAGCACATTTATATAATGGACATCTAATTTGTTCTAATATTCATAATAATTTTTAATTTAATATTGATTAGTTTTACTATTATATATTTTACACAAGTACACTTTTTTTTATTGGTTTATTATCAATTTATAAATTTTTATTATAATCTTTTGTTAAATTTTATAAATTTTAATTTTGGATCCTTATTCTTTGATTACAAACTTTATAGATTTTAATTTATCTAAATTATTTAGCTCCCTCTAAATAATGTAAATAATTCACCCAACCTTATGTATGTTCTCTCCCAATTACATTGTTTAAGTGTTCCCCATTTCTTTCATTCCTTTCTAATCATAAAGCTTATTTGAGTTTCTTTATTAATAAATTGTTGAATGCTAACTTATAATTACACTTTTATTTTTTAAACTTATTTAAGTACTAAAATTTTATTGTTAATTATAATTAGAGGTAAGAGAATGGGAAAAGGAAGAATATGTTCAAAGTTTTCTTAATTAATTTATAAAATAATTATAAAATTTATGATATTACATTTGAAATTTGAAATTATTTTAAAACTTATTTATTTGGAGTTTTTAAGAGTTAATTTTAAAGTAATAATGGTTGGACCACTATTTAATTAATTATACTATTGAATAATAATGTGAACATTGGAATTTGAACTATTAGAATGTAAATAGTATAAATTTATTACAAGTTTAACTCTTCATTTTTATATAAATGAAATTTAAGAGTAATGATTTATGTTTATTTATAATCAATAATGAAATATCTAAGTTTTGGATTCTCAATGGTTTGTTACTCTTTATCTATAATTAAATGTCAATCTTATATCAATTTTCAACAAAACCTCAAATATTTTCAGTAAAGTAGATTTGTTTTTCTCATTTAATAATTTTCATTGATTTTCTCGATTTGTCCTTATAACTTGTGTTTGGATTGGTTACATTTACTTATAAATTATTTTTTATAAGTATTTTTTAAGATTATGTTATAGTAATAAATATAATAATATCATTATTATAAAAGTAATCACTATATCTTTTTTATTTTTAAAATTTTAAATTGTAATATATGATCACTCGTTAATTTCTCTTTTTGTAAGTTGAACAACCCACAGTAATATATTTTATTGTTTAAAAATTTTTCTAATGAATATTAGATATTAAAAAAATAAATAAATAATTTATTTGGACAAAAAAAACATATAAATGTGCAAATCACATGTTAAAATACTAGTTTCAAAAGTTATGAAATTTTAATAGTTTTGCAACCTCTTCAATTTTTGACAACTATATAAGACTTGTGTTGTAATTATCCGAGTTTAATAGAGGGGCGTGAATGACACGAGATCACATCCGAATGAGAGAGATCTTGAGGATATGGAAATATGGTTGAGAAAGACTTAATTGAAAGTTACTACCAACACCAAGAAAGTGCACCTTCCTTTTCGGTGGCTCAATCCTATGTTGGGTGACCTCCTAAGAATTTTCCTAGGATACATGACTCTTAGAAGCCGTTCAAGACAAGCAAGGATAACGATCCAAATCTTGGGCCTGGGGTGTTACATGTGTTCTATGCTTTTTTCTACCATTGTATATTCTCTTGGTTTGTTTTTAGTTCTCTCTCAACGACTTCCGGAGTTTCTTGATTCCGTACAGTATATAATCAGTGGTGGATCCAAAACTTTGGTTAATGGAGGCAAAGTTTTGTGCATGAAATTCTAAATGTGTGTATATATATAGTTACTAAACTTTAAAAAATGTCTAACAGGTCTCTAAATTCTCGATTTTGCAATTAATAGATTCCTAAAATATCAATTTTGCATCCAATAGATATCTTAATTTAAAATTTAAGATTCTAATAGACACATAACTAATTTTTATTTATTTTATAAAAAAGTATTTTTTTAAATGTTTCATTATTATTGAGATCTTAGATATAAAATTGAAAATTTATAAATTTATTAGACATTTTGAAGGGACTAGATCCAAATTAAAAATTTAGGGAATATATTAGATAAAATTTTCAAAACTTAGGACAAAACTTGTAATTTAACATTCTTATAAATGTAATTTTAGATGCATTGATATATGATATCTAAATTAAGTAATACTAATTACAAAATTATTATAAAGTTAAACCTTTATAAAATTATTTAGGGTAGTTTTCAAATATAGAAAAACGAACCATAATATTTACAAATATAGCACCATTTGATTGTCTATCTACGATAGGCCGCGATAGACCAATCTGTGTCTATCTGTGTCATGATAGATGCAGATAGTAGTATCGCAATCTATCGTAGATATACTATGATATTTTGTTATTATTTGTAAATATTTTCAATAATTTTGTCAATTAAAATAATTTCTCAATTATTTACCTAGATATAGAAGTAAAAATCATTTTTTCAATTTTTCATAAAATAATTTTATAAAGATTGAAAAATATTTGTATATTTCTACACGTCCATATAAAAAAAATGGAATTAAGTTTTTCTTACAAATTAAAAATGTTACATATATTTTTCAAAAATATATTGAAAGTTAGAATAATATATAAATAAGTGTGGTGATGAATGATTCTTAAAATATATAATATATAACTATGTATGTCGAAAAATCAAAACTATCAAAATTTTAAAGGAGAAAAAAGAAACAAATATAAATATATAAAAACTACAAATACATATTTTTGAAACTTAATAAAATTAAATATACATGTATATAATGTCATTAGTTGAGGGGCATGTGTCCCATGACCCCGTAATAGATCTGCTCCTCTTATATAATAGGTAATCAAATCTGTATAATTTTTTTTAACAATGAATGTAAAATAAGTTGTAATAATTTTTAGTTTGATCTTAAATGTCATTAAGACATATTAATATATATTTGAAAATAACAATCTCATATTCTTGCATTTACCTTCATATGTCTTGATTTTTTTTTTTACAATTAAAAAAAAAACTTTTAAAATCAATGTTATTATGAATTTTATGTATGTTAGAATTCTATAATTATTCATTTGTTAGATGGTTATCAACTCCATCCTTTCCTCTTCCCGTTCTCTATATTTTTATAGCATGCATTTTTTTAAGATAATGTTTGTTTCATAACTAAGTTTACTTCTATTTCTAATTTTTTTTCATCATGTGTCTTTATCGTTAATTTTTCTAAAAATATTTATTTAACCTTTTTTATTTTGATACCTGGCCTTACCTATGTTATCTTAAATATTTTATAATTTCAAGGTTTTTTTTTTTAATAATTTTGATAGTTAAATAATTTTGGAAAATAAATGAATTTATAAGGGTGTAAGTGTTTAATTTTTAAAATAATTCATTTTTAAAAAATAACTTTTCAAAAAATGAGTTAGAGAAATAAACTCTTTTAAAAAAAAAAACACTTGAAACTAGATTTTAGAAAAATAGTTTTTTGGTGTTTAACCAGGAATCTCCCAAAATTTAAGGATATATTGAAATGACAAAAATGCCCTTACATTACCCTCCACCTCCCTCATTTCCTATTATTTTGACCTAGTTGAAACTATCATTTTCTTTATTCCCTCTCTTCCGCAAAGACTTCTTTTTGTGAGTTTCCATTAATTTGAGGTCAGTTTTTCTATTTTCTATCTATTTTTCTTACTTCACTGCTTCGATTTGAGTTTACTAGATTTTTCTTTGTGAGTTTCCACTTATTTGAGTTTAGTTTTTCTATTTTCCATCTATTTTTGTTCCTGATTTGAGTGAGAGAGAGTGAAAGAGGGAAAGTGGGAAAGTGGGAAAGGGAAATAGGAAATAGGGAAATGCGATTTGTTTGGCGATTTCTTGAGGGGTGTTGAAGTTTGTCTTTGTTTTTCTACTAGAACTACTCTGGCTTGTGTATGTTTGTTTGAATATGTATCATCTTGCTCACTGGAGTTGGTCACATCGGGTTATTTCGCTCTCTTTGGTATCGTCTCGCTAGTCTAGCTCTCGCTAGTCTCGCTCTCTCTAGATCGACAGATGGTCTTTTTTGCAAGGGAGTTGAGGAGTCTCACACAAGACATAGTATAAAAAGAAGCTTCCTTTCCAACAAGCTAACACCTTCTGCACCCTCTCCTTAATATAATTTAAGGCACTTCGTTTAACAACAAAGATATTAAGAATATTCTCAAACTCCCTTTAACCTCCCTCCCCACATTTGGACTAAATAGGATCACCGATTTAGAATAATTAACGCATTTGCCAGAGGCATCTTCATAACACTTAAGAATCTTCTTAATCACCCTTCCCTCTATTAGAGAAGCCTGGTAGAAAAAGATACTATCGTCGGCACTCAATAAGTGTGAAACGATCGGGCAGTGGCTAGAAATCCGACAACCAACAATCAGGTTACATTGTTGAGCACGAGAGAGTATACTGGATATGTCTTCTGCACATAACAAGGTAGAGAGATAGTGGGTCTCCTTGTCTTGACCCCTTTTGTGGCCCAATGAGACCAAGAGGCCTTCCATTAAACTTAATAGAAAAGGACACTGTTGTAACACAGTTCATAATAAGAGACACCCAAGAATCATGAAAACCCAATTGAAGCATGATTCTTTGGAGGAACACCCATTCAACTCTATCATAGGCTTTGCTCATATCTAGCTTAATTGCTACCAAACCCCACCTTGCCCCTCTTTTCAAAAGAACTGATTGACAATAAGTTGTAAATGATAATGATCAGATAATAAGGCTTGCAAAAAAAAAAAAAAAAAAAAAAGCCACCTCTCTCATCCAATCAACCAAATGATTACATTACTAAATTATAATTCAAAATGTTAATGGTTAGTCAACATTTCGTTAACTCAACTAACAATCAATAATCAAAATTATATTTTAAATTTTTAGGAGCTAAAATGTTCGTTTTGAAAACTTCGAGAACTAAATAGACATCCACTCCAAATCTTATAAACCAAAAATGTACTTTGTCCTATTAATGATTAAATATTAATAATAAATAAATAACTACTAAGATTTAATTATCAATATTATTATTTTTATGCTTTTTCCAGAAAAATATTACTGTTTAAATATCAATAAAATTGTTAATATCTTTATTTTCCCCCATTAAGTATCAATATATGTTTTATTGAAACCTTACAATCATTGGTGTAATAAAAAATAGTATCATTTTCTCTCTAAATTTTGTAAACAAATATTTCTATGGTATTGTTTTTAATGAGACTTATAATCAAAATTAACTTCAAAAAACTAATAATTAAGACTAATTTTATGATTTTTTTTTTTGAAAATATAAGAACTAAATTTGAACACTTAAAAATTCATGAACTAAAATAGATTGAAATTCATAATGCAAGAGATCGTAATAATTTTTAACCTGATGTCTTTTTTTTTTCAATTAAATTTTAAAAAATTAACTATGTTTGTTAATTCGAATATAAATCAATAAGTACAAATATAAATTACCATTTTAAACGATAATGGTTTAATCTATCGTTCAACTGAACAAAATTGGTTATGATTAAAAAAAAAAAAAAAAAGCACTAACATATTGTGTTGGCAAACAAAATTCTACTTTTGTTTTTTAGGAACAAAATTCTTCTATTTAGAAAAGAAGAACAGAAAAAGAAAAAAAAGAAAAAGAAAAGGAAGAAAGAAACTTATTTTTGGAAAATTGCACGAAATGACCCAAAACTAAAAACTTATTTATGGATGACCCATTCCTGAAAACTTATTTATGGATGGCCCTCCCAAACTTAAAACAACCCAAAACGCGTCTTCCCATTTTTTCTTTAAAAGTCGCCTCCTACCCATTGGAATGCTTTTCCGCTTTCGCTTTCTCTCACAACCTTTCGCTTTCTCTCTCAAAATTTCTCGCTTTCTCACTGAACTTCCCCATTTTCAACCTTTTCGCTTTCGCTTTCTCTCTGACCCTTTCGATTTCTCTCTCAACCTTTCCACTTTCTCTCTGAACCTTTCGCTTTCTCTCTTGACCTTTCGCTTTTCTCGGACGTTTCGTCTTCGTCTTCTTCTCTTCTTCATCGTCGTCGTCATCTGCTTCATTTGAAAGGTAGGCCCATACTAGGTTGAAGATCACCCACAACAGGCTGAATGATCGCTTAGTAGAGATCAAGAGATCGTTGAACTTCGATCAAACGACCTCTTGGTCTAGATTAAACGATCACCCAGTCTAGGTCATATGACTAAGCGTTCGTGTAGATTCCTAAGCGATCGTGTAGAATACTAAGCGATCATTTAAGTTACAAAACGATCGTGTAGATTACTAAGCGATAGTTTAGTTTGATACGTAATCGCTTAGTAAACTAAGCGATCGTAGAGTATGGACTAAGCGATCTTGTAGTAATCTACACAATCGCTTAGTATTCTACACGATCGCTTAATTTTTAATAAGCGATCGTTTAGGCTTTTTTACTATGTTTAACTGACGTTGTACTGCATTTCAAGTCTGTAGGTTGATAATGGCGGTATTTGAGGACAAGTACTTCCCAGCCACCGTCTCCTGCATGGTCCACAAAACCAGCTCCCTGATCAAGAGCAAACTGACCACTGATCAGATGGAGATGTTTAGGAAGACCTCATTTGGTCAACTCCTGGACGTGGACCTGGTGTTCAACGGACAGCTGTTCCACCACTTCTTGCTATGAGAGGCGAGGGAGGATAGCACCGACTCAATAAGCTTCAACATTTTGGGGAAGCAGGTCACCTTCACCCAAGAGGACTTCAATCTCGTAACCGGACTGTCGCCAATGGAAGAAACAGTCGATCGAGATACATGTGGCGAGAGACTACGGCGTCTCATCTGTAAGCCCCGTACTTAATCTTGTGAGAAAGCAAGATAAGAAGAGACCAAGAGATGGGCGTTTTGGTAGGAATAGTTGGCTGGAATGTGATTGGGGGCAGAAAAATGGCTAAGTATCAGCTATGCGTTGGTGGCAACACGCCTTGATGGAAGTAGTTTTGGCGTGGACGCAGAGGTGAGGGAAGACTGTTAGGCGTTGAGGCCACGATGCGTTGAGGTCACGAGGCGTGGAGAGCCACCCTGCATCGAAGATTATCTTGCGATAAACACATTGAAGGCTGCAAGGCGTTGAAAGTTGAAGGCCACTAGGAGTTGAGAGCCAATTTGCGATGAGACCACTATGCGGTGAACGCTACCATGCGTCGAAAGTGGGTATGCGTTGGGCAAAGAAG
The DNA here is from genome assembly GCA_030954485.1 of Citrullus mucosospermus. NCBI lineage: Eukaryota > Viridiplantae > Streptophyta > Magnoliopsida > Cucurbitales > Cucurbitaceae > Citrullus > Citrullus mucosospermus. The sequence goes on from CM062060.1 coordinate 11,663,792, forward strand.
GTTGGCCGAGAGAATAATGCGTTTGTTAACCGTCTGGCGAGGGAGTCTTGAAAAAGCAACGCAAACAGAGGCTGTGCGTTGCTGAAGCCAAACATAGAAGGTATGCGTTGAATAGATTATTTTATAGAAACGAAATGGAGGTTAAGTCAGTGGTATATATATAAGTGGACCGAGAATTCAATTGTTTTGATTACATTCCAGAGCTTGAGTTGAGTCCATTTCAAAGCTAAACATCGGAGGGAGGTAGAAGAAGATGTTCATGTCGATTTGGAGTGGAAATCTCGTCGTTACCGTGGAGGAAACTTGAGCTGGAGCAAAGGACTCAGCTGGTGTTACTCAATCAAAGTAACATTCAGTTTTGGAGGAAGAACGAACCGAAGAAACGGTGGTTAGGGCTGGAATTCTGAGGTTAGTAAGGTTAACTCGATTTTTAGCAAGTTTCATAAAGGGTGCTTGAGCTGAACTCGTATAAATGTGTGTCAAACTTCAGATAGAAGAGATTGGAGCTGAATTGCCGAATGATTAAGAGCAATTTGGAGTTGTTGAAGGATATATCCTAAACGGAGAGGATATTCTCTATGAAATTTTGAGGTAAGATGAACTTATACCTTAATAAGTTTGTAGAAGGACGTAAGTTCTGAAATTGGCTAGAATGTGATGTTTAGCAGGTTGAAGAAGGAAGAAGAAAGGAAGAAGGAAACTGTTCTGCTGCAGCGGTAGTATCGCTGAGAGAGCGAGAGACAGGGCAGCGAAACAAGTGTCGCTGTAACGCAAGAGGGGCTTTGCGTCTCACAATTCTCGCTGAATTCTCGCTGGGTGTCGCTCCTCAGGTAGTCTCGCTAGTTACATTCAACCTAGTATCGCTGATGCAATAATATGTAATGAGGTTTCGCTGGTAGTCTTTAGTTTGTCTGTGGAGTAATGTTATTAATGAGTGTTAAGGAAAAAGGAAGATTAAGGAAACTGAACCTGAGAAATGTGTATTTTCAAGCCAGGAAGAACTCGGGGAGGCTTATAATCCACTTAGAGCAGAGACAAGTTGAGTGACTTTCTACTATATCTTGTGGTTACTTTTAGTATAATTATTTGGTAAGAAATTATGGTACTCTGTAGTATTCATAGTGAGTATGTTATGCCAGTAAGTTTAAAGGAAACTGACTTTATTGTCTAAATGTAAATATGGCTGAGGGACCTTATGGTGAAAGCCTAAGTGAATGTGAACATGAAATTCAGTGCTGAGAGACCACGTGAAAGCACTTGAATAGTTAAGTGGAATGGATTTCAATGCTGAGGGACTTTGAGTGAAAACATGTAGAAATCCATCACATACTAGCTCGTGCTGAGGGACCTCGAGTGAAGGCACTTGAGCAGAGATTTGATTTGATACCAGTGCTGAGGGACTTCGTGTGAAGGCACATGGTAATGTTGACATAATCGAATTCGGTGCTAAGGGACAGAATGTGAAGGCACTTGATAGTTTGCAAATTCGTGAAACATGATGACTATACATTTATCTGTGATTAGAAATGAGAATTTGTACTGGAATATGAAAGAGCTAAGTTGTGCTTTGTCACAACAAGAGTTAGTTATTTGCCATGAGATAATAAGGATGTTGATATGGGTATGATCAATAGCATAAGAAGTTTAGAAACTATCTAAAATGCGATATGTAGTGGTTACTAATGACTATGCTAGCTCATGTTTGTTAGTAAAAGTTGAATGAATTTAGTCACTCGCTGGGCTTTAAGCTCACTCAATTTGTTTGTTTGTTTGTCGTTTCAGGTAGCGAGCATGTTCGGGACGCCTAGCCTACAGAAGTATCTCGTCTGGGCCTATCTTGAAGCAGACCTCTGGGATAGTTGTAAATAGTCAGTTTGTGTCCATGTTTTGTAATGTACATGTTCCTTATGAGTGTTGGGAGAATTGTTCTGTATCACGTATATATATATATGTAAAGAATACTTGAAGAAAAATTGTATGTTTTCAAATATTTTAATAGCAATAGTGTTTCTATTTGAGATTTAACTGGCATCTAGTTTCAATATGTTATATAGAGAGTGCAGTTTCTCACTCACTCCTAGGTATAAGGTGTATCTGGGATGGGGTGTGACATCATCCTTGGACCTAGAGACCCGAATGACAAGAAAGAAAAGCTAGTCAAGGATGTCAAGGTGGCCTTTGAGAAGACAATATTTACCAACGATCAAGACGCCATGAAGGTGGCCCTCGCCTTGTACATCGAAACGGTTATCATGGGCAAAGACAAGAAGACACAATTCGACATGAAGATATTTGGGATTGTGGATGACTTCGAAGTCTTTACGAACTACAACTGGTCGTCTGTCTTCTTCAATTGGTTGTTGAGTAGTATGAAGACTATCATGCACGGAAAGAAAGAGGCACATTATATCAAGAAGGCAGACAACCTCAAGCACATCACCTACTATTGCATCAAGGGATATGTGCTTGCATTCCAGGTACGATTTAGTCCATTTTATGCTTCAACAATTATATTTCCTTAGTTTGTGTAATCCATAGCCTGATCTGATCCGTTTATTTTATGTTATAGGTCTGGGCATACAAGATATTGTCCACTTCCAGCAAGTTCGTGGCTACCAAATCAAGCAAAACTGCCATTCCACGAATTCTGAGGTGGACCTGTTCTCAGCCTCCATCGTACAAATCGTTGGAGAGGAATGTCTTCCAACCTAAAGAGGTAACTCATCTCCTATTAAGTCTAAGCGATCGTTTAGATAATCTAAACGATCGTTGATATACGTCTTCATGATCGTAGATATATATCAACGATCGTATAGATTAGCTAAACGATCGATGAGTATAAGTATGCGATTGCTTAGTACAATATAAGCGATCATTTAGCTTATCTAGACGATCGTTTACAGTAGTTTACTAACCTTTTTATTGTTGATTTGTTGTTTGTATTACAGACGATCGTTCGAGTGAGACTTTTGCCCTTGCCGGATGAACTGAGATACAAGAAGGATAGAGTCAGGAGGGTTGAGTTGATGTAGACCAACCCGTCGGCTGACACCGATACAGACCAACCCGAGACCTCTCACGGAGAAGACCACCTCGAGCAACCAACTGAAATTCACGTTGAACCCCCTCTGCCACAAGAACAAGAACAAGTCGAGCAACATGTTATGGAGACCAACCGGAGTCCTCTCCCAGGGCAGTCTAGTGGTCAGGAGGGGAAGAAAAGACGCGCCGAGACGTCTGAGAGGCATCCCACCTCCAAGAGCCACGGGCACTCAAGGTTGTACAAAATCTTGTTGAAGGAGATATCTGGGTTCGCACCGACTTGGCAAACCTGACGACAATAGTTCGTGAGCAACACGACCATTTAAGCCAGCAGATAGACAACCTGAGGAAGTTTATAGACCGTCTATGCCAGGTTAGATTCTATTCCTTCTGTTTGTTTTTGTTTTTTTTCTCATACTAATCGCATATGGAAAGTTAAGCGATCACATACAAATTGTATGCGATCCCTTAGCATTTGTATGCGATTGCTTACCATTTGTATGCGATCGTTTAGCATTTGTTTGCGATCGCTTATCATTTGTATGCAATTGCGTCCAAGTGTCTGTCTAACACATGTCTTGTTCGTCTGATTCAGAGTAGTGATGACGACGACATAGAGTATAATGGGGAGAACGAGAGTGGTGGTAGAGATGGTCAAGCTGACGACCAACCCCCCGAAGAAGAAGGGGGCGGCGGGGGTAATGAAAGAGGAGAGACTGAGGAAACGTTGATGGTGGTTTACGACAAAGCCACGAAGGAAGAAACCACTGTCGCCATTAATGAAGAACCCACCCCAATCAACCCTAAACCCTAAACCCTAAACCCTAAACCCTCCATCGAAGAGCTCCTCATTGAAGTGTTCCCCACTCAATCATTCAACATGAGGAGCATGGGAGAATTAACAACCACAGCCGAAATGGCCGAGGTATTTACGTAATTAAATTTTATATACACATTATTTACATTTTTATTCTAACATAATTCCATTATTGTATAGGAACGTAAGGTGATGCCTAACCGTCGGAAGAGATCTAAGCCGACAAGGTTTTCACCAGAGGATGTGAAGAGGCAGAAGAGGGAGCCAACATCCTCCAAATCCCTTCCCCCCTCACAACCTTCCCCACCTTCCCAACCTCCACCGTCCAAACCCCAAACTTCGTAACCTCCTCCTTCCAAATATGCTCAACCAACTCCCCAAACCTCTCAACCTTCCAAACCTTCCCAACCTCCACCTTCTAAACCTTCCAAACCTTCCAAACCTCAACCTTCTCAACCTCCACAACAAACTCCCCAAACCTCCCAACCTCCACCTTCCCAACCTCCACCTTCGCAACCTCTTCCTTCCAAACCTTCCAAACCTTCTAAACCTCAACCTTCCCAACCTCCACAACAAACTCCCCAAACCTCCTAACCTCCACCTTCCCAACCTCCACCTTCGCAACCTTCTCCTTCTAAATCTCCTCCTTCCCAACCTCAACTTCCCAACCTCCACCTTCCCAACATCCACCTTCGCAACCTCCACCTTCGCAACCTCCTCCTTCCCAACCTCCACCTTCGCAACCTCCACCTTCGCAACCTCCTCCTTCCCAACCTCCACCTTCGCAACCTCTACCTTCCCAACCTCCACAACCAACTCCCCAAACCTCCCAACCTCCACCCTCTCAATCTTAATCTTCTGAACCCCAACCTTCCGAACCTTCCGAACCCCAACCTCCACCTGCCCAACCCTAACCCCCTCCCCAACCTATGTCCTTGTCCTCAACTTCCCTATCAGATCGGTCCGTGCGTATGACCCCTTGTTCCCGATTCTGGATGTGCTGTGGTCTACGTATAAGAAGTGGAGGAGCACTCCGAAGATGAAGGACGAGGTTAGAACAGTCACATACGCCTCACGGACCAAGGAATTCTTCCGCACACTTTAGAAGAATACATGGGTGATTGGGGACGTAAGTATTTCTTTAAACTTCATCTTATCGTTTAGATATTATTAAGCGATCGCATAGATTTGTCTAAACGATCGCTTATATAATCCTATGCGATCGCATAGGATTATATAAGTGATCGTTTAGACAAAACTATGCGATCGTTTAGTTAAATCTATGCGATCGTTTATGTTTAGTACGCGATCGTTTATGTTTAGTAAGTGATTTCTTATGAATTCATAAACGATCGTTTAGAAATTCAATTGCTATTACTAAACTATTACGTTTTTTCTGTAGAATATGGACATACTAGTGCTCCACGTTCACCGGAAGCTTCACTCCCGCCCTGATTTGTGTTCACATCGATTTACGGTGGTGAACACTGCATTTATGGTATGTACCCTACATTTATGATATTATAATTTGACTGATTATTATTACTGTTTTTCCTACAGGATTCCCTCACGAATATTGAAGGAATCTTATGCAATATACGGCCTGATGGTGTGGTCATGCACGATGGGACAGTTGAGCCTTGGACCAACAAGGTTGCACACTCCGGCTTCTGGGCGATGCACTTGACGTTCATGGAGTTCGCACACAGTCTAAACGAAGATTACAAGCCTGCATGGTCAGAGGTGGATTACGTGTTCGGGCCAATCAACATAAATGAGCATTGGCTCATGACGGCAATCAACCTTCGGGAGTCCACAATATTTGTCTTTGACTCCATGCTAGACTACATACGTGCGGACGTAGTGAACCCAAGACTCCAGCTGCTCAGCGGGGCCATACCATCTATTTTGATCGCTGCCGGATTTGACACCAACCTTCCAAATTTCAAGTATTGGCCATGAGACGTGAAGCGATCCAGGACAACGCTTCAATGGGGCAAATCCCTCGACTGTGGGATTTTTTCTTGTAAATTTTTAGAATATCTTGTAACGAATACTAATAGAGATAATTTAAAATTGAACAATATGCCTGTATTTAGGAAACAGTATGTAGCCGAATTATGGGCAAACAAATTTTTATGGTAATCAATGAAGTTAGTATTCGTTTATACAGTTGTTTCAATTAAATTTTCATGTATTATACTAACTATGCGATCGTGAAATTTACACTAAGTGATGACTTAATACTAAGTAATCACTTAAACATATAACTATGCGATCGTGAAATTTACACTAAGCGATTGTTTAATAAATACTATGCAATCGTTTAATTAACTCTAATCGATCGTTTATTTAATTTTAAGCAATCGTTTAATAAACACTATGCGATTGTTTAATAAATACTATGCGATCGTTTAATAAATACTACGCGATCGTTTAACAAATACTATGCGATCGTTCAATTTACACTTAACGATCGTTTAATTTAACCTAGACGACTAAATGATTGCCTATGTAAACAGTTACAAAGTAAAATAATTACAATTACAATTACACGATCACCTATGTAAATAATTACAAAGTAAAATAATTAGAATTAGAATTACATATACACTTAACGATCTCTTAATATAAAGTAATTACAATTAATTTTCCCAATTATATTCCAAAATTATCTGTACAAAAAAAATTACAATTACAATTATATGCGTTCCGTGCGTTCCATGCGTTCTATTCGTCCCATGTGTTCTATGCGTTCCATTCGTCCCATGCGTTCCATTCGTCCTATACGTCCCATGCGTCCAACGAACTTCTATTCACGTTTCATGCATCCCATGTGTCTCATGTGTCCCATGCGTCCAAGGCGTCCAATGCGTCCCATGCGTCCAACGTTTCATGCATTCAAAGGCATCCAATGGGTCCACGAGCGTCCCATGCGTCTCATGTATTCACGTTTCATGTGTCCCATGCATCCCCGTGGCAGGCGTTATTAGTGGCTGCCGACATGTTTTTCTGTTGTGTCCTCTCTGACCTCATCGCGTACACTTATGTACTTGTCGTGGCTCCTCACCAGTAGACGGGAATCTAACGGTCTGCCGTCGACCTACACTTGGCACCTTTCGCAGTGGTAAGATTTCAAAGTCATCAAAATCTGGTCTTTGTCTCCACTCGTCGATGCCCAACTGGGTATATCGGTTCAGCATAAGCGGCAAGCACACACTCTACTATGAACCACTTTGAGCACAACGTTTGAACGTTAATGTTCCGCATGGCTGCCGCAGCTATTGCATGTGAGCATGGAATCTCCATGCAATTGAACTCCATGCACGTACATGTTCGTGAACGGAGATCAACTAGCCCACCAAGATGCCCATCGTCAACATTTAGCACATACATGTCCACTGGAGATACACGATACGTTCTGGACACCGATTCAGCCTCTTTTAGGATAGTCATTGCATAGTCGGTTACAAGGTTTGTGCATGTCATGACATGTGTACATCGGACATAGAACTAACTCTGTAACCAACCCCGAATATGCTCCAAAAGCTTTGTAATAGGCAGTTCCCTCGCGTCTTTTATTATTCCATTGAGGCATTCTACTATATTTGTTGTCATCTTGTCATACTTACAATGGACTTGGTACACCCGTGCCCACCGATGTAATCCAATCTCTTCAAGGTAGGCTGTCACCCCTTGATACCTTTGAAGCTTAGACCAATATATTTGAAACTCAGACATCCTGTAGGCCTTGGCTGCTAGGTAGAAATGCGAAATAATGTCCTTATTCTTGAACTTATCCATCAAGTTATTCCGAATATGGTATATACACAATGCATAGAATACCTCTAGGAATATACTTGATACAGCCTTCCCGATGGATATGTGACGATCTGATATGATCACCAAGTTAGAGATGTCTCCGATCGAGGTCTTCAAGTGGGTCATGAACCAAAACCAGGATGCATTGTTCTTGCCGTCTACAATACCGAACGCGATTGGATATATCTTATTGTTGCCATCAATACATGTTGCTATCAACAACATACCTTTAAATTTCTCGTGCAAATGCGTACTGTCGACAACAATGACAGGACGGATGCAGTTCAAGAATCCCCTAATGCACGGACCGAACGCCATGTAGACGTATTTACAGTATCGCTGCTCTTCTACTTCAACCTCAAACACCGTACCTGGATTTGCAAGTTTCAGTGCCTCACCATATGAATTGACAAGCACATATGATCCTTCTGGCGACCCTCTTGCAAATACCAGGGTGTACTCCATTGCACGATAAGCTCACCCATAGCTTATATTCACACCATAATCCAGTCGAACATCTTCAATTATATCCCTTGGACTGTACGTTCGGCCTACTTGATCGTACTTGGACTTGATTAAGTGGCCAATAACCCAACTCTTGGCTTGTTGGTGATTACCCGTCCTCATCTCAAGGGAACATGTATGGGTGCTCGGATACTTCGTCACTTTGAAAGAATCGCTTCCTTCCAACTTCTTCGTACCAACTCTCCACTTGCATCCCTCGACCAAACACCAAACTGTCAGCAAACTCTTCGTGGACTTCTTCACACGGTATCTAAAGTTCTTCTTCAAAGCGAGTATTGATAGTTTAATTGACAAGTCATATTTGGAGAAGAAAATTTGACCTTCCCTTACATCCACGTCGTTCAAACAATCGTGGGGGACTGTGATGAGGTCGTCATACGATGGGTCATTTGATGGTCCGGCTATGTCTATAAATGGTTGGGTTGGGACAATGGGTGGCACTTGGACGGATGGCATTGCCACAGGCGGAGTTGGGATTGTCTGTGGTATTGACCACTGTCTGTGCACGTCATATGAAGGAATACTTTGACCAGCCCATTCTTCACTTCTGTCATCCCCCAGATTGCATGCCTCAACATTCTCCTCCAATGATGACGTGGTGGGAAAATCATATGTTGATATGCTTGGAACTGCTTCAGCCGTTGGATTGCATTCTGGGTGTATGTCATGTACTACATGCCTCTCGTGAGGTGTAAGTGATACGAACAATGGCATCTGAGATGCATCACTTCCTTCTAGAAAAAAATTAAGATCTTCATCGTCTACTATGTCAATTGGAGGCACTTAGACCAACAGATTATAACAACACTTGATGTGTATATCGAACAGGTATGGATCAATGTTCAGTCTTTCATGCAGTATGCTAACTGATTCACTACAAGTTATATCTTTCTTGATTTTCAGACCTTTCATTTGACCTCCAACATAGTTGCATCCGGACTGATTCCATTTCCCACCAAATCGCACAAAGATGCGAAGTAGATTCGTTGACCTGCAGAGAAGATAAGCTTTTTGGTTAGAAATGATCTTCAGTCAAGTGTAAACGATCGCTTAGTATCATGTATGCGATTGCCTGGTGATGGACTAATCGATCGCATAGTATCATGTATGCGATCACCTGGTGATGGATTAAGCAATCGCATGGTATCATGTATGCGATCGTCTGGTGATGGATTAAGCAATCGCATGGTATCATGTATGCGATTGCCTGGTGATGGACCAATCGATCGCCTAGTATAATGTATGCGATCGCCTAGTGATGATTAAGCAATCGCCTAATAGCATGTATGCGATCGCCTGGTGATGGATTACACAATCGCATAGTACCATAACAAGCGATCGCATACATTCTCTGTGTTTTTGATTCTAACCCACGATGTTGCTGAAATGAATACTGGACGAAGATGAAAAAAGCGACAGCTGCTGTAACTCTCAGAGAAAAATGGAACAAGAAGTTAGTGATACTCGCAGAACTCAATGGAATAATGGAAGAATGTGTGAGAGCGACTGTCCATTAGTACCCTTGCATTTAATTTTGTTGGTATAATGGTAGTGACATTGAATGATTCTGGAAAATGTTGGTTATGAAGGCTTTGGCATTCAATGCAATCAATTTCGGGGGAGAGAGAAAGTTCTAGGCTCATTTAATTTCTAGGGTAAAATTGGTATTTCACATGTCCAAAAGGTCACTTATGATAAAGTTTTCGGGAGTGGGTCATCCATAGATAAGTTTTTAGTTTTTGGGTCATTTCGTGCAATTTTCCCTTATTTTTACTAATTTCAATAGAGTATAGACAGTAAAAAAAAAAGAGAGCCGTTTTTCATATTTACCACATGCGTGTCTCTGCCGTTACAATCCAGTCGCAGTGATTTCCAGGTGCCCCCCCCCCCCCCCCCCCTTTTTTTACTACCCTCATAAATTGGTTATTTTACCAAAGTAGTCCAAAATTAAACTCAATTGACATTTTTAACCACATTTTTTTTAGAGGAAGATAAGATTAATAGACGTGTCAAATTACAAATTTAATCAATAAACACTATACCATCTATTCATTTCTATTTTTTGTTGTCTATATTCTATGAGTGTTTTTGAAATTCAAGTCAAACTTTGAAAACTAAAATCATTATTTTTTCAAACTTTGTTTTTTTTTTTTTTTTTTTTTTTTGTTTTTTGAACTAGATTGAGAATTCAAATGTTTATATAAGAAAGATAAAAATCTTAATTAAGAAATTGTGAGAAAACAAACACAATTACAAGCATTTAAAAACATTTAAAGTCCCTTTTGGTAGTGATTTAGTTTTTAGTTTTTAGTTTTTGAAAGTTATATTTGTTTTCTCCTAATTCTTAGTTAATTTTTTTTTCTTAAAAAAAAAAAGTTTTTTCCCTAGTTTTTTAGTTTCAAACTTTGGTTTGGTTTTTAAAAATATCAGTGGAAAGTGAATAACCAAATAAAAAAATTATAGGTGAGAGTAGTGTTTATAAACTTAATTTTAAAAAACAAAAAACAAAAAAACTAAATAGTTACTAAATGGAACCTAACTTTTAAATTTGTATCTGATAACATAAAGTTCCTTAATTTTTTTTTTCTAAAAAATATTTAATAAGTTCATAAATTCTCAATTTTATGTCTAATAGATCATTGAATTTTGAAAAGTGTTTAATGTATCCTTTCAACATGTTCTTGGATTTTCAATCTTATAATAAGTCTTTGATCAATTTTGATACCACCAAAAAAAAAAAAAAAAAAAAAAAAAACAAAAAAATTCTTTGTTCAATTTTGTGTCTATATGATTATTTGATTTTTTAAGAACTTGAATAAGTCAAGATTCTTAAAAGTTCGGAGACCTATAAGGCCATAAAAAGTAAAAAATGTATTAGATACATTATAAAGTTCAAATACCTCTTGCATACAAACGGTAAAGTTCATAGTTCATTAACTAAATTTATAATTTTAACATTTTTTTTAATGTTCTAATAAGTATTTTAGGCCCCATTTGATAATTATTTGACTTTTTTTTTTTTTACTTTTGAAAATGAAGTTTATAAATACTACTTCCACTTACTAGTTTCTTTGTTTTGTTATCTACTTTTTAGTTGTTAGAAGTGTTTTCAAAATCAAAATTAAGTTTTAAAAACTAAAAAATAGCAAATTTTAAAAAAACTTATGTTCAATTTTAGATTTGATTAAGAATTAAAATGTTTACTTAAAAAAAAGATGAAAACCATAGTGAATGAATTAAAAAACCAAAAACTAAAACCAAATGGATTTAATTAGTATAATTTCAAATATGAGGGTATAATTGTAAATGTACATAAAGTAGGCTTAATTTTCTCCACTAATTAAAAGTGGGTAGAAAAGGTAAGTATTGATTTACGAGGCCTTTTATTTTTATTGTGAATTAGATCCCGCATGAATTTAAATTCTATTTAGCTTTCTCCTTCATCCACCAATCAATCACTGCTGCAGAGCTTTTTATACGGGGAAGGAACCAAAACCAGGTATTTTTTCCTTCCTTCTTTAATTTAGTTTAAAAAAAATATATATTTAAAACGTTTAACGTCATGGTCGGAGTTATATATCTTAATCAATTGAGTCGTGATTGTTTATAAAGCTTTCATTTTATCATGTTTGTGTGGATGTGAAATACTAAATCATATGTTATAGTGGAAGAATTCTTTTTATTTTTATTTTTGTTTTTGTTTTTTGAGTTTGAATTACTATACATTTGTCTAAATTATGAAAGAGTAAATTAGAATTTTTGAGTTCTTCATGTAAGTATTGATTTTTTCCAACAATTCGAAGTTTATCTTGATAAAACTTTTTAGAAATTAAACGAAATAAAAAACAGTAGGAAAGAAAAATGACTTCTTCACCGCCGGCGAACATCTTTTTTTCTACACCTCTCTGTCTCCTGTGTTCAACTACCAAACACTCAGCTCTGGCAGCGTTTTCACCGCCGACGACCACAGACAGCCGTAGAATAGGCGGCAGTAGGCGGTGACCACGCGAACCTCTAGCTGGTGTTCAGCAGCGCCCACAAACACCTAAGTCAGAATCCTTGAGCAAGGGCAACTCACACACAAACAAGAGGGCACGACAACAACTTGATTCGAGCCTGCAATTATTAGTGGCGTTGAATTTTTCTGCGGATCTTGTCCAGAAACAGCGAGGGTCTTTCTCGACGGTGACCTATTCGACGACGTTCTTCTTCCTTTGTCCAGTGATGTTTACTGTTGAGTTTGTTTACTGTTTGTTATATGTTTATGTGTCTTGTGTGATTTGCTTGATAAAAATAATTGAATCGAATGCCACAAATTAATTATGTGATTAAAGCATATCCAATGACGTTTTTCTTTTTTTGTGATGATTAAGTATGTGACATTGGGGATGGTGTTTATGTTGAGAGCATGTCCATGTGGTTATTGGGATAAATGCATGGTCTAGACAGCTTGCTACAGGATTGTGCATTCTTCAGAGACTCTAAGTATAATTAGTGAAAAAGGGGTCAAGGTGAATATTGTTGTGCCTCGAGTTTGAAGTAGAGGAGTATTGAGACCTTAGATAAAAATGGTTGAGGTTCAACGTGATGAGTCTATGGAAGCAACTATTGAGATACTTGGGGAAGAGCCGTTATGTTGCTAAGTCATTGATGTGGCTTGACTAAAAATAGTCAAGGGGCAATGCCTTGTTTGAGGCCTTGTCTTGTCATGAGTGTGAGATGGCTATGGAAACAAAATTGCAAATTTTGGTTCTTGTTCCATCGTCCTCTGGCTTACAAACCTGTTGATTGCAAATTAGTTCAACTCAAATTGAAACCAAATGGAGATGTTGAGACTTGAGAGACACAGAACCAGTCTTGTCGCAAAAGACTTGAATCAAATATTTGGAGTTGATTACTTTGACACGTTCATTCCCATTTTCAAGCTTGCCACACTCTACATCGTTTTATTGTTTGTAGTTAATTGGTGGGCTTTTAGATATCATTGAAAAAAATGCATTTATGAAGTGAATGAGATTTTTTATAGAGCACCCATTGATATTTGTTTTTGCAGAAAATTTGGGTCATGTATATTGTTTGACCAATGCAATTTATGGTTTTGAACAGAGTCCTCACCCATGTGCTTAATTGAATATTTACAACATCGTGATTTTGGTGAAGGAATTTTAGTGATTCCTCGCCGATTTTGTTGTTTGTTGGAGTCTACACGTGAATGCTTTTGGCTAGATTATGAATTTGATCGGCATGAAGAGAACGAATGAAGATGTAATTTGGAATCTATACGTGGATGTTTCATGTACATTGTGTTGTTCAAGGAACTTTTTGGGAGGGTTGTAGCCGACTCTACTAATTTATGATAATTTTGGAATTTTGAACTATTGGAAGTGGACTCTTGAATTTGGAAGATGAGTTCCTAGGAGAGATTTAATCCCAAAGAGAAAAAGGAAAGGAAATGTTTCCATTTGTGTTTTGATTTCCCTTATTTTGGATACAATGTTTGAGTGAGAATTTAAAAACTTTGTTTCAAACTTGAATGTAATGGTTACTAGGGTATACAAATTTCGAACTTACACCAAATCCTTTAAGGACAACCAGTCTGAATAATTTCTCTTAATGTTGTCTGCCAATGCAGTTCTGTTTGAAACCATCATTTTCTTGTGCGATATGGTTGCTATTACACAATCTTCTACATCTTTATGTTTGCCCAAAAGTTTGTGGTTCTCTAGAACATCAAAGGTCACCTGTAGAACTGGCCTATTTGTGCCCTCAGGTATTATTTTTTTTCATTTTTCTCCCGTGTTGTTGTCTTTGACTGTAATGGATATGTTTTTATTGCTTTACTTCTTTTTTGCAGATATTTGCTTGGCTGCCAAGAATCCAAAAAGATTTGTCTTGAATGCGTCAATTTTAGTTATTGAGTCAAATTCGAGGACTTCAAGTTCAAACAAGAAGACCCAGAATCCAATAATTGCCATTGACAACTATGATAGCTTCACCTACAATTTTTGTCAGGTTATTACTCGATTTTTTTTTAGAGTACAAAATGTGGCTAATACTTATTCTTATTTTTGCTGAGGCAAGATGTGTGTGTGCATGCACACAGTAGTCAATAATCGGTCGTCAATGAATATGTTGAACCTATGTTCCTCTCTATACCAAGTTCCTAAATCCTTCTTAACAGTGAATATGTTGGATAAAACATCCATCACTTAATTTGTTTATTCTATACTTTCTTTTGGGGTAAAAATTTGGTTCCTTTGAAAACTACAACTTGAAATCTCTACCATTTCATTTAATTCATAAAGTGTTTTTTTATCCCAATAGATAAATTAAAAGAAGTTATCGACTACGTAGGTTCTAAAGGTATGTTCTCTATTAGTTTCGTTTTCCCTGCTAACGGTAGGTTCTAAAGGTATGTTGGTTTTCTCCTCTTCGTTATAATTAATAAATCAAATGTTTTTTTTTATACATATTTAATATATATTAAAATTCTAATATAAATACAATATTGTGTAATAGTTTACCTTGAAAAATATTACAAAATTAGAATTTGTAGCATTTGATATTAATGGTAATAATTATTGGTTATGGGGTGTTTGATGCCACAATTATTCTTCCTAAAAGATCGTTATGAATGGATGCATTTGAAGTGTAGGAATATAAAACATGTGCAGCGGAAGCAATTGGATCATAAACACTTTAATTTGCTTTAATTTGAAAGAAAAATATGCTATTTTTAAGCTATAAAACATAAGGTTTGAAATACAACCTTTGTAGCACCAAAATCTTGCGAATTAACCTTCCAATTGATCACGAACAAGACTAAACCATCACAAGCATCTTCCTTGCTATTCTCTAGTCTTAAAACTTTATTGTGAGATTAAATTAGTGATGAATTGGAGGAAATTTTGTGAATTGAGGATTGGGAGGCTTTTAGTTTTAGTGCTTAATTTCAACAAAAACAAGCATCATCCATTTTCCATCCATTCATTATGAATCTCATTCATAATTTCTCTTTTAAAGAGATTAGCATGCAAAATTAGTCATCATTTCAAATTGACACCTTATATAAGAGTGATTAGTGTCAAATTAAGAAGAACACACCTAGCATGCAAAAATGAATATTGATTTCAAGTTGACACCTAATTTGAGTATGGTTAGTGTCAAATTAGAAAGCACACACCAAGCATGCAAAATAGTGTAGTCATAAAAATATTAAAATTGGGAAATTGGAAAAATCCACTAACTTAGTCAACATTTGACCTTTTGACTTCAAAAGTCAAAATTTCCAATTTTCTAATTAATTTATATATAATTAATTACATATTTAATTAATTATTTATAAAATTTAATATAACATATTAAATTATATAAATCACAATTTGATTATTCCTGATATGAATCCCTATTCATATATATAATATTTAAATCATATTTTAATATTTTTTTTATTTCTCTCTATTGTTCAATTCAAAATTAAACAATAAATCGTTAAACTCTTTTAACGCTTTATTTTCTAAATTGAATTTAAACGATTCAAATTCATTCAGCACACTGTTTTAAGATTTGGTCCAATATGAGCTAGCAAGGGGACCTAATGAACCTACAAATCATGAGCTCCAACGATACGAGATTAACCGGTCAAACTCTTTAACCTAGTTAATCAACATTCGTTAACTATCAGGACACTGCACTAAAGCCTAGTAGTTGCACTCTCCTCGCTATAGATATATTTCTGTCCACTTGATATAACCATGATTAGTAAGTTGATCCTTTACAGGTTGTCCGTAATCATAGCTAGGTCAAATTACCGTTTTACCCCTGTGAATACTTTTTGTTCTTTAAGTCCCACTGATCCTCTAATAAACAAATTGGTTTATGGTTTAACCATTAAACCAAATCCCTTTCGGGCCAGTGAAAGGGTGGAGCCCCTTGTTCAAGACCTGTAGTTAGCACTTAAGGGAACAACCTATCTATTAGCCCTAAAACGGGTAGGAGTAAATTCCATCTTGCACCCTATGTCCCCAGTTATCTACCCAGTCTTACCCCTGAAACGAGAGGCTTATTGAGCAATGAGCTGGGCTACTCTCACCTATGCAGATCTAAGGATAATCCCAAATAAACAAGAGTTTATAGCTAGCTCAGGATTAAGATCAAGTTACCTAAGTCATCACGTTGAAATAATCAGTTTTAACAGTAAACGGTTTTATAAAGTAAAAGTGATTATTTCATGGTTTGGTCTTATGCAAACTCATTGCACAGGACGCCCCTACTTGAATGTCTCGCATTAATGGTTCAGGATCACATCATTTGTATCAAATACAAAGTAGGTCGCATCCAATAGTGTTTCCAGAATAAGGTACCTAATCTTATTCATATACTATAGACCATTTTGGCTATTTACTCAAACTTGATCCACTTTTATGTCTCCACATAAAGTCCAATCATACTATAGCCTGGGGTTCTTTAGTTTATTTGATTTAGGGTTATTAATTCAACAACTTTATTGAGTAAACATCAACAACTTTATTGATTATAGAATTCAGATTACTGTTTACAAACTACGAGTTTTAGGACATTCAACCCAACATGAAGCTCCAAGATTTTAAATTAATATGTTACAGAAATATTTTCTACATTTTGTATCTCAAATATGCTCCTACACTAGCGATATCGAGAGATATATTTTAAAAAGTATTTTGAACTCATCTAATATCTTCTCGTGGCTAAAGGAAATAACAAGTTATTGATTAAAAAAAATCATCATGAATCTTAGCCAATTAGAGCAACAACATTCCCTGAAGTGAATGTTGTGAATTTTAATAATTGTGGATGAAAAAACATGAATCTTGACCAACTAGAACAACACCATTACTTGAAGTGAATGTTGTGAATTTTAATAATAGTGGTCGTGGACAAGGTCATGACCGTGGTAGAGGAAGAAATTGTAGGGTTGAAATCCCTACGCAACGGAAGATTTTCAGAGCACCAAACACTGTATTTTAATTTAGATAAAAAAAACCAATACATTTGGCAAATAATCATAATGTTACAAAGACATTCTACTACAAACATAGGCTAAGCATGCTATGAAAAGTTAAAGATTCTAAATCTAAAATAAAATTATAGAGAAGAAAAGACCATACCTTCATTGTGACTCAGGTGGATTTTCACCAACTCCTTTGGGAAAATTTCTTCACTACACTCTTTGCAAATTACGCGGGAATACCGCCACTTGGATTCATTAGTAATCTCTTTTGAGAAAGATGAGGCAAGATGGTGGGATCCTAATTTATTTTTGGTAAATTCTACAGAGAGTGTGATAGCACATAAAATGTGTTATCTTCCTCAACTTAACTCGAGATTGTCGTGCTATTTAATGTGTTAATTATGCTAATTTGTAGGTTTTAAGCACTTAACAGGTAGAGTGGGGTATTAGCAATAAATTTGAGCTAAAATGGACAAAAATGGAGTTCCATGGCATCAACCGGGAAAGAGAACTTGATAACTTGTAGAAATACAAGTTATTATAATCACTATTTGATTTAATTAGAGTAACTTTGGAGCTAAACGCATGATTTTGGTAGTTGAATGATGAAAAATGTATCACCATGCGTTGGCACTACTTACAAAAGAAAATGCCTAAAAAACGATGAGCTTTTATGTTCCTAACACAGGGTTAAGAAGAAAAGAAGCGCAAACAATCAAAGTACGAAGAGACGAAGCTGCTGCGAGGACAAGTGGAAACCCATGCGTCGAGCCTATGCGCTGAGCCCATGCGTTGAGACCATGCGTCGAACCTATGCGTTGACAATCTAAAAAGTAGAAACTGACGCATGCTTAAATAGCTGTCATGTCATTATGAAAAAGGACAACACCCAATCAGATCATGGCAGAACAAATAGGCTGACAATCTGAAAAGTGTATGCAGCGTGGCTGAAATTTAATGCAAAGGTGTCAGGTCATCATGATATCAACTTTTTGACGCCTATAAATAGTTCACAAGCTTCTCCAAGAAGAGGAGGAAGAGAGACCAGTCTAAGAGGCGAAAGCTCTGCACTATTTCTCCCTCACCATAACCAGCCTCCATTTCGAGCTCTTCTAAGAGAAGGATTCTGAGCATCTTCAGAGTCGTCTCCCAGTGAGTGAGAACCTTTCACCTTATGGAATCTTTGTATCAGATAGCAACCATCTCAAGCCTCCATGAAGCAAGACGTTGCCAGTGGCGGCTTGACGCCCTTCATCTCTATTTTATTTCCATTTCACTCCTTCTTGCTTATATTTTGTTAATGACATTCGAGAGAATGATTTATTGTCTTAATATGAGTTTGATTGACTATCATCTTCCGTCTATTTCTGTATTAAATACTTTACACCATGCTGTCTAAATGCTAAATGAGTTAAATGTTAAGAGTTAGTTTTTCTTGAGCAATTCTGAGTATGTTACATCTTGATTAATGCATATCTCTAGCTTGCATAACTTTGTCTGACAAACAAACGTAGTAAGCATGACTGTCGAGCTTGAGAGAGTGGATAGTTAATCTTTAACATTAATTAAGACTAGATGAGTGCAGGGATGTAGTTCATCTTTTGCCAACGCAAACTTACCATGCGTCTTAGAGATAAGATAAATGTGGCGTCGAAACATCGAGAGATGGATTCACACACACAGTTTGTAGGTATGTAATTGTACTTAAAGTTTAGGTACCAACTAGCTCTTGCGTTCAACTCTACCTCTATCACATGGTTCCATTCATTCTCAACGCATGCTATCTGATGCATTGTTTTACATATGACTACCCAACGCCGCGTTCACTTCATTATTAGTAGTAGGAAATTCTTTTCATTCTTTATGTATAGTTTTACACACAATCAACAAACGCATATATATTTACATGTACAGTCACCGCATAGTCATACATTTAGTCTCAACGCCTAGTTATTACAAATCCCTGCGTTCGACCCTAGACTCACCAGGAAACCTATAAATGCTTATACTTGGGTCTTTATAGGAAAACTTGCTTAGTCATAATCACATCTATAGTAATTCTCAACGCATCCTTGTACGGAAATGATAAATCTATTTTTGTGCAACGAGCTAAGAAACTCAATTTAATTGGAATAGAAATTTAAATGAACAAATCCAACGAACAGAACTCCAAAATGACCAAAATGCCCCTGAAGTCATGGCGCTGCGGCGTTTTTTCCCAGCAGCTTCTGCTGGTGAAACACAGCAAACGCAACGGAACTCCAGAAAGACATCGTGCACAATTGGGTTACAGCGCCACAACGCTCCGACTATTTTTAAATAGTTTCTCTTTGATTTTTAGGTCACTTTTTGGCCCTTCAGCCACCTAACACCCTTATTCTCTTAATCTTTCCTCTTCTTTTCAACTTTCTGTGCATCGAAGCTCGAGCCCAATAATCGGTATGTCGATTATGGGCTAAGATACACTTTTTCTAACTTGGGTATTAGGGATTTCTCTTTGTAATTGATGTTCTCATAAGGTTTCAAACTAAATTCATTGTATGTATGGTTTAATTATGAAACTAACATGGTTATGATCAAATTGTTATGCTGATGTACGTTTTGATTATTGCTTTGATTGAATTACAACTAGTGACACTTGGTTGTATGCCGATCATTGAAGCAATAGGTTAGGTTTGCTTGCAAATCTAATTTGTTGACGAGCATTGTTCTAATCAACATAGGATTAAATCAATAAGATATTTAATCTAGGCCTTTCTAGTTGAATGTTCCGCTTAATTTTCCCTTAAACTTAATGCAATTAGATCTAATACAAATTTTGCATATCTTTCATCGGTTTGTTTTAATTCTAATTTGTCGATTAGGACAATTTAATTTTTGGACTTTCCAATTAAATTGATTAGGTGTCAAGTATAACGAATTTAGTAATGACAAACCAATGAATAAGAACATTGAAGAAAGAAAATCTCGTCAAACCCAAGCTAAAGCTTTCTCCAATTGAACTTTACTCCATTTTTAATTTCTACATTTTACTTTATGCAATTTAATTCTTCTTGCAACCATCCTTCTCACAAGACCCCCCCTTCCGATTACTTGAATTGAAAATTGTCTAACTGTGAAATTCAAGGGCTCTCTGTATTCGACCTGACTTGCCGCTACTACTGTTGCTAAAGTTCGGCAAATTTATTTGACACAGAATTGGGCGACAAATTCTGTCCGTCAGAATTGGGAGAGATGAGAAAACCTTTCTAGGAAACCTATTTCCTCTATATCACACAAAAAGGAGGAGAAAACCAAAATTCACCTCTTTGCTTTCATTAGGTGTGGATTATTTATAGAGAATCATCGTGACCTCATACCACGTATCATAACTGAAGTATTAGTTATTATTTTTTAATTTTAAAATCAATTAAATTCAATTTAATTGATTAATTTATTTAAATCATATTTAAATAAATATCCCTCACATAATCTATAGTTTTAATTCAATCAATTTAATTAAATCAAATTTAATCAAATTAAATTAGTTAATTAATCAATTCACCAATTAATTAATCATTAAATTAAACATCATATTTACTTAACCCTATAATTGAATCACATTCAATTATATTTCTCTCACAACTTATAGTTTTAATGTGCATCTAATGTGCATTAGTTTTAACCTATAGTTTTAATATGAATTCAATTCATATTAAATTTAATATTTGAACTCCTTTAAATATTTAATTCTCCCATAAATTAAAATTTTGAATCAAACTCAAAATAAATTTATATTATAAAGTTAATTAGAAATTAAACTTTATAGTATAATTACATCCAGAGCTTTTGATAATTATTGTATGTCAATTGGGATAAGTGTTGAACATCTTGTAGCTCATGTTCATACACAAAATGGTTTAGCAAAATCATTTATAAAACTTTAGTAATTAATTACTAGCCAATTTCTTATGAGAGCGAAACTTTCTACATCTCTATAGGGTCATGCTATTTTGCATGCAATGTTACTTATACGCATTAGGCCAGTAGCTTTCCTCATTACAACTAGCTTATGACTATGAACCAAATATCTCCCATTTGAGAATTTTTGGATGTGCAATATATTTTCCAATTTCTTCACCACATGTACTAACATGGGTCCTCAAAAGAGGTTAGGATTATATGTTAGATTTGATTCCCCATCAATTATTAAATATCTTTAACCCCTAATGAGTGATGTATTTACTGCACGATTTGTTAATTGTCATTTTAATAAGACAAACTTTTCAACATTAGGGGGGAAGAATTAAGAAGTTGGAAAAGGAAATTACATAGAATGCATTGTTATTGTCTCATTTAGATCCCCGTACAGATCAATGTGAACTTGAAGTTCAAAAACTTTGTCAATATATGATGTTTGAGACATAGTTAACGTTTTGTTCTTGCGATTCTGAACTATTTGGATTCTAAGAACATACTGAGTCTCTCCCAAATCTTTCATTTGTAATTGGGTTGTTAGCCATTGTTTAATGTCAGTCAGAAATCCTACCTCATTCCAAATGAGAAGAATATCATCAACATATAATACCAGAAATGCTACAGTTGTGTTGATGATCTTTTTGTAAATGCAAGGTTCATCAACATTTTGTTCAAAGCCACAAGATTTGATCGCAGTATCAAACCTTATGTTCCAAGACCGAGAAGCTTGTTTTAACCCATAAATGGATCGTTTAAGCTTGCAGACCTTTTGCTATTGACCCTGTTCTATGAACCCCTCTGGTTGAACCATATAAATACTATCTTCAAGATAGCCATTCAGAAAAGTTGTCTTGACATCCATTTGCCATATTTCATAATCATAATATGTGGCAATGGACAAGAGTATCCTAATTGATTTTAACATGGCAACAGGAGAGAAGGTTTCTTCATAGTCCACTCCCTCTGTCTGGGTAAAATCCTTTGCCACTAATCGAGTCTTATAAGTCTGTACCTTACCAGCTTGGTCTCGTTTTCTTTTGTAGATTCATTTACAACCAATAGGTTCTATCGCACTTGGTTGATCTACAAGTTTCGAGACTGAATTGAAGTATATAGACTCCATTTTGAGGTCCATGGCTTTAAGCCACTGGTCTCTATCAACACCATTCATTGTCTGTTCATAGGTCAATGGATCCTCGACGTCATCATCATGTATGACGACTTGAGTTTCTGTTAAACCCATGTAACGATCGGGTTTATAGATAACCCTCCACTACGTCAAGACACTCTCAGCTCTTGAGAAGGATGTGATCTATCGACAACTCTTGAAGAAGGACCAACTTAATTAACAACTCTTGTTGACTTATCTGTAGATTCTTTGGAAATTTCATTTAGTACTAGTTTTTTTGCAAGGTTGATGATCTCTAATGTGGTTTTCCTCTAAGAAAGTAGCGTTTGTCAATACAAGCACTCTATTTTCTTGAGGATCATCAAATAAACCACCTTTTGTTTCTTTGGGATATCCTACAAATAGGCATAATTTTGGAAGATGTTCTAACTTCTTAGGATCTTGTACCAGCACATGTGTTGGGCATCCTCAAATTTTGAAGTGACGTAAACTATCTTTACGCTCTCTCCATAATTCGTATGGTGTTTCTAAAATACTTTTAAAAGGAACATTGTTCAAAATATATATAGCAGTCTCTATTGCATGTCCCCAAAACGAATCAGACAATTGAGCAGGGAAATTTTTGAAAAGGTTCTATATGGACAAAGCACATCCATTAAACATTACAATGTATGTTCGTTCACTAGATGTAAAGAAAGATATATTTCGATCTTGAGGTGATAATGAAGAACTTATTGTTCTTGAAATATAAGGTTTGAAAATGTCAACAATCACGGCAGAATTAAATTCACTTTCAAAATGTCAAGTTTTTGGACCAGTAGTCCAAATACCAGAAGGTATGAAACCTGTGGGATACAAATGTGTATTTGTGAGAAAAAATGAAAATAATAAGGTCACAATATATAAACCAAGACTAGTTGTACAAGTTTTTTTCACAAAGACCAAGTATTAATTATGAGGAGACGTATTCTCCAGTGGTGGATACAATTACACTAAGATATTTAATTGGTCTGACTGTATATGAAAATCTGGACATGCATCTTATGAATGTAGTCACAATATATTTATATGAATCTCTTGATAATGATATTTATATGAGAATTCCAGAAAGATTTAAGATATCTGAAACATATAAATCAAGTTTCTAGGAATTGTATTCAATAAAGTTACAGAGATCATTATATGGATTGAAACAATCAATACGGATGTGGTATAATTCCTAAGTGGATATTTGTTGAAAGAAGGATATCAAAATAATCCAATACGTTCATGTGTTTTTATAAAGAAATCACGGTTAGGATTTGCTATTATAAATGTATATGTTGATGACTTAAATATATTTGGAACTTTGAAGAGCTTTCAAAGGTAGTAAAATATCTTTAAAAAAAAATTTTGATGAAAAATTTGGAAAAATAAAATTTTGCCTTAGCTTACAAATTGAGCATTTAACATATGAGATATTTGTTCATCAGTCAACTTATACAGGAAATTTTTTGAAAAGGTTTTATATGGACAAAGCACATTCATTAGACATTTCAATGTAAGTTTGTTCACTAGATGTAAAGAAAGATATATTTTGATCTCTAGGTGATAATGGAGAACTTATTGGTCCTGAAACACCATATCTCAGTGTAATTGGTGCACTTATGTATTTTGCTAATAATATAAGATCAAATATTTCATTTTTAGTAAATTTATTAGGTAAATATAGTTCTTCTTCAACAAAAAGAAACTAGAATGAAATTAAGCATATACTATGTCATCTCCGAAGAACGATCAATATGGATTTCAAATAAATCGAATTTTGATCTAGTTGGTTATGTAGATTTTGGATATTTATTTGATCCACACAAAACTAGATCTCAAACAGGTTATCTGTTCACATGTGGAGTAACTACTATATCTTAGCATTCAGTGAAACAAACCATAACAGTTGTTTCCTCAAATCATATTGAAATTATTGCAATTCACGAGGCTAGTTGAGAATGTGTATGGCTAAGATCAATGATTCAACACATTCATGAATCATGTGGTTTGTTTTCTATTAAAATTCTTCCAACAATGTTATACGAAGACAACATAACATGTATAGCCTAAATCAAAAGAGGAAATATTAAAAGAGATAGAACAAAACATATTTCACCAAAGCTTTTTTACACTCATGATCTTGAAGAAAATGACGAAATTATTGTACAACAAATTTGTTCAAATGATAACCTAACAGACTTATTTACAAAATGATTACCAACTGCAACCTTTAAAAAATTGGTGCACAACATTAGAATGAGATCACTTAGAGATCTTAAGCGATGTTTTCATGAGGGGGAGCAAATATATTGTATTATTTTGGGAGTATTAGATTATATGAAATATGTACTCCTTTTCATTCACTAGGTTTTTTCCCATAAGTTTTTCCTAGTAAGGTTTTATCGAGACATATTTCATATTTATATAATGGGAATCTAAAGGAGAGTATTATAAATATTACATACAAATATTAGATGTCCATGCTGAGTGTCCAAAGACCAAATATCACTTCTCCATTGCCTCAACGTTGACCATGTGTCATACAACAACCTATGCTTCCAAGTGTCCCACATCCTAGTTGCTAAAATCCTTATAAATAAGTGGTCATTTGTGGATTTTATAGACACATATATGGGTGAAAAATCCAAAAATATTGGAGAGAATTTTCTATTTTTCATTTTTGTTATATTATTTTATTTTATTTATTTTAATATTATAATTTCTTGGTCTTTGTATACCCATTGTGCATCATTTTGATCCTTAATTTCACAACATTTACCAATTAATTGGATTATATCTTTTTTGTTATCTCTCAAGTACTTAAATTCAACTTGCATCGAGGGTATTAGAAAATGGGTTTTAAAATTGTGATATTTTCAAATATAGAAAAATGAGTCAAGCTATTTATAAATATAGTAAAAGTGCACTGTCGATCATCGATAGATTGTAATAGACTTCTATCGCTTGAGTGATAGAGCGCGATAGACTTCTATCACTCAAGTAATAAAAGTCTATCGCAGTCTATTGTTGATAGACAGTAAATTTTTTCTATATTTGTAAATAGTTTGATATTTTTCTATTTATAATAATTTTCCTTTAAAATTTTTTGAATAATAGTATTTAGCATTTTGAAAAGTGAAATTGTACAAAACAAACGATGATATTAAATATTTGTCCAAATTTTCATATCAAACTCCATAAAACAAATACGTCTTATGTGTTAATATGATGTTGATGTAGATGATTTACTAAGGTATGACAGAATCATAAAATTTTAATGATAGAGCTTGAAATTATAACAGAAAGCATTTGGGTCAAATTTGTAATATAAATTTAAATAAAAAATGTCGTTGAAAGTAACTAGTAAAAATAATAGGTACACAGGGTATTATTGATTGCTCAATGATCAATTAATATATCATAGTACAATTTTATAATTTCATTTGTATGTGATATTTTCACCTTTGATCTCCACATGCATAATTTGTTGAAAAATTCCTAAAATTCAACTTGTGATTATTCTTGAGTAACTATATAAAATAATCAAGATATAGATTTAAATAAGGATGAAAACTCAAATCTATAAAGTGTTAGAATTACATGGAACTTAGATTGTAACATGTAAAGAGATATGGTTTATGGTCTTCCTCAACTATGCAACTCAAACATGCAAAGAGACTGAAAATGCATAGTATTTTGAGACCACAATCTTGTATTAATAAGTTGGTTTCTACCTAGCACGTCACACTTCTATAGGAAAAGTTTTGGTCCCATAGTCAAAATCACAAAATATGCCCATAAAATAGCCCAAATATAATGATTGTTTCATTTGTTACCCACATATGAATTAATTATTAAACTAAATTCAGCGGTCTCTCACTTAGATAATAATTTCCTTGTTAGCAATTATATCAATTTATTATTTAGTGCATAACTCAATGCTATTTAAAAAAGGAAACTTTCCTTAAATCACAATCTAATCCATTTCACACATCGGTGAAGAACCAAAGTCACTTTTATCAGATGTATAGTTGTGACTCAGCCTCCAATGATCACAACCCCAAAAATACACAAGGACATGGATTAAGCGTGGAAGAGTAGCATGGAAATTACATGTAATGTGATCTAAACATATCTATTCCCAATTGGTCCAACTTTATTCTTGAGAGAGATCGAACTTTACTCTTTCTACCCTTATGCTAAACTACAATTAGAAAAAAAGTCATTCAAAGTAACACAAAAATTCATCTTCTTTATTATGCAAAAAATGAGAATCTAGATTCTCTTACAAAATCTTTGTGGTTCAATATATTTAAAAACAAACTCTTGTCAAGCAACCTGCTGACAAGACTTTAATTATGAATTTGTTACCATATAAATGTTATAATCACCTACTTCAATTGCGAAAAACATTACAATTGGTCCTTACTTATAGTTGTACCTTTTAAACGATCAATGAACATAGTGGATAGGTAGATCTTGTCCGCAACTCATATCATCAAAAATCAAATTGTCCTTTGATCTATAGTTTACTTGATTTTGATGAGCGGGCATGTATCATTTGTTGAGTACCTTAATCCTCTTCAGATCCAATTAAGAGTTATCAAAATATGATCGTCTTTTGTTCTTGACATTGAATACTAATGCATACGCATCTAGACTCTAAACATAAAATTCTTCATTTCTTTAGTCAAGAGACCTTTATTAAGACAGAGTTTATCTCCTTTAATAATGCTTTAAATGTTATGAAGTATATAAATTTTACACTCTAATCTTGAAATTCTCTCTAACGTAACCCTTTTGTGAAATCTCAGTGTTACATGAGATTGATAAGATAATTATCATTTCACAAATATAAAAGGAATGTCCCTATAAGGTTTTCATATTATAGCATATCCTTACTAAATCATATACATATTACACTAAGAAAATAAATTTACTCCCATTAATTTGGTAATTTATAATTATCACCCTTATTTACCTAAAGATTGTATGTAACAATTAATCTTATGAAGTTACATATTAAACTTCCTAATTGAGATTACAAATCAATATAAATGTTTGAATACTGTGTTTTTACTAAATTATAGATAGAAAGTTAAATTTTACTATATTTATAATTATTTTCAATAGTTTTTCTATTTTTGAAAATATCTTGAAACTAATCTTTATATCCATCTTACATAAAATAATAATAATAATAATAATAATAATAATAATAATAATAATAATAATAATAATAATAATAATAATAATAATGTGTATTATTAACTTAAAGGATTTCTTGAATTAATGTCATTCATGATAATTGAAACCAAAATAACAAGCCTTATATCTCCTAATGTTACATTTAAAAGACAATATAAGAAGATACAAAATATTGTCATCTCTATTATTTTCTCTAAAATTCTGTATGAAATTAATTCTTATTTTCTAAGACTTATTTTCTAAGAGACAAGTCTCTGCTTGACTCTAGGAGAGATAACCGAATCATTTTTCTTTTACTTTGAAAAGTCAAACTATATTCTTTATAAATGTATTTATTCAATCTCTTAGGTGCTTCCACTGTAGTATAGGTAGAAGAAGTTGGTATGGAAAAACCTTTTGTATAAAGTTTGAAACATTTTAAATGACATTGAGATCGTTTAACTTAAACGATGAAACCTTTTAATAATGTTATCGCATAGGGAAAATAATTCAACTTCTCTTTTTCTAAAGATGACAATCCTCACTCTATCTTCTCCCTCGAACTCAACATCTTTAAGAAACTTTAAGATATCAATGTAGACCAAATGTTACTGGGAACTAATCTTAGGAGATCATGAAAGTGATTAGTATACCTCGAATCATGACCAAAATCTTATAGTCCAAATTTTCTTTATTGGCTTTCAACGCCAAACATTAGTTGGACATCTTTAAATGAAAAAATAATTAAACTTTTGCTTAGTCTTAAATTGCAAGAGATTTGATTGTTGCTTTATATGTGCTACACCATTTAATCCTGCTTGAATGATAATTTTGGACAAATCACAAATTGTCACGTAATTTCTCAAATTAATGACGAAATTACAAATCATCAAATTTGAGACTAATTAAAAGTTGACACATGTTTCAAATTGAAATTGAAGACATAAGTTGGTAAATCCCAATGATGCCACATATTTTCATCTTGATCGTTGGATCATATAAAATAATTTGGTTTGATTTGATATTAATATTTGAGCTAAAGTCCATTGGTCCCAAAATAGGTTAATTTGACCTAAATGCCAATTAAGACCCAAATCTAATTAGTTGGGCCCAAGGACCAGGTCTATGACCAACCATGTTCAAACACACCTTAGAACTCTATAAACAGAGGAGTTTTCTTTCATTTGAAGGGTTTAGAAATTCTACACTCTAGAGAACCTACAGAGAATTCTCTCTACTATTAGAAGACTTCCTAACTCCTGAAGCTGAACACTCTGTGAAGATATAAGTCTCCTGAAGATACAAACATTCTTCCAAAATTTCAACTAGATACAAACATATTTCTAAAACTTCAACTTCAAGAACATCATATGCTATGCTTCCTCTGTAGGGATCAAATCCCCAGCTGAAGCGTGTGATCATCCTTTGTTATAGTTTTAATTTAGATTAAAAATACAGAAAAGAGAAACCTAAATTACAAAACAATTCTTTTCTTCAAAGATTCTTCTTCTCCAATTGATTGAATTCTTCATCTTTTTCGAATGCCTCCAAAAGGACTTCCTTGAACTTGTGGGAGTCTCCTTTTTCGAAAGATAAATGAATGGAAATGAGAGAGAGAATTTTAGAGAGAAACTTTTTCTTTCTATAGAATTGTTGAGAGAGAGAATTTGAAGGGAGAGAAATATTTTATGTAGAATACCTAACTCCCTGACAAATACAAACTCATTTGGATTTAATGCATAAGAGAGTAACTTCCCACTTCCCCATTGTGCTGCATAAAAGAGAAGTGATATTTAGGGCTCTTTTTTAGATTAACTTAAAAAATAAATGTCTTTCAAAAATTCATTTTGATTTAAACGTTTGGATAAAAACTCTTTACAATAAAGACACTCATGACTTGCAAAATCCATTTTGAGTAGTTATCGAACACTTGTATTTCTTTCAAAATAACTTATTTCTTAAATTAAACATTTGACAAGGTATTCCAAACACACCCTTAATTAATATAATAAATTAAGTTAAATTAAATTAAATAATTCAATTAAATATCTTTATATTTAATTAAATAAATATTTGAATCATATTCAAATGTATATTTCTCTCATAACCTATAGTTTTAATATGAATCTCATTCATATTAATTTATTACTCTCATATTTTGTACAGTTTAATTATGAATCATATTCAAATTTAACTATATAATAATGTAGGACAATTATTTTTAAATGACAAAATCGTTGAAAATATTTACAAATAATAGCAAAATATCATAGTCTATTCGCTATAGACCACGATAGACTACTATTTGTGTCTATCATGTCACAGATAGACATAGATAGTAGTTTATCGCAGCATATTATAGATAAACAATAAATTTTTACTATATTTGTCAATATTTGGTTCATTTTTCTAGATTTGAAAACAACCCAATAATGTATCTATATCCATTATATTTTATATTAATTGTATCATATACAATTAACATATGTTACCCTAAATTAATTTGAACATTTCAAATTATTCTTTCAAAACTTTTGGTCCTTGTTGATCCATTGTGAGCGAGCAAGGAGACCTAATGGACCTACAAATTATAAGCTCCAATGGTTCGAGATTAATTATTTAAACCCTTTAATTAATTATCTTAATCAACATTCATTAACTATGGAGCAAACCACTATAGCCCGTGCACTCTTATGCACTGTAGAACAAGTTGCTTCCATGAATATAATCATTACACATAAGTCGATCTTCACTAGTTATTTGTAATTACAGAAAGATTAAATGCCCATTTTACTCCTGTGATTACTTCTGTATCCTCAAGTACCACTGATCCTTTAATGAACAATTTGTTTTTGATTTAACCACAAACCAAGTCCCTCTCGAGCTAATCAAAAGGTGAAGCCCCATTGTTCAAGTCCTGGAGTCAGCACTTAAGGGAACTACTCATCTACTTACTCTATGAGTGAATTCCATCTCATGAAATTATGTTCTTAGCTCCCCACTCGGTCAAGTCTCAAAATGGTTGGCTTATTGAGTCGATAACACGAGCCACTCTCACCCATGCAAATCAAAGGATGAACCCTTACAAGTAGAAGGTCATAACACATTCAAGATTAAAATTGAGTTACATCCTGTGAAATATCAATCTCTTCATTCAATGGAGTTACAAAGAGATATTAATGCTTTTGCGGTTCAGTTTTATACAAACTCTTTGCATATGATATTTCCACTCACATGTCTCCACATGAATGATTTAGATCATATCGTTTGTAATACTTAGAAAGTGGGTTGTATTCATAGTGTTACTAGGATAAGACACTCAACCTCATCCATATATTATAAACTCTTTAGGTTATTACTTGAACATGATTCACCTTTATGTCAACTACATACTGTTCAAGTTTTCATGTAAAATGACCTTGAATTTTTCTTTATTGGATTGAGTTTTGCCATAAGCTGGGGGCTCAAGGCTTAATAATCAACAAATTGTTTATTTATTTACAAACCAAGAGTGTAGAGCATAAACCCAACAATCTTCCACTTGACCTAAAGCTAGTGGGACTATACAAATACAATACACTAGGACTTAGTGTTAGCAAGATAAGACACCCAACCTTATCCATATACCATTCACTCTTTAGGTTATTCCTTGAACATGATTTACCTGTATGTCAACTCTATACTATTCAAGATTACATCTAATGAATCTTTAATAATTAAACTTAAATAACTAGTAAACTATGAGGCTTTAGGCCCAAATCCCAACATTTAAATGTCTATTCCATAGTCTACTTCAACTAGGCAAACATTGACAAGTTCTCCCACCCAAATTAAATGGGCTTTTATCCTAATCCTAAGCTAGAAGAGACTTACCTTAGCCACTAAACATATTAAAGAAGCTCTTTTAAGAAAGAATCACCCCAAAGTATGAAAATAGACAAAAAACAGTAAAGAACGGGGGAAAAAAAAAAGAGTTGAGAAGAAGTTGGGGCTTAGGGGCTTGATTAAACCTAAAACGAAAAATTTCCTATTTATAAATTATAGCATAGCCTTGCTGCAACCTTTTCCCTTGTGCGCCACAGTTACACGACGTTGCAACCTTCCTTCAACATTGTAATATAGTGACATCACAAGACAGCGTTGCAACGCTATTCACTTGGACAACTTCTGTAATTTAGTGTCGAGTTGCAACATTAGGCCTAGGGGTAAAATGATCTTTTCGCCTCTTCTTTGATCTAGTTGCTTCATTAGGGCTCCAAATGGTTCATTTTAGTTCAGTTTTCATCCTAACAATAGAATTCACTGGTTAAGTACTCAAAATCTACAAAATCATCAAATAATCCTACTAAGGTTAAGAATGAACCCAAATTAAGCTGAATAAGATAACATATCCTAAAAAAGCTTCCAATTGTTTTAAGTGGTTCGTTTTCACCGATAAAGGTAATTTATGTCACTCACTTTTTAAAAAAAGGAAATACTTAAGGTAGATTTTGAGATTGTATTTTTCATCACTCACATAAAAAGAATTAAAAGGAGAATGAAGAAAAATTTGACGAACGGCAAGTTATGATGGGATAATTTAGGATTGCATGCACGAAGTATCTCTCTCTCGTGAATCTCTCTTTCCATCCGTTTTTTTCCCTCTTCCGCTGCAGCAACGCCGGCGCTCCGTCGCTCGACATCCCAACTCGCCGGACGTAGCCGCCCAGACCCAAGTACAGCAGCGCCGCCCAGGCGCCGCCGGTTGGCCGTGGGTCCGTTGGTTGTTCTGTTTTTGCGTTCTCTTGGATGAGTTTTGTACACCCATTGAGTTTTGGTCTAAAAATTTATTTACCCATTGTTTTGATGTTAGATTTGAGAAGTCGATAAGTTTAGCGTGCTGCCCAGCAGTTGGCGACCTTTTCAGGTAAGTTTCGGGTTCTGATCACTTGCAAATCCATTGTGTGTACGGGTGATTGCCTAACCTCCAAATTGTATTGTGCTTAGAGTTGGGCAACCTGTTGAAGTCAAGAGATTAATTGTTGGTGATAAATCTATTTGAGTAATTATTGGGAGCACATTGTTTTTTCAGTGAATTATACAGGTTGTGTTTGAGCCTTAATTATTGAAGCTAAATTAAAAATTTACGGTATGGGTAGGTCCTAAATGTTGAGACTGATTTTGGATTATGTTCCAGTTTTAATTGTATGCCCTTTCATCTTTACGATCATGATCTGGAAGCTCCATTTTTCTCTTCACTTTGAACCATGTTAGTTGTTACCATAGATACATCAGACATCATACTCTTCTCGTCTTTTATTTTATTCTTTAATGATTTCTCTCCACTATTACTTTCTAATTAATTCTCTTATGATGTACTAATTATGTGGTGGAAGCCAAAATGCAGAACAAATGAAGAAAGATCACATCAGAACAAATTAATGTTGATGGTGATCTTCTGAGCTTATTCTCAAACAGAGCCATGGGGTTTTTAGGTTTCTTCGGGAGGTTTAATGGCCTTCACAAATTTGATGCAACGCTTAGAGCAATACCTCTTGGGTACGTTCAGAGTAGAGGCTTATCAAATTCCAAGCTTTTCCATGGCGGTGAAGAAACAATGGTTCCGGTTTTAATTGTTGGTGCAGGGCCTGTTGGTCTCGTCCTTGCTATTCTTCTCACTAAATTAGGTATATTATATATTGTCAGTTTTCTCTTAATTTGCTCGACGATGGAAAATTGGAATTTTTATCATGTTCGTGCTTTGCCGTGTGGAAACCAACTGCATTATAACTTTAGACAAAACAAGAAACTTTCAAGTTGGTATTAGAAATGTAGTTATATAGATAATTCTAGTCTTATGCTAATTCCTTTCATTTTGTGGCCTATGCCCTTTTTCGTTCCTGTAGGGGTCAAATGTGCAGTTGTCGAGAAGAACAAAAGTTTTCCTAAACATCCACAAGCTCACTTCATAAATAACAGATCTATGGAGGTTGATTGAATTTCTCTTAATGAATATTCCATTCCAATGACTAAGTTAAAGATTCAAATTGATGTATTTATACAGAATTGATTGATAGATATTTCGCAAATTGGATGGACTAGCAGAGGAGATACAATTATATCAACCACCATTAGAGTCATGGAGAAAGTTCATATATTGTACGTCACTGAATGGTACAATTCTCGGATCTGTGGACCATATGCAACCACAAGGTGCTATTTTATTTGTGCTCTGGTCTTCTAGTTTTATATACTTCAAGATGGGTTCACTGTTATTTTACTTGCACAAACATTAAATACTGTGATACTTATTTTAGTCAACTTTATTGCTCAATCAATAATTTCATTGCTATTTGTATAATCTGATACTTTGTACAGAAGATATTTATAAGACATTCTATTGAAAAATATATAGTTAGTTTGCTAGTTTGGCTTTATAACAATCATTGTGGATGTGGTAGAAATAAATGACTGTTCCTGCCTCAGTGCAAATGAATTCTTTAAGGATTGGCAGAAGAGAAAAAAGGTTTTGTAATCAAGTTCGCTTGTGTGCTAAAGGCTTTAGCTGTTGTTGGACTCACTGGAGGTTTGACTCTTTAGTGCTAACTTCTCACCATACATAGCAACTAGTGAGTTTAGACGTAAGGTTCTATCATCTATGTTCTTTTAGAAGGATTTCTCTCTCCTTTTTGTGTGCTTGGGTTCTAATGCCCTTGTTTTCTTTCATTTTTATCTCCATGAAAGTCGTTGCTTCTATATAAAAATGAAAAAAAGAATAAAAGATGTAAGGTTCTATGCTGCTGCCAGAAGTATCATGCAAGGGATCCCCTTTCCTCCTCCATATATGTTATAGCTTTCCTGTTGCCTTGGTAGGCTTCTCCCTGAAGATGCTCAAATAGGCTTTCCTACTGCCATTTGTGATTTATTTTTATCAATGAAACCAGTTGGATTGTTTCTCATAAAAAAAAAAAAAAATGGGGAAGAAATGATCTCATATAATAAACTATTTGCAAATTGTTGATGACACGGGGTTCCTCCCCTTTTTTTCTTTCTCCATATTATGAAGGAAAGCTGATCAATTTGTTTTGAATGGTTAACATTTTCAATAAGGTGTTTGTGTTAAGTTCCGATTTTTGCTAAGTCATGATTGTTGGAGATTCTATAGTCCAAAAGGAGAATGACCCATCCTTTTACAGTGATAGATTTTTCCTAAACCTGCAAAATTTGCTAATTTACCCTCCCATTTTACATGAGTTTTTGCCATGCCTTTGACTGTGGCTCACGCTATTGAAAATTACCGAGGGGCTTTTTATGGAAGGAACAGTCATGTGGTTCAAAATAGGGAAGAAGATACTTTGATCGTGGCACATGCTATTAAGAGTCTCTTATTTACTATGGATAGCAGAAATTCTTTCAAAAAGGAGAAATACTTTGGATTTGGTTTATTAGAGTCTTTCTGAGGGTCCTTTGGCTAAAAAGAAAGGGAAGAATTTTCTAATCTTTTGTCTGTTTTGGGAAAATCTTACTTCTGTCACCTTTTGATAAAAAGCTCTATATTCCTTTGAATAACTATTGCCTAATTCTTTGTGTGCTAATGGAAAGAGTCCTTCCGTAAGTGCTACGGCTTGGTTAGTGTTTGCCTTCCCTCTGTTTTGTAATTTCATTCTTTTCAATGAAATTTATTTATTTGTTTCAAGTAAAAATGGATTATTATTATAGAAGGTTCAGATTTCATATTTGGTTTTAAATATTGTGCTGCTACCTTCTGGTTTCTCTTATTCATTGTCTTTTTATTTATTTTTAATTTTTTTTTTTTTGGGGGGGGGGGGGGGGGGGGGGGGGGGGGGGGGGGGTGGTTGGGTGGGGGGGTTAATTGT
Organism: Citrullus mucosospermus; assembly: GCA_030954485.1. NCBI lineage: Eukaryota > Viridiplantae > Streptophyta > Magnoliopsida > Cucurbitales > Cucurbitaceae > Citrullus > Citrullus mucosospermus. Next base: position 11,699,143 of record CM062060.1, read on the forward strand.
TTGTGATAACATTGAATACAATTTTGTTCTTTTTCTTAAAAAAACAGATCTTGAGCACATTATCAGCCCAGTTTCTGTTGCACATTTCTCCCAGTACAAATTAAACAGGTTACTACTTAAGAAGCTTCAAAAACTTGGGTTTCAAGTCTGTTCACCGGATAGGTTGGAAGGCCCCTGTGTAGTAAGAGGAAAGAAAATACTTTTGGGGCATGAGTGTGTTTCTATTGATGCTACTGATGAGTCTGTAACCCTGACTGCATCTTATCTCAAGGAAGGGAAACATGTTGAGTGGAGGAATATCAGCTGTAATATCCTTGTTGGTGCAGACGGTGCTGGAAGTACTGTCCGGAGACTAGTAGGGATAGAAATGAAGGGTGAAAACGACTTACAAAAGCTTGTAAGCATCCATTTTTTTAGTAGAGAGCTTGGTGAGTATTTGCTTAAAGAGAGGCCTGGTATGCTATATTTCATCTTTAACACTGAAGCTATTGGAGTTCTCGTTGCTCATGATCTCAAGCAAGGAGAATTTATATTGCAGGTATTGGCACCATCTGATACAATTCTTCTTCATCTGCATTCTGCATCTTACACTTATGATATTACGTGCTATCTTATAGGTACCATTCTATCCTCCTCAACAAAACATTGGAGATTTCTGCCCTAAGGTAATTTTATCCACCATCTATGTGTTGAGTATGTTGAAGTTGAAGAAAAAAAATGTAGGATTGAGTGCTAGCTTTAGAGTGGGGTGTACGATTCAAGTTATACCTGCATATCCCATTATTTATGATTGAATTATCAAATGATTAACCTGCAAAAATAATATGCATCAATGCCGATCATACTTTCTTTCTGTAGTAAATGGATTCAATTTCTTGTAGATGTGTGAGGAGTTAATCTTCAAATTGGTTGGTCGAAACCTTTGTGACATAGATGTGCAAGATGTAAAACCTTGGATTATGCATGCTGAAGTTGCCGAGAAGTTCATTTGCTGTCAAAATCGTGTATTACTTGCTGGTGATGCTGCTCATCGATTTCCTCCAGCTGGCGGATTTGGTTTGTATTAATTTTTATACTTTAAAACCGTTTTTTAGGATTATAATACTCACAATTTTTTGGCATAGCATTTCCATTGTTAATGTATCTTGGCCATTTAGAGAAATGGACAGTTCAAGTCAACAGTCATTAATCATAAAACAAACATACACATGGAAGAGTAGTCTTATGGTCTATTTGTTACATGGAATTAGTTTAAATCTCCACGTATTAGCTGGGGACAGGAAGCTTGTTCTTCTTAAATTATCAGAGATTAAATTGAAATCAATTGTTTATGAAAAGTTCTGAGACGGAATTAAAGAATCCATGCCATGCTTATAATTTTGGTGAATTAGATCCCATGAAATAGGGATGCTGACATGGGATAAGGGTGTAGTACAATACAGGCTTAAAAAATGGACCGACAATTTTGAACATACCCCAAAAATTATGTTTGAAAAATTTGTTACAAAAGGCTTTGGAATACAGGCTTAAATTTTTTTTTTTTTTTTTTTTTTATTTATTTTTTTTTTCCTTCTTCTTCTTCTTCTTCTCTTGACAAAATTAATAATTACAGGGTAAACTAAAGACCTCCCTAGGAACAGAAGATTTTCTAACGGTGAAATATATTTGAACAAAAAAGCTTGTATTTCAAACATTGTTCCCCCTCCTATCTTCTCTCTGTATATGGTTGGATTTTTTAAGGTGAAATCGATGTTTCTCTTAAATTTATTTGTTTATTTATTTATTTCTTAGTTCTTGATGTTAATTTTCTATATATTTTTAAATATATATATTTTTTTTGTCTTCCCTTCCCTACAAAATATGTTTAACAGGCATTCCATGTGTTTTTCAATGTCTCTCAGTCACAGGTGTCCCGAATGTGTTAGGAATTTAAAAAGATAATGAAATGTCACGTCTAAATCTGCTTGAAATGTGTCAAAAATTGTGAATTGGGGCAGCGGAACCCAGAAATTTAAGGTTGTGCAATGAAGCTTTGTTGGCTAGATAGGGTGGTGAAGGGGTTAAAGGTACACACGAAACCTGTGGAGAGATTTCTTTTTATCTTCCTTCTTTCTCCCATCTTGTTTTTGTGTGGTGGGAGACGGTAAGGAAATGTATTTCTGGAAGATCTTTGGGTGGGAGATATACCCCTCTCCTCTGCGCTTCCTCGGTTATATCATTTGTCCTAAAAAAATTATCGGGTGACAGACTTTTTGGTTTGGTTGGAGAACTCAATTTCTTTCTCCTTTGGTTTCCGTCGGTCTTTGTCCAATAGGGAAATGGGGGAGATGGCCTCTCTTCTCAACTTGATTGAGGGTTCTGATTTTAAGCTTGGGAGAGAGGATGTTCGTGTGTGGATCCGTACCCCTATGAAGGGCTTCTCTTGTAAGTCTTTTTTTAGGGTTTTACTTGATCCGTCTCCCACTATCGAGTTGGTCTTTGATGTTTTATGGAAGATTAAGATTCCAAAGAAAGTTAAATTCTTTTCTTGGCAAGTTTTATTTGGGCTTTTGAACGTGACAGATAGGTTTGTGACAAAGATACCTTCATTATTGGGCCCCTTGGTGCTGTATCATTTGTCGGAAGGCGAAGGAAAACTTGGATCACTTTCTCTGGGAGTGTCAATATGCAAGATCTATGTGGAATGTCTTATTTCTGGAGTTTGCTTTTGCACTTGCTCGTCAGAGGGATGTTTGTGTGATGATTGAGGAGCGCCTCTTCCATCTGCCTTTCAAAGAGAAAGACTGTTTTCTTTGGTTTATGGGTGTGTGCATGATTTTGTGGGATCTTTGGGGGGAGAGAAACAAAAAAGTTTTTCGTGGAGTGGAGAGAGACCCTAGCGAGGTTTGGTCCCTAATGAGGTTTCATGTTTTTCTTTGGGTTTCGGTTTCAAAGTCTTTTTGTAAATATTCCTTTGGCAATATCTTACTTAGTTGGAATCCCTTTCTTTGAGGGGTTTTGTGGGCTTAGTTTTTTGTATGTCCTAGTATTCTTTCATTTTTTCTCGATGAAAGAATACAATGAAAGCAAATGTTTCTATAAAAGAAAAAAAACATTATGCTTAGAATAGAGTGTCCATGTTACCAAGATTGGTCAAATCAAAGAGAAGATAACATCAATGCATATATATATATATATATTTATTTATTTATTTATTGTATTTCCAATTGGTTTTAAAAATGTTATGAAAACAAAAACTTGGAATTTTTTCATACATGTCATGACAGGTAAAAACTTCTATCATTTGTTGACGTACTGATGCAGGAATGAATACTGGAATTCAAGACGTTCATAATCTTGCCTGGAAATTAGCTGCAGTGCTACAAGATATTGCATCACCTTCAATATTGAATACTTATGAAATGGAAAGGAGGCCGGTAATCTTATATTCCGTTGATGTTTTTACTCTTTTTCAGTTATTGAATTTTGGTTTCAAAGTTGTGAGTAAATGTGATACACGTTGACACTGCTTAGCTATTACAAATAAGAATGTTAAAAAGGAAAGACAACAAAGACTGTAAATACCTTTTTATTTCTCTTTCAGTGACTGTAAAATACCTTTTCTTGTCATGGCAAGTGATTTTTCTCAACTAATGTGAGGTAGTTGAGTCAATTTGGTTAAATGACTGTGGAGGCGAAACTTTAGTATAAATATGTGTTCCTCTTCACTCCAACAATTTAGCCATTTTGTTTTGAGAATAGAGATGTAAGAGTGGTGTGGGGTCTGGAGGAGATGTGCACATACATTTAAGCCGTATAGTCTTCCTTGTTTCTCCTTAGGCAGTGCCAACGTGAAGCAAAGTGTAGCTCAGGCAGCTTTCTGAATACAATTCAGCAACAAATTTTCTAATTGATTCTCGACCTCTTCTTTGACTCCCTTGTCAGATAGCACTATTCAATACGGCCCTTAGCATTAAGAACTTCAAAGCAGCCATGGAAGTACCTGCAGCTCTTGGTCTGGATCCAAAAATTGCAAACTCTGGTAAGTAGAAGCTTCATCTAGTTTTAATGTCACTCTTTAAAACAATTTCAGCTAAACTTTACCATAATTGTTGTCGTATCTAAATCTTTTGCAATATAGCGAATAAGTTCCTTTTTCCTTAACTTGGCAGTGCACCGAGTAGTTAATCATGGCCTTGGTTCTATTTTATCATCCTCGCTACAGAGCGCAGTTCTGGATGGAATTTTTAAGATAGGTCGTCTGCAGCTCTCAGATACATTTCTGAATGATGAAAATCCGGTTGGATCTTCAAGACTTGCAAAACTGAGACATATATTTGATGAAGGGAAGAGCCTTCAACTTCAGTTCCCTGCAGAGGATCTTGGTTTCAGGTTTAACTTCTGTTCAAACTCAATGCATGAGCTAATTTTTCTCTTCTTAGATGTTTCGTCCCACCCATTAATATTTCCCAATTAGCAACTGGTGTATCAAATTTTAAGCGAAAGCTAAGAAGCATGCATACGAGACAAGAAGAGGACATATACACGGCGACATATCATTTTTTTTTTAAATGAAGGACATAGACATGGACACGGACATGATAAAGACCCGTTTATTAAAATATGCATTTTAAAAAATATAAATTGGTCTTATACCAAAAGAATCTTTAAAGTAAATGGGTTGATGCATTTTATATATGCTTAAAAAATTAGTTTGATGTGTTTCATACTCAAAATGTATTGTTATTGTCACATGTGTCTTTTTAATCTACTTAATAAGTGTTCTATGAATGTCTAACACATTTGCTATACTAACAAGTGTTCGATACGTCCGATAAGTGTTGAAGTGTCCAAGTGTCCACTAGCCAAGCTAAAGTGTCCGTATGTTTTAAAACGAAAGTAAAGCTCCTTCAATGGGAGATCTGGTTTGATGATAGCTTAAACATATTCATTTCAATCTTATGGACGGGGATTAGGTACTCTGAAGGGGCAATTATTCCTGACAATACTCTACTCAGTGGTCGAGAAGAACCTACTGGTCGTCGGAGAGAATACATCCCTTCTGCAGATCCAGGATCAAGGCTGCCTCATATGAATGTGAGGGTTTTGGCCAGTGAGGTACAGGGTCCCCATTCCCCTCACACTCCCTGCTGTATCAGAATTGATCCATTGTTCATTCTTCTTATGAAGCTTTCATGCCTATTAAATCGCCACTTGAATATAAAAAATGACAATTGGTTTCAAACATCATTTAGTGCACTAAACGATCTCTCTTCTGTAATTACAATTTTTATTGCATTGTAAGACAATTGGGCTGTTGCTAGATAGTTGAGTGATATTTTTCATTTAGTCAAGTAAAGACTGGAAATGGGTGTGTGCAGGAGATGGAGATTATTTCCACGCTTGATCTTGTATCTGGGGATGAAGTCGAATTCCTTCTCATAATAGCTCCGCGACTGAAGTCTTACCATCTTGCTCGTGCTGCTCTCAAGGTAGCGGAGGATTTCAAAACTTCTGTTAGGGTATGCATTTTATGGTCTGCTAATACCACCAAGATTGAGTCAAGCAGCAAGGAAGAACTAACACCTTGGGAGAACTACATTGATGTTCAAGAAATTCGACAATCATCAACTTCACCGTCATGGTGGGATGTGTGTCAGATGACTGACAAAGGAGCGATCCTAGTCCGGCCCGATGAGCATATTGCTTGGAGGGTGAAGTCTAGTATTTCTGGGGATCCAAACACAGAACTGATAAGAGTTCTTACCACTCTTTTGAAGTGATATGTTTGGTCATTCTTTTCTATTCTTTTGGGGGCTTTACTTTGTTGTCTTCCACAACATGATTGGTTTTAGATCTCCCCTAGAAAGTGCAGTACTTGCCATGGGTGTATTTTATTGGGAACTTGGGGCACATTGCAGAATGAAAAGTATATTACTCATCATAAAGTTTGTCATTGTACCATTTTAACTTAAAAAATAAAGATTACTAGTCATACGATTTGTAGACTTGATATCGTTCTAATACATACTATTGTGAACAGTGAACACGATTCACTTCCTCATTTTATGTTTGGAGAATCTTCTAACATGGAGCTTATACACATAAAAGATGAAATCCCAGTAAAGTGTAATAAGGTAGGATCACTAGCTGAGATAATTGCCGACTTATAAATAGTTGATGCCTTATCCATAAAGGATAAATAATGTATTAATGTCTATTAATTATTTCATTTTATTAATGTCTATAAATTATTTTAAAAGAATTTATAAGAATTAACATTAACTAATTTTCACTATTTTTCTTCAATTATTAAAATTAATTTAAAATCTTCATTTCACAATTATTTCAAATTAATTAATTGAAAGTTAATGCCGAACACTAAAGTGAGCATTAGCAAAAATTCAAAGATAAAAGTATAAAGTATTGAAATTAGGGATCAAAGAAAAACTAAACTCAAAATTTAGGGACAATAGAATAACATTTTGAAATTTAGGGACCAAATGAAAACCTAGATTTAAAATCTACGAACTATAAAAGTATTTTTTCCCATTACGATATATTTTCTTTTTGTAAACTCAAATTATCTCATCTATATTATGTATTCCTAATATATACAAATATATGAAATATGTGTTTTCAAATATAGGAAATGAACCAAAATATTTACAAATATAGCAAAATTTTACTTCTGTCTACTTCTTGATACAATAGGCTACTATCAGTGTCATAATAGACTCTGATAATAGTCTATCGTGGTCTATCACAGTCTATCGTGATATTTTGTTGTTATTTGTAAATATTTTCAACAATTTTGTTATTTAAAATAATTTCCCTATGAAATATGAAAGGGTTAAACAATATACATAATCTTAAAGAAGATTGAAAACCTAGTACTTATATCCAAACTTGTTGAGTTAAAAAAAAAAATCAAATATGTCAGTATAAGCATATCTAAATTGACATAAAGTGTACGGTTCACCAAAAGATCAAATATTTGAATTTCACCCATATATTGGTGAAGTAAGAAAAAAAGAAAAAAAAAATCCCTTATCGTTCAAAGAACAAACGTTCAGTCAATAAAACATATTTTTAATTGTACATTCACAATGTTTCATACTCGGGCCTTAGTATCCATTAGAGATATTAATTGTTAATGGGTGATTTTGTATCGAAGAGAATAATTGATAGAAAATAAGAATAAAAGCAACAAGGTCAAGAAAATGACAAGGTTTGGCACCATCAGACCATTTTTCCCCTCTCAGAAATTGGACATTAATAATTGGCGCATAATGTGGGGAGAAGAACGTGGCCTGCAAAAGATAAAACCTGCACATCGATGTGGTGTTTGCAACACACACTCCGATACTCAAGTCAAAAAGTGAAAGACTGGAAACAATAGAGTTTGAGAGTAGGGCTCAAATTACCTCTTATGGAGTTATAATAGTGTATTTATAGAGAAAGTTACCTAGGTTGTTCCTTAGGGTTTCAAATCAACACAAGTTAGAAAAATTATACTCCTAAGTCAGGCCTAGCATGTTTAGCTAATAATTGTGAGTCGCCAAATCTCGAAACATAACATGAGAATGGGAGCTAATGTTACGGTTGATTTTGGACCGAAGGGTTTAATTGATAGAAAATAAGAATAGAAGTAACAAGGTCACGAAAATAACAAGGTTTGGGCCTAGGGAAAAGGGCTAGTTTGGGTCAAAGCCCAAATTAATGTGCTCGACCTCGCCCTCGGCCAAAACCAAAACCGATGCCGACCATAGCAATATAGCTAATTGTTAGCATACAAACTTAAAATCTATTGAATAGATTTAACCCCTAGGATTATTCATGCCAAATTGTCAAGAATAAATAACATATTGGATTCCATTGCAAGACTGACAGTAACAACAAGGTGGCTATTATCTTCCTCAACCAAAATTCCATATACCCCAAGTGGGATCTCTTCTTTTGATGGGATTATGGAGAGACTAAGTTTGTATTGTTTTGGTGTCTTAGGGACCTAACCCTAAGGTCTCTTTATATACTAGTTCAATTAGGATTCTCATTAAACTCTAATTCATTAGGAATGAGCTTCTACCCATTAAGTCCATATTCAAATAGGAATCTAGGGCCTTAATTAAATAGATCACATAACAGAGCCCAAACTAATAAAATAACCCAATATGATAAAATACTAACCCATGTACCTAGCTCAAACTTTAATTATACTGTTAAAATAAAATACGTATAACCATCTCTCACTTGGGCTATACTTGTGTAGTTGATAAACCCTAAGAGCACATAAACAGGTTATTTCAATAATAGATTTTCCCTTAGTTCAATTTGGTCCATCTCCTGCATCAGCATGAAATCAAGGTTACTGGGTTAGCCAAACACTTCACATGTTTCTAGCGATTCACATGGCATCATCAAATGATACAAGTCTTGGCTAAGAATCTACAATGCAATAGAATGTGTGGGTCTCCTGCTGGTGGCTCGCTATTCCAAAAGCGAGAGAATCCTTATCCCTCTTTTTCCTTCTTTTGCCCACATGTCACCACACGGGAGGGACATAGGGACGTAAAAAAGGGGATCCTATCAACTTGTTCCGACCTAGGATAATAAGGGTGAGTTTTGTCCCTACTCTCATGACTAAACCTTCCTTGATCATCAGTTTCAATACATTCAATGACATAGATCAAGTATGGATGAATAACATGGAAACTACATGCAAAGTGATTTAGATCATGCCTCTTTCCAACTAGTCCAACTTTCTTAGTGAAATCATTCTTAAAACAAACTTTATGCTAAACTACATTTGCAAAACTACATGCATGATAAACAAGTTTAGATAATAAAATATAAACAATCAAGTTTATTCTATATAGAAAATAAAAATATTAAACTCAAAGAACATCCTCAATAACAAACTCCCAATAAATCATGGGATCAGAAAAGTGATTAACACCCATACGAGCAATGTGCTCATGAAAAACTTCAAAGAATCTGCCACATAGAGTTTGTTCCTATGTATTTTATCAAAATTTGACCATTCTGAACTCTTTATTTCACAACTAGTGTCACCCCCCTCCCATATTACTTTACCAAACCATTTGAGACGAGATGTGACGACAGCAAACCCCAAGTATGCAAAGGAGTCTGCCATCAAAATCTGCTTGAACTTGAAACTTACCTTGAATAAAATAACTTATTTATCTTCATGTTGCAATAAATTGATGAGTCGGGTGGCAGTTTTTTATCACTTACTTCTTGTTGTAGCGAAACCTTTTATTTTTATTTTTCCCCCTAGGTTGCTCTTGAGTTTCAACCGGAAGTAAGTGATCAAAAGCTGCCACCCCCATCTTAATGTTATACTCACTCTCACTCATCTTAATACTCATTCTTCCTCTCGTTGACTTGACACTACCACTCTCGGTCTTATTCCTTACTGTCAATCTTGCTCTGTTAAAGAAAGAGGGAAGATGAGAATATAAGAATTAAGAAACAAAATGTTATATATCTATACAAATTTAAAATATATGGAGCGATGATAATTGAGACAAATAACGAGAGTGTGAGTGAAAAACAATTTTAGGCAGAAAAAGGGCCTAAACCTTACAAAGAAACCTATGAAAATTCAATGAATACATGAAAATGTAAGGTTCGTAACGCATTTTTTACCAAAAAAAATAGAAAATCAATTTTATATATTGAACTAAATCAGAAAACCTTGAAAATGTATATAATGCAATTAAATCACTCCAATCCCTTTCGAAACCCTAGTAAATGTGAAAAAACTTACCCGACAATGAAGGTCTATGCAAAGAAACACCAATTTTTGTGAGGAATTGACACGAATCACCATAAATGTTTAAAAGATTCTTGAGTTTTCAGAGGAAAGAAAATTGAAATGGGAGAATGAGAGGGAAAAGGCATTAGTTTAATGTTTTGTTGGTTTTTAAATTGGAATGGTAAAATCGTAAATTCACATTTACAAAAAGGTAATGAGGGTCCCAAAATACAAGCTTTAAAAGAAGGGTCTATCTTTCTTAAATAAAAATTATAATAACCCAACGTGGTTTAATCCCTATCTTCGAGAAGTAGATTTCCACGATGATATGGTATTGCCTCGTGAAGCATAAAAAGAAAATGATCACTACAACAATTTTGGCTTTATATGTCAGTTTTGAACTACCATTGCATAAATGAAATGGAGGATTATAAACCGCCATTGTATCTAGTGACATAGTAGTTTACGATTGCAGTTGGGCTTTGATGGCGGTTCGTAACCACCCTCAAAACTTCCGCCATCATATATATACGATGGCGGTTTGGTTTTTGGTGTCAGTTGCGAACTGACATCATACCCATGCCGTCATACATATACAATGACAGTTTGTAACAATTGCAGTTGGTAACCGACATCAAATCCATGGCATCATACATATACGATGACGGTTTGTTGAATGACGATTTGTAACCGACATGTATGTGTAATAAATGATAGTTGTGAACTGATATTGAATCTAGTCGGAGATGTTTTGCTTAGATAATGTTTAATAGCTATTATTGTTATATGCTACAATAGTAGTTTATAATCGAAATCATATCCACTACAACCTACAACAAATATATTACCAAATATGGAACCCAAATCCTGCATAAATAACAATTTTACAAATACTAATAATTTTCATTAGTCCCTATTTGGATTAATTCATCCACACAAATATCCAACCTATGAGAGACAAACTTCAAGATAACACAATTTCTCATATCATTTCAATATTGATCAAATCCACAACTAAGTTTCAAAATATAAAGTTGCACAATGAAACCTAAACAAAATATCTAAGATCTACGAAAATATATCAAAAAACCCATCCTACAACTTACAACCAACCAATGCTACACAATATGTGATCTCAAACCTACATAAAATTCCTAAGATCTACCAAAATTTCAATCACTCTATCTTCAACCTACATAAAATATCTAAGGGATACCAAAAGTTGAGCAACACCAAACAATATAAGTTGTACCACCATGCAATTCCATCAAGTGTAGTTTAATACATGCTTCGCCCACTCAACTCGTACCTCATCGAGTTCTTCTTGGGTAAAAGGGTTCTTAGTATTAAACTTCATCAAAGCAAATAAATAGCAAATGTTACAATAAATTCATAATTACTAAGTACCCAATATGTTAAAAGTTAGAATAGTGACTAAAAAGGGAATTTGATAGGAGTATCTGGATGATGTAAAATCTCTCTCATGAATCTCATTACATAATACCCACATTCCACACAACCTGTTTGACAAAGACACTGAAATGTAGGAATAAATAAATAAATAAATATTGATCATTTTGAATTTGGAATCAAACTCAAAGTCCAAGTCTTTTTTTTGCACTTACAGGCTGCTAGAGCATGTCATGATTAATTAAAGACCAAAGCCTCAGGAAAATAGTAATAACGTGAGACTTATACATTTCAATGAAAGATAGTTGAGGGTAAAAGAGAAAATGGAAGTTAGGCATGAGGGTATGTATGTATAAGACCTGTCCAGGTATAAAGACATTCCCTTTGTATTCAACAGGTTCAAATGGGCTACCACTAGCAAAAATTGTCACACTCCCTCCCAGGTACCCTGCTAACCCAGGGTTGAGTGTGAAGACAGTAGACATCGACTCTTTCATGACATCCACTGCCAACCCTGAACTTTAACCAATACCTGATAAACAGTTATACAATAATTTAACATTATAACTAAACCAGGGTTAAGTTGTCATATCAATCCAGCTATTTCAAAGTGTTTAATAATTACAACAATTACACATGACTCCCTCAACCCTCAATATATGTACAACATTTACTTAAGTTCAAGATTTACAATTATCAAGTTACTAGACTCTGAAGACGGGCCCAAACGAGTATCTTCTGTAGGCTAAGCACTCTGGACACAATTGCTACCTGGAAAATAGAGAAACAAGGAAAACATGAGCTAACACGCCCAGTGAGTGACTAGCTAAGAGTCTCCTTTAAACAATGCAAGCAAAAAATAGAATCCAGCTATATCTAACAATAACGTGAGTAACTCATAACTTAAACATACATAATCATCTGTGAAACATATACACATATACTAGTTTATTTAAAACTTTTACTTAGTTGAGGCGGAGCTAGGCTCAACGCTACTTAACGTCAAATTAACCTTAGTTGGGGCGGAGTATTCTCAATACACCCAACGTCTATACACATATTTCATAATCAGGGTCACCTGAATACCTTCTTTAAGTCCTTCAGTACAGGGCCCCTTAACAAATTCCCGACCACTCTCATGCCATTTCCATACATAATTTACTCATATGCCTTCTCCGAGTCCTTCAGCATTGGAAGTCATTTTCATACATAATCTACCCATATGCCTTCTCCGAGTCCTTTGGCATTGGGAGTCATTTTCATACATACTTTACCCATATGCCTTCTCCGAGTCCTTCAGCATTATGAGTCATTTTCATATATAATTTAGCCATATGCCTTCTCCGAGTCCTTCGGCATTGGGAGTCATTTAAACAAAGTTATAACATAATGTAAATTCATAAGTTTAAGACATTCTTTTCATCTCAACACTATTCACATGCTTAAATGCTTTCATTAATCATAAACCGCATGCTTACTCAAACTCATAACACAACTAGTATATATTTCAGATACAACTCATTATATAGCACAAGACATTCACCTAAAACTCGTGGAAATGTACCATATAGTCAAGTTTCAAACATATATTCAAATAAGAAACTATACTTGTATTCAACTCTTTTAGAATCGAGAGTCACTCACTACTTGTCCTAGGCCTTGAGCGGATTATACACCTTCTCTAGCTCCTCTCAGCCTAAAATATACGTTTCCCTTTGTTAGATTTTCTCAACATTCCTTTTACATAAGAAACAAGCTTTGGACATGTCTAATATTCATCCCTTAGACAAAACTACCAAAAGAAAACCATCACCGAGACTATATTCCATGAAGAAATGCTCAACCGAGGCTATACTTCATTTAAAAGTTCATTAATGATTAAGATTTAAGCCATTAGGGGGACTAAATCAGCAAAACAAGCCAGAAACCAATAGTACCAGTGAGACTGTGGAGGAGCGAGACCAGCAAGAGCAGCGAGAGCCACAACCTAGCGAGATTTGTGACACAATTTTGACCAGCGAGACTAGTGAGACTATTCTTGCTCTCGCTCCTTCACGCTTAACCTTTCCAGCGAGACCTGCTTCTTTCTTCTATTAATCTCGCTACCTCTTGAACTTTTAGCTGTTAAAAGTCATAGTTCAAGCCTAAATTAGAACTTCTACAAACTTGTAGAGAAATATGTTTTCTAGCTTACCTCAAAATTTCGAAGCTTAACTCCTCTTCGTTTGATAGATATTCCCAATTAACTTTGCCCTACTCTACATCAGTTGAGAAATTCGTATCAGTTGGTTCCACCTAAAATTTAACATGTTTCTCTTCATATTCAGCTCAATCATCCTTCACAAGAGTTGTTAGAAATTGAGTTAACTTACTAAATTCAAAATTCCAACTTCAAAATCTGACTCTTCCGCTCGATATTCATCAAACACCAAACCTTGTTCAGACTGCATGACAGTAACCGAAGCTTCTGTTTGAGCTTCAATTCTACCATGAAACCAGCCAAAACTGTCACACCTTATTTTTTAAAAAAAAATCAATGCGTTGAAGAACCTATAAAGAAAAGAAATAAAAGACCATGTTGGACGCATGGTCAGGACTAAGGTAACGCATGGTCAGGGTGAACGCATGGAAGTAGCCCGAGAGCTTGAAGGAAAAGAAGTGAAACGCATAGGAGGTAATTATGATCAAGATGTAAGCATCAGTGATGGTAAAATGCATAAGCAAGAAAAGAAATGAAGTTATGTCGTGAAGTGTCTCGGAAAGGAAGAGTACTATAGCAAACTGAGTAACGCATAGACTATTAACAAGGGATGTTCTTGGGTGTTGGATAAAGTGGAAGGATGAGAAGTAAGCTCAAAGATTGGAGCAAGAGGTGGACGCATACTAAATTATCATCAGAGATATTTTAGTACAAGGAGAAGGTTAAATGAATAACCTTGGATTACAAGCACAAGAACGTATAGAGGGGTAATCAAGAAATCTTCAAGGATAGGAGAAAGATCATGAACGCATGATAGTATGCGGTTCGGGTTGACACATGGTATTATGCAGAAAGACAAGCGCATAGTAGTGTGCGTTTGAGACATTGACGCCTAGTAGTATGCGGTGGAAAAACGAGTTCAAGGGAAGTATGGCCAAGAGATAGGGAAGTAAATAATGAAGCTCAAACCTTAAAGGAAACTCAATGAACGCATGGGGGCGTTGTGTTGAATGAATAGTTGTTTATTGGAAAATGTTGGACGTATAAGATAAGCTTATAAAGGCTAGGTGGTTTCATATTGACTTGACACCTTATCAGTTGGAGGTGTTAAAAAGGCATGTTAAGTGTTTCATGCAAAGTGACACTTGGATTAATGCATGGTTAATTAAGCATGCAGCATGACATGTGGCAAACAAGTGGCAAAAGGAGAGGAGAAGTTGGATGGCAAGCTCTCTATAAATAGAACCTTGAGGGAAAAGGAGCGACTGATGACTCTGAAGGAAGAATTCTGGAGAGAAAAGGAAGAAAGAAGGTAGAAAGGAGGAATCTTTGCGTCCGTAGTAGGAGTCGGCGGCTAAGAGAGAAGGTATTCTTAACAACTTAGCTATTTTATGTTAAAGAAGTTGTCTTGCGTCAAAAGGGGATAGGCCTTGCATTGGAAACAAACACTACGTTCAAGGTGAACGCCGCGTCCAAAGATAGGTGATGCATTCAAGTTGAACCTTGCGTCCAAGAGAGGTCGACGCATCCAAAAGAGAAGTAAGAAGAGTTGGGTTGCACTTTGCGGTAGTAATCAACCTTGCGTTGAAGGGCAGGGTTTGCGGTAGTTATCAACCTTGCGTTGAAGGGCAGGGTTGCGTTCAATCGAGCTGACAGAGGAATATGGAGCCTTGCGTTTCTGAGTTAGAACGTTGCGTCCAAGAAGCTCGGGAAGAGGAAATAGAGGGAAGGAAGAGGAATTATTCTTTGGCAAGTACAGGTGAGTAACACCTGCGTTTTTCAAAATATAAATGAGATCTTTATGAATATGATTTCATGGGTTTCTAATGAATAAATGCATGTGTTTTATTTGAAAAGCTTTGAGTATACTGGTTACTTGCTATAAGTTTATAAAACGCATGGTGATTGATTGATACTTGTTTTCATGTTTTTACTGAAAAGATGATGTTATATGATTTCATGAAAGATTTGGAAATAAACTTGTTTGAAAAGCATGTTTTTTGATAGAAAAGCTTTGAAATTGAATTTAGCATGCTTGTTGATATGAGATTTGGAAACAATTAACTTACGAGTTATTGATATAATGTTTCCAAAATATGTATTGTGTTTTATAAAACTTTGAAAAAGCACCTAAGGCTGAGGGACTTTGGAGAAGGCCAAAGGATAGCCGGGATATAGAAAAAGGTACCCAATGCTGAGGGACTCGTAGAAGGCAGATGGGTAACCTAGATATAAATATAGAAAAAGGCACCCAATGCTGAGGGACTCATAGAAGGCAGATGGGTAGCCTGGATATGGAAGTGGGACCCAATGCTCAGGGACTCGGAGAAGGCATTGTGAGCGGCCCGGAATATAAAACCTATGTGCACATAGAGGTATATACGACGCTGATGTGTTGAGATTACTCCACACAGCTAAGGAAAATCGCCGTTGAAGGAGCGTAGAGCATTGCTCCGCCTCAACTAGGGAAAAAGTATTTTGAAATGAATGAGATTTTAATTATTTATACCAAAACAGATATGTATGATATAACAATGATTTTTTATCATGTTATAATATGATATGAATTGTTATATATTATGCGAGTTTGACCAGTTTTACAGTTAAAGTATAATGTTTTCAAAAACCGTTACTCACTGAGCTGTTAGCTCACCCTTTTTATACGTTTTCCATTTTCAGGTAGCATGCAGTTCCTGTTGCCGATTGAAGTCGAGGTTTGTCAAGAGTATGTTAATGGTATTACCGACCTAGGAAGGATTTATATGAAAGTGAGGTGAATGTGACAGTGGGTTATGTGACAGGGTAGTCGATAACTGTTGTCCTCACACTCTGTCTCTGGCTACGGAAGGATAGTTCGGGGTGGGGTGTGACAAAAACCCTACACGAAATTGCCCTAGATCTCTTCTTCTACCACCCCTTGACATCCAGCTGAAGAGTCGAATCAATTTGAGCTTGGAAAATGGAAGAGAACCTGTCAACAAACTCACCTATTTAATTTCTTCTTCCACCGACTCCTTCCACTCCCACATTTTTTTTTTTTTTAATTTCCTTTCTTTCCTTTTTCCTTTTCCATCCTTTCCTTTTCTTTGTTTATTTTCTTTAGTTTAAATAAATAATTAAATAAGTAATCCGCTTTCTCCTCTTCTTCCTTTGATCTACAAGAGAAAAACAACTTAGTCTACTTCGGTACTACGCATTTATGTTAAACACTTACAAATGAAAGTAGCGTTTACAAAAATGGCACGAACCTGAAAGGAGAAAAATTACCATATAAAATGAAGTCGAAATAGAAGTATTGGGTTAACATTGACAGCAACAACTAGGACATGGTATTTTATGCATGTAGGTAGTTTAAGCCTCTTTAGCAATGCATTCAAACTGAGAAGTGGGGTTCGAAAGAGCAAAAATTATTGGTCTCTGCAATCCACAATAAAATTACTGTCAACATATTTTCTCTTTTGAATCTACATAAAATGCAAGTGGGTTAATTTTGCAAATAAAATACCTCCTTAATGGCGGCTATGACCTCCATAACCTCTTTAGTAAATGTCCTTCCCATGCCTGATGTCCCAATCAACACTGTTGGTTTGATATCCACAACCTTTTTTTGACATCTCTAGAGTAATGAGTTCTGCAATCCCTATACCAGCCTATAAAGTAACAAAAGCTAGACAAGTCAATCGAGAAGAAAATGGTAGCTCATAGACAGTTGACTACTTAGAGAGTTCTATATAATATAAATTTTACGAAAGACAACCTTTCCAACACCAAGAAATAAGAGTTTATGGTCAGCCAATGTTCCACCATCTAGCTTCAAAGCTGCAACAAGCCCTGCAAGGACCATTGATGTTGTCCCCTGTTCAGTAGTAATTTACACAATAGAATGCCAAATTTGAAATATTAAGTATTAAGTATAACACTAGAATTATTGAATAATAACCTGAATATCGTGTTAAAAACAAGATGTGTCTTGCTATATTTTTCTAACAGATCAAAGACATTGTGGTTGGCAAAGTCTTCAAACTGGCAATTGGGTAGGCCATTATGCAGGGCAGAGAACCAAAAGTACAAGCTTTGTTTACATTGTGTATCATTACAATTGTACCTGAATGAGGATTTTCTCTCCATAATTTTTTTTGACTGCCATTATGAATTTTTGGATAAGAGCGAGAGTGAGAGAGAAAGAGCGAGAGGGAACGAGAGCGAAAGAGCAAGAGTGAGAGAGAAAGAGAGAGAGCAAGAGAGATAAGAGTGATTGTGAGCGAGAGCAATAGAGTTGGTCCTGTCGAAGTTTTGCTCTTATCGCTCTCGCTCTCGCTTTCGCTCTCACTTCCTTTCCTCACTCACAATCACTCTTATGTCTCTCGCTCTCTCGCTCTCTCACTCTTTCTTTCTTCACTCTCGCTTTTGCTTTCTCTCGCTCTCGCTCACTAGAGTTCGTTGCGTCGAAGTTTAGGCTATCCGTACAAATTCTCCCAAAATCTTAGTACTACTTTCTAATCATAACCATTAGAGAAATTTAATGTAAATGTGAATAAATAATGAAAAAGAGAAGAAAAGAACTTGGGAAAACGATGAAAAACTAACCCAAATTCGGATTGTCGTCTTTTACATCGAGATCACAACTTTTGAAACCTGACAAACTCCAAATATTTTTTTCTATCTACAGTAGATCTGAAGGAATCGAATTCCTAGCAGAAGCAAATGATCGCCTTGTGCCATTAAATTTATTTTTGGAAAATCAAAATTACAGAGAACATATAACAAGTATAAACAACTGTATTAGCATGCTTTTAAAGAAGAGTTAGAGATTAGAAGGTTTCTACCTTTGAAGACCGTCTTCGTTGTGGGAAACTTCTTCTCCAAAACACGAACCGGTGAGAACTCCAACAAAGGCAAGAACTTTTCTTCTTTGGGAACACCACCACGATGGAAACCTTTGTATTCTCCGGGAAGAATCAAAGGAGTTGTGGGCTCTCTTTGAATTTTGGTAAGGAAAAGATTTGTGTGTAGAAGAGAGAGTTGGAGAGGGAGAGAAGTTGAATTTCACAGAACTCTTCTGTGTATTTTTCTGTAAACTTCCTCGCCTCTCTAATACGTAAAAACTTGTGAGAGAGAAGAATAATAATAATATAATATTAATTTAATTAAATATATATTAAATCATATTTAATATATATTATTAAATAAAAATAATTAACTAAAAATTAATTAATTAATTAATTAATTAATTAATTAAATATTTCATATTTAATTTAAATTTGAATCATATTCAAATAATCTTATCTCACATAACCTATAGTTTTAATATGAATCTCATTCATATTGATTTTAACCTATAGTTTTTATTTGAATCTCATTCATATAATTAATATTTAAATCTCATTTAAATATTCATCTCTCTTATAATATAAAGTATAAATTTTGATTTTCGTTCAAAATAAACTTTATATTATAATGTATCTATATACATTATGCTAATTGTATCACATACAATTAATTCCCTTATTAATTTGAACATATCAAATTAAACCAAAATATTTGATTCTTATACTAAGCCTTTATGAGCTAGTAAGGGGACCTTATGTACCTATAGTTAGAAGCTCCCATGATATGAGATTAATCAATTAAACTCTTTAATTAGATTAATTAATATTCATTAATTGTAGGTTACTCCACTAAAAACTTATAGTTGTACTCTTCGCACTATAGATATATTTCTATGTCCACGGAATTTACTAATCAATAATAAGTCGACCATTCAAAAATTACTTATAACTACAACTGGGTCAAATTACTGTTTTACCCCTGTAGTTATATCTAACACCTTTAAGTACCATTGATCCCTCCAGTGAACAAACTGTTTATAGTCCGACTATAAACTAACCCCTCTCGAGCCAGTGAGAGGGTGAGGCCTCATTATTCAAGACCCAGAATCAGCCCTTAAGGGAGTAATTTATCTAAATACCCTGAACACGTGAAGAAGTGAATTCTATCTTGTGAAGATATGTTCCTAGCTCCCTAATCAGATAAATCCCCAAAATAGTAGGTATATTAAGTCGGCGATTTGGCCACTCTCACCCATACTGATAAAAGGATTGCCCTTATAAACAGGAGTTCATAACTCACTCAGAATTCAACTCAAGTTACCTATAGTTATCCTATGAAATGTTAATTTCTATAATTAATGGCATTACAAAGAGAAATTAAACATTTTATGGTTTAGTATTGTACAAACTTGTTGTATAGGATAACCCCACTCACATGTCTCTACATGAACGATTAAGACCAAATCATTTGTAACACTTTACAACTCCTTGTAACAATTACAAAGTGGGTTGTATCCATAGTATTATCAGAATAAGACACCCAACCTTATTCCTATACTACAGATCTTTTTGATTATTACTTAAACATGATCCAACTTTGTATGTTAACCACATACATGTTTAAGTTTACATAAAATAACCATGGAATCTTAGTTTATTGGATTGAGTTAATGCATAAAAGAGATAAAATAACTTCTTATTTTATTCAATAAATAAAATGTACATACAATTTACAAAACTACAAGACCCAAAAAGATATAGAACACACTAGTCTCAACAAGGTCAACCACCACTTGGAGTTGATGCTCAGCTGCCAATTGAAGCCATGGTAAGTCGCCGCTTGTTCTGTAGATCAGTCGTTGTTCAATAGCCGTCGTCAGCCACCATTGGATTGCCATCGTCAACCGCCGTTCAATAGTTGTCGTTAGGTGTTGTCAAATGTCGTATAGTAGTAGCACTTGAAGAAGTCGCACCGTTTAGAACACTCGGTAGTCGATCCAATCCTCGGTAGAATGTGCTTGAGAGAAAAAATTGTTTGAGATGAAAACCTAGGCAAAACAACGTTGTTGTTAGACAGATATCAAGTTCCCCGGCAACGGCGCCAAAAACTTGTTTGTGAGACGCAAAGACTCGCTGATGCGTCTCTATCTATTGTTTGTTATTAAGCTTCCTATGTGTTTAACATGCTATGCGTTGAACATGCTTAATGTTATGCGTTTATGATCTGTCAAGTTTTCCTATCCTTTACCCAAATATAAGCAAAAAAGTAGGTTTTCTCAGTGAGTCCGAGGTCGAACACAGAGACTATGCTGATTCTATAATTAATTGGATTAGTTGAGTTGTAGTGGTAACCAAAAATAGTTGAGAAAGGATGCGTTTAATTAAAGAAAGCGATAACATGTACACTAAACTAAAATGTGGAAGATGGTAAGGTATGCGACACAGCAAAGTCAGCTAAGTGGATTAAATGAATGGATAAATACAGGGTTCGGGTTGGTTAACGTCAAAAATCAGAAACACATGGTAATAGTCTGTTCATACTTGTGACTCTTCTCCCGGTTGTCAGCCGCTATGCGTTATAACGCATAAGAGAGTGTTAAGTACCAAGGTTATTCCTATAGACAGGTAACACTTCTTGGCCTTGTCAATTGAGTTCCACAATCACTTACCCTCTCGAGCAGTCTGATTATTACTACTTATATCGATTAGTTAGATGGACATAAGTATCGGATTAAGTTTGCAATTGAAAAGATGCAATTGTTACACTATGGTTCTTATTTAGATGCTAACGCAACCCATGACCCTTGAAAGATTAGTTACTCATGGATTCAAAGTAATAAGTGGAAAGTGTAGAGAAATGGATAGACATGGAAGAATTGTAGATTGATGAACAAAATACAATTTTAGACAGCTCCATGTCTTGACACAAATCTAAAATCAAGCTAGAAAAAAAAAGATAGAAAGCAGGAAAGGCGTCAATGTCTTGAGTCGCCGGAATGGAATCGTGAGGTTCTGCTGTGAAGTGGTTAGGCGGAGGGAAGACTCCTCTCTCGAGCTATTCGTCTCCGGTTGTCGTATGGAGAGAACTCTGCTGTCACTTAGGAATTCTTCCGAGAATCAACAACCCTTTTTTAGCTTGCAGGTCTGTCCTTTTATAGATGCTGCATTCGTAATCAATTGCAAATCTACGTGATTGGAGGGAATTGATGTCGTGCGTCTATCTCGGCTAATTGCGTAACTTTTAGTTCAATTTAGATCCACCACTTTAGCCACAGATCATGCATGTCAATCTTCCGACAATCTCTCAAGATTCTGATATGATTTTCCGCTACCTTGCGTTTTTGGTCGTTATGCGTCCATGGAGAATTTGGGTTCATGCGTTCACTCATGTCGTGTGCTAACGCATCATTCTGCGTTGAGCGGGTGTCAACGCGTTCACAAGTTGCCAGCGCATAGTCCTATGTTACGAAGTTGCCAACGCATCTACATGTTGCTCGCGTTCCTGCGTTAAAACATGCGTTTTAGGCTCAAAAAGTTATAAAATAATTATCTTCATCAATTTATAAGAGTAGAACGCATAGGAAGATTTATCAATAGAATTTAACATAAACTATCGCATGATTCTCTATTTAATCTCTATTTTCCTAAGAGAAAGGCTGTAATAACTTGTATTTCTACAAGTTATCAGACGTCGTTTCAATAAATATAAAAATCATATTAGTGTTAGTTCTAAACTGCCATCTTATTCGACCAAGAACGACGCCGTTTCAAACCGCTATCTTATTCATCCGCACTATGCCCAAAACTATGTCGTTTATACTATATATAAAAATCATAAAATTAAAACTAAATTAATGACATTAGATGGCGGTTCTAAATTGCCATCTTTTCCAAACTATTTGACATGTCTTTTTCCTGCATTTTGATGACATTAGATGGCAGTTTAAAACCGCCATCATATGTCTATCTTTGATGATAGTTCTTAACTGTCATCTTATATGAAATTTTTGTAAAAGTACAAAAGTTTATGTAAAATGAGGCGCGTTTTTCTAAAACTAACATCATAGAGTCAATTTGTCATCGTTTATAAAATATCAACTGACATCTAAAGCCAAAATTGTTGTAATAGATCTTTATGATTGTGAGAGTGAGCTCGTTGACTGCACAAAGATGGGCCACGTGGCAGTTTGTGAAATGTGCTAGGTTCAACTTTTTCAAAGAATATGTCATTTTCAAGAATAGTTGAGAAGATTGCGACTCTCTTGGTTCTCAAAAAACTGCAACCCATAAAAAATGACGTCCAAGGAGAAGAAGAACAAAGCTTGAACGTAATGCCGATAATCAAGGAGAAGAACGACCAAGTGATCAACAACGAAGAGAAGAATGTTTCCCTTGTATTTGTCCCATGCTTTCTTTTCTTTTATCACATTGGTGACAATGTTCGATTTTAAGTTGATGGTGGGGTATGTTTGTGTTCTGACTGTAGCCCTTGAGCATCTGAGCTTGTACTAAATTTTGCGTGCTTTCATTGCATGTTGGCTCATTTATGTTTGGTTCGTTATGGTGACTAGTCTATGATACACTCCCTCGTGATTTAACTTGTATGAGATATTGTTTGATTTGAGTAATCATCATTTTTAGCCCTTTTTTTTTTTAAAAAAAATCATATTTCTCATGCTCGGTTAATTTCTTTGTCTGCATACATTAGGCCTTACATGCTTAGAATTGCATTACTTGGCTTGTATGTTTGTTGTCACCTCGAAAGGGCTCACTGATTAGAGAATGTCTTGCATGATAGGTTGCAATGTAATATTGATTAAGAAAATTGATTTATATACCTGCTAAAAAAAACTCAACTGAGAAAATTATTTGCACTGAACAAAATATAGCAAAAAAAAAAAAAAAAATTGTGAACTTGTAATGTTTATGCATGACTAGAAGTAGAAAGAGTTGCCTTTTCTGTGATAAGTTAGGACACTTATGAGAAAAGGAGTATAGTTTCCTGCAATAAATGTGGGAAAGCTAATGTCCCTAAGTAAAAAGAATGCAAGTTAAGGCCCTAGAGTTTATTTCAGGCACTTTAGTTGATATATTGCTATCTTGAATGTTTTGATGCTTAATGGTTAGTGCTTGAGCCAGAGTACGGGAAAAATGAATTGAGAGCCATTTAAAATTTGGCTTTTGGGGCTTGATTAGCGAGGCTTTGAATTTCATCTTGCATGAATAGGTTTAGAATCATTTTTAAATTGTGCTTCATGAATTATTATGATTTGATTATATTGTTGATTGCAAGTTGATCCTTGTAGACTATTAAGACTTGAGTAATGAACCATGCATAATTGAGTGAGCATGATTTTTTGAATGACTATCTATTTTATTCTACCTTGTTTGAGGATGATCAAGAATTAAGTTGGGGGTGTTTGATAGCACCGTAAATGTGCTATCTTGCTCCGCTTAATTCGAGATTGTTCCTTGGTTTTACTTGTTTATTTGGCCATCTTACAAATATCAAGCACTAATAGGTAGAATCGGGAGCTAGCAATTAATTGGAGCTAAAACAAACCAAAACCCAGGAAATAGAAAGCCAAAATGAATATTTTGCCCGTGAGGTCATGGCGCAACAATGCTTTTTCCTGAGAATGAAACGTTTTGGTAAAAGTCGTTGGTGTCACAACGCTTTGATGTTCGCCAACATAAAACTCCCATCAAGGCCACAATGCTAAACCATAGCGCCGCAGCGTCATCGCAATTTCATAAAAGAGTCTTCAAATGCCTAGGTCAAATTACAATCGATACCCGCCGACTAGGATAAAAAATTCTCTCCACCTTTCCTCTCCTTTTCATCTGTTATGCATCGAAACTCCTCCCCATCGATCGACATGTCAATTGGGCCAAGGTAACCTTGTTCTAGCTTGGGTTTCTAGGATTTTTCCCTTATTTCATGTAATTGTGAGTTTTTGAACTGATTTATTGTAATTGTTGGTTTTAATTCTGTTATCATTGAACTTTCATCATATGTCGGACGCTTGGGGAGGTATGGTTACTGATTTTTTATTGATATTTAATCCATTACATTTGGTTGCATGTTAATTATAAAAAGCAATAGGTTATGTTAGCTTGCAAATCAATTTAGATGAGTATTGACTTAACCAACCTAGAATTGAACCAAACAAATGTTTAATTGGGCACTTAATAATTAAGCATTCACCTTAACATTCCCTAGATCATAATGCAATTAGGTACTTTGAACATGCATGCTTCCATCTTTTCAAATTAGACTAGTTAGTTGCTTAGGACAAATTAATTAGCATTTCTAATTACTTTGGTTAGGTGTAAGCAATAATTTAAATTCAGTGGTGATAATCCGATGACCAATTACATTGAAAAAGGAAAATTCGTTAAAACCCAAGCTAGGTCCTTCTAATATACTTAGGGTTGGCAACGAGGGTGAAGCGAGGCAAGTGAGGGTTCCCCATTGCCGCCCCCGTGGGGGGAATTTACCCTCATTCCCACCCTCATGGGGGGAATTTACTGTCACGCCCTCTTTCTAAGATTATTTCATGAAAAAGCTTATTAAGGAAAGAAGTAGAACAAGAATGGTTGTGCTCGAGTGTTAGTTTACATAGGCCGTTGAGGGAATTTGAATTAGAAGGATTTGATAGAAAGGCTGAGTTGAACGAATTGTTAAATCAAAGTAATTCTTGAAGTTAAGAATTATTTTAAGTAGGATAAACAGAACAGGAGAACGCAACCATGATTTTAAGCTTAGAAGTAAGGCCGTTGGAAGAAAAGAAACCTCATCAAGTGATGGGCAGGGTTAAAAGAGTAGTTGAGAAGTAAGTGAAGTTGGACGCATACTTAGTGAAAAACCATGTTGGACCGGCATGTAATTGAGGCAAACGTATGGTATTATGCGGTAGAGAAACGCGGCAAGCCTTATCAGACATTTGGGAAGTTGGCAAGTTGAGAAGGAACTATGAAATGGGCAGTAGTTAGAAAAGTGGCCTAAATAGTATGGAGCAGAAGTGGCTAAGTGTTAGCCATGCGTTAGTGGAGCTATGCGTTGAGAATTTGCTGAAGGTCACTAGGCGTTGACGGCCATACGGCGTTGACGGCCACAAGGTGTTGAAAGTCACTATGCGTTGAAGGTTGGTATGTATTGGTACCTTAGAAGAAGGGCCGAGAGAATCATGCGTTAAGTAGCTATGCGACGACTGGGCGCTGAACAATTGTAAAATAAGTGTAAGCTATGCGCTGCTGAAGCTTTGCACGGAAGGTTGAGTCGGCCAACCTAAGTAAGGAGGTGATGGCCGTATTGGTGAGTCGGTGATATGTATATATATAAGTGAGTACGCCGACTCAATCAACACTTTTAGACATAATTAGAAGCCAGATTTACCTCTTTTTACAGAAGAACAACGAGGAGAGGTCGAAGAAACAGTTTATGTCGAAGTTAGTAAGAACCAGAACATTTTCATGGTGAAATTGAAGCTGAAACCAGAAGTTTGACGGTTGAGGAAAATCTAAACATCATATGGTGTTCTGAAGACGAATGAGCTGGGAAGTTGAAGCTACCGCGAAGTTTTGAAGGAGGAAACATCCGGAATTTGTGCTACTGTAAAAGCTGTTAGTCGATCGAAGCAATTGAAGTTATTCAAAGATGATTTCCTTAGCGAAGAAAAGATAGAGTTGGAAATCTCGTGGTAAGTTAGAAACTCACTTCTTTACAAGTTTGTAGAAGAAAGATAGATCTGATTTTGGCTGGATTACGATGTTTTGCAGTCTGAGAACAGGTTAGAGAAGGAAGAGGAAGAACAATAACCATCGGGGGTTGCTAGAATAGAAGTATCATTAAAGAATTGGAGGGTGATCAGCGAGATAGGTGTCGCTGGTAACGCAAAGGGGTCTTGCGTCTCACAACTCTCGCTGACTCTCGCTTAGTATCGCTTATTAAGGTAATATCGCTAGTCTAGTGAAGTTGAGTATCGCTGATGCCGCATGGTTAGAAGCAGATAGTCTAAAATCTCGCTCATTATAGGAAGTTGTAAACAAAAGAAAAATTAGTGATAAAAACCCATATCTAAGATATCTAAGCAAACGTAAAGAATATAAGGAGGAATGTTAGAAATGTCTAACATGAAAAAGGTATGTTTACAGGTCAAGAGGAGCTAGGAAAAGCATATAACCCGCTCGGAGCCCGGAATAAGTAGTGAGTAACTTTATGACTTGAGATAAGCTTAAATTCAGTATTATCTTCTATATGTCTAATGCTATCTTTAAAGTATGAGTTGAAATGTACTTTTGTATATGAACTAGCACATATCTTGTTAGATATGAGATTAAACTTAAGACATATCAGATAATGTTCTGAGTTTTATCAAGATAGTTATCAGATGAATGTTCAAGAATTCTGAGATATCATGATTACAGTTAAATTATGCTAAATGTATTATATGTGCTTTTGTACTAGAGAGAGAGTCAAATGGGACCCAATGCTGAAGGTTAGATGAAGGCATATGGGCAGCCCTAGTAATTAAATTATATGAAACTCTCACCTAAGGATTTAAAAACGGTGAGTGAGTAATTTCCTGGGACCCTAGTACCGAAGGACATGGGAAGGTACACGGGCAGCCCGAGATTAGATAGATTTATGAGCAGAATAGAAGGGATTTGACGCTGATGTGTTGAGATTACTCCACACAGCTAAGGCTTACTGACGTTGGGTGCGTTGAGTTCGCTCCGCCTCAACAAAGGTTTAATGAAAAGAAAATCATTTATGTACTGATAGTGTTCTACAGGTTACAGTCATTTATAAGGTTATGAAGCGTGATGTAAGGCATGATTAAGCAGCTCATATCAAAGATTGTAGTTATGATGTTATTGAGTTTATATTTTAGTAGTCACTCATTGAGCAATGTAGCTCATAGATTTTGTTTCTTTGATGTTTCTTTTCTAGGTAGCAAGCGTGTTCGGGGTGCCTAGCCTACCATCAAGATCCGTCTGTGCCAGAATAGAATTTTGTAATTTGGAAATCTGTAAACCTCATCCCTTAGTAGAAGTTGAACTTAGTTTGAGTGGCATATGTGAGTTTCACCAGACATATTTGTAAACTCTAAACATGGTCTTTTAAAACTTACTTATGATGCGATCTTATTAAGAAATTTTGTATAACTGTTGTAAGGCCGAGCATTTCACTGTCTAGTTATGATATAAAAATGCATTTAAAACAGGGTATAATTGATAAGCACTTGAAAATTGCTTATTATTCTCTCAAATTAAGGGAGTTTTATATTAGATTTCACTTGTTTGCTAGTGATTTTCAGGTTAAAACGAGGAAAATTAGAAGAAACGACTAAAAGATCAAAACCGAGCAAGAATATGGTGAAAAAGAGCTGAAAAACGCATCCTTGTTGAAACGCATGATGCGCCGCGGCGCTGAAGCAAAAACGCATCATCATGAACGCAGAGTAGCAACGCGGCGCTGGGAAGGCGCTACCTCGACACATCCTTGAAGAACGCAAGACAGCGTCGCGGCGTTGGACGGCGCTGCCTCGACGCTAAAACCCGAGAGCAACTTATTTTTGGTCACAACCCTAGCGCCGCGGCGCTATGCGTCAGCGCCGTGGCGCCAACGTTAATTAAACAAAAAGTTTTGCTTTTTTAGGTTAAATTTTAGGCGGCCAAACTCTATAAATTTAGGGGTTTTCAGCAGCAAAAAAGGGGGCAATTATCAAGAAGATCAAGAAAGTTGCAGAACAAAAAGAAAGATCCAAAAAGGTGAGAATTAATCTAGAGTTCCAAGAGTGAGTTAGCCGCAAGGAAGAGGAAAAAAGTTCGAGATAGTTTTGGTGCCCTTCGAAGTCCAACGCGAGAGCCAAGGAGTTCGTGACGGTGCTGCCTCAATCAAGAACCTCTTTTCAGTAGAGTTTCCCTATTCTTTACACTCTTTCTTTGATTCTTTTTGCAATATGTTGCTTTACGCTATGAGTGGCTAAACTCTTTAGCTTTAGGGTTTTTGATGAATTGTTTGTGAATTCATGATAACTTTGTAGACTCATGGTTTTGTTCAATTAAATATGCTTTTCATTGTTATTGTGTTTAATTCTTGAAGATTGGCCACCTTCACATGTTAGGTTAGATGTATGATCGAGTGATTATATATTTAATTTGATCTATAACAATGAATCATTGTTAATCTATCACGAGAGTAGTTAGGTTTACAATGAAAGTTGCTAAAGACTAGTTTTAATGCCATGTAATTTTGTATTGGTTTTAAGAGATTAACTATCAATCAAGTTGCATGAGAAAGAGTTGTCTTTGAGAGAAGATAACTTGGAATAAAGTTTCTAGACTTAGGCATAAGAATTAAGTCCATGAAATCTATAATTTTGCATGATGAAACAAACAAGGATTTGAAACCCTAGAACTCTCTTTGACTCTTGCAATTCTCCCTTTGATATTTTCTTGGCTTGATTTTTCTTTTTCCCAAAAACAAAATTTGAATTTCAATCCTCAAATAAAATTGATTCAACTCTAGAATAGCTAAATAACTTAAACCTTCCCAATTAGATCTCTAGTGGAAATGATACTCGGACTTAACCGTTTTATATTATAACTTGACCCGTACACTTGTGGTTAACACACAAAGTGGCACATCAATAATAGAATACAGATTAGGTAACACTCACTCCTAGGTATAGATATAGAAGTATATATATATTATCTAGGGTGGGGGTGTTACATTTACTCCCATCCCCGCCCTTGTCCCCGCCATTTGTAGGCGGGAATTCCCCGTCGGGAAAACAAGTCCTGTGGGGACCCATTCCTCGAGAGCGAGACAGTAAAAGCGAGACTGTGAGAGAGCGGGACCGAGAGCGACACGCGATGCAGATGGGGTCGGGGACGAGGTTGGCGTTGGCTACTACAACTTAAGAAAAAAAATATAAATTTTAAAAAATGAGGTGTACGTAATTAGGGTTTTGTGTGACATATGGGTATTGGGTAGTAAATAGTAATTTCGACTTTTATTTTATTTTTTAAACTAATTGTTAATTATTTCCCTTTGGGCGAGAGAGAGTGAGAACGAGACCAAGAGCGAGACAGAGTAAGAGCGAGAGCGAGAGATAGAGCCAACGAGAAGGCGAGATCTAAAGACAGCGAGAGGGCAAAAGAGAGAGCGAGACATCTTTTATATATATATATATTAACGGGGGCTGTCGAGGATATATCAAGACGGGGTCGAGACTGGGGACGAGGCGAGGATACCCTCCCCGTCTCCGCCCTAACCCCGGACGGGTACCTGGGGAATCTCTCCAGTTTGATCCCCGTCCCCGGTTAAACTAGGGATACCTTCCTTGACCTCAGACGGGTACTATTGTTAGTGGATTTCTATTTTCGATTTAAATTGAGTTTCATAGCTTTTTGCACAAAAATAGATATAATTTCCGTACAAAGATGCGTCGAGAATTACTCAAGTATGATCATGATTAAGCAAGTTTTCCTATTAAAGAGCCCAAGTATAAGCTCTTATAGGTTTCCTGGTGAGTCTAGGGTCGAACACAGGGATTTGTAATAACAAGGCGTTGAGAATAGATGCATGACTATGCGGTGAACTATACATGTAATATGTGCATGATTGTATGTATTTAAAACTATACATAAAGAATGAATAAAATTTCATACAACTAAAAATGAGGTGGATGCGGCAAGGGTTAGTCAAATGTCATTTAGTGTCAGATAGCATGTGTTGAGAATGACGGTGGGACCATGCGATAAAAATAGAATTAACGCAGCAGCTAGTTATTACTTAAACATATCTAAGTATAATTACATACCAACAAACTTTGAGTTTGTGAATCAATCTCTCAATGTTTCGACGACACATAATCTTATCTCTAAGACGCATGGTAAGTTTGTGTTAGTAAAAGATGAACTACATCTCTGCACCTCATCTAGTCCTGATAAATGCTAAAGATTAACCATCCACTCTCTCAAGCTAGACAGTCGTGCTTGCTACTTTTGTTTGTCAGACAAAATTATGCAAGCTAATGATATGCATTAATCATGATGTAACATACTTAATATTGCAAGCTAATGATATGCATTAATCATGATGTAACATACTTAATATTGCTTAAGAAAAACTAACTTCTAACATCTAACTCATTTAGCATTCAAACAATATGGTGTAAGGTATTTAATATGGAAATAAATGGAAGATAATCGTCAATCAAACTCATATTAAGAAAATAAACCATTCTCTCGAATGTCATTAACAAAACATAAGTAAGAAGGAGGGAAATGGAGATAAAACAGAAATGAAAGGCGTCAAGCCGCCACTGGCAACGTCTTGCTTCATGGAGGCTTGAGATGGTTGCTATCTGATACATAAATTTCATAGGGTGAAGGTTCTCACTCACTGGGAGACGACTCTGAAAGTTATCAGAATCCTTCTCTTAGAAGAGTTCGAAATGGAGGCTGGTTATGGTGAGGGAGAATTTGTGCAGAGCTTTCGCCTCTTGAACTCGTTTCTCTCCTCCCTCCCTTTTGAATGGAGAAACTTTGGGCTATTTATAGGCGTTGAAAAGTTGAAACTCATGATGACCTCATACCTTTCCATTAAATTCCCTGCCCTGCTGCGTAGACTTTTCACATTGTCGGCCCATTGGTTATACCATGATCTGATAACGTGTTGTCCTTTTGCATAATGACATGATAGTTTTTTGCCCAGCGTCTGTATCTACTTTTTCTCAACGCATGGTCTTAACGCATAGTCTCGACGCATGGGTTTTCACTTGTTCTCGCAGCAGCTTCGTCTCTAGTACTTGGGTTATTTGCGCCTCTTTTCTTCTTAACCCTGCGTTAAGAATAGAAAAGCTCATAATTTTTCAAGTATTTTCTTTTGTAAATAGTGCCAACGCATGGTAGTACATTTTACATAATTCAACTACCAAAATCATGCGTTTAGCTCTAAAGTTACCCTAATTAATTCAGATAGTGACTATAATAACTTGTAGAATGCAGGTTTATAAGGATTCACCGAGCTTGTTTAGCAATAAGGGCTTGATTAAAACCCTCAAGGTCTTTAAAACCCATCCCACCATACTCTGTTGGAATGCACATCATCTTCCAACTCATCCAATGGATTTTCTTTTCCCCAGCCAAAGACCCCCACCAAAATTGGGCCATTTTCCTAAACAAATTGTTCCAAAGGGTCTAATGTTACTTGTTACTCTTGTGGCAAAATTGGTCATAAAGTTAATACTTGCTGTTTGCTAAGAACGAATCTTGGTAATGTAGGAACTAAATTTAAATAGGTTAAAAAATCTTTGGTCACTAACAGTGAAGGACCCAAGAAATGGGTACCAAAATCTTTGGGTTGAGCTTTCTTTGTAGGTGTAATCTTAAGAAGCAATTGGCTGCTTGAACTTCAATTATGGAATTAATTCAAATTGGAGCAACTATTATAGCTTGCTTGTTGAATCTAAGCTTGTAGGTGAAATTGTGTATTCGGTAACTTTCATTTTTTAAATTATTGAGATAGTTATTCTTTTGGTAGTTTTGTAAAAATTATATCTCTAGAATGGTTTTATAAGATGAGAATTTGAGACCTTGTGATAGCTCTCAAAAAGGGTCATTTTTATGTCCTTAATTTCCTTTGTTTGTTATGTTTTATATGATAAAATTTCTATTTTTGTAGGAATTTGAGCAAATCATGCACCTCAGAGTGCTATGGGGTGTTCAGGGTTGATTTGGAGCTATAAAAAATGAAACCAAGCACCTAAAGCTCAAGGACGCAAAAATGATGAAAATACCTTTGGGGCAAGCGTAGAGCAGAGTGCAGTTATGTTGTGCTTTACGCTTAAAGGTAGAGAGTAGCTTTGGCAAGAGCACAATGCCAAATTTTTATGAAATGGGCAAGCGCGTGCACAGTGACGCTCGAGACCTACGTTTCGATTTCTACCCAGAGTGTAACGACACTTCATTAGAGCGCAGCGACGCTCTCCCTGATTTTATATATAATCTCTTCTTTTTTAGGGTTTTTAGGGGGTGGGTGATAAGCACTTGAAAAGTGCTTTCTATCCTCTCAAATTAAGGGAGTTTATATTAGATTGCACTTGTTTGCTAGTGTTTTTCAGGTTAAAATGAGGAAAATTAGAAGAAAAGACTAAAAGATCAAAACTGAGCAAGAATACGGCGAAAAAGATATGAAAAACACAAAATGGCAAAAATTGGGGCAGCGCCATAGCGCTAAAACCCGAGAGCAAACTTTTTTGATCGTAGCCCTAGCGCCGCGGCGCTCTCCAACAGCGTCGCGACGCCATTCCAAAATCTTCAATAGCGTCGCGGCGCTATAGACCAGCGCCAGCCCCGCGACGCCAGTTTTCCTTAAATGAAAATGTGTTATTTTTTGTAAGTTTTTGGGCGGCCAAACTCTATAAATTTGGGGGTTTCCAGCAACCCAAATCATCAAAGAAAATCAAATAAAATCAAGGAAGTTACAGACCTAAACAGACACAAAAAGGAGAGAATTGAGTAAGAGTTCAAAGAGTGAGTTAGTTGCAAGGAAGAGGAAAAGAGTTCGAGATAGTCGTGGTGCCCTTCGAATTCCGATGTGAGAGCCAAGGAGATCGTGACAGTGCTACCTCAATCAAGAGCCTCTTTTCAGTAGAGTTTCCCTTTCTTTACACTCTTTCTTTGTTTATTTTGCTTAAACATGTTGCTTCAAGCTATGAGTGGCTAAACTCTTTAGTTTTAGGGTTTTGATGATTTGTTTATGAATTTATGTTGATCTTGTAGACTTTTATGGTTTTGTTGGAATGATTATGCTTTTCATTGTTATTGTGTTTAATTCTTGTGGATTGGTCATCTTCACATGTTAGGTTAGATGTATGATTGAGAGATTGTATGTTTAACTTGATCTATAACAATGAATTATTGTTAATCTATCACGAGAGTAGTTAGGTTGACAATAAAAGTTGCTAAAGACTATTTTTAATGTCATATAATTTTGTATTGGTTTTAAGAGATTAATAATCAATCGAGTTGCATGAGAAAGGGTTGGTTATGAAAGAAAATAACTTGGAATTAAGTTTCTAGACTTAGGCACAAGAATGACAATAAAATCCAAGAAATCTATAATATTGCATGATGAAATAAACAAGGATTCATTACCCTAGAACTCTCTTTGACTCTTGTGTTTCTCACTTTAATACTTTCCTTATTTGATTTATTTTCCATAACTCATAATATTCAATTTCAATCCTCAAATAAAATTAATTTAACTCTAGAATAGCTAAGTAACTTAAACCTTCACAATTGGATCTCCAGTGGAACGATAGTCGGACTTAACCGTCTTATATTATAACTTGACCCGTACACTTGCGGTTAACACTAAAAGTGCGCATCAGTGGGATGTGACACCCTATCCTTTGACCTAGTTGCTTAAATGGATCACAAGCCTGTAAACTTGGAAGAAAACCTAGGCTTGTGCAGTTAGTCAAATTTTGGCCAGTGAAGTAGGTACCATGCGTTGAGTTGAAGGAAGAGGAAGAAAAGTGTTTGTGTCAAATTTGAGTTTTGGGTTGAGAATAAGCCATATTTGAGTTTGGAAGAAAACAATGTTAAGCGAATTTTGAGACTTGGACAATAAAGTGACCTATGGACTTAGGAAATTTTCTAAGTATCATAACTATGCTTGGAGAACTCAACTATACTATGAGAAATCTATAGTTAGACGCATAGCTTGAGGAAAGAGAAGAAATCTCACTAAGTGTTTAAGGAAGAAGAGTTAGAAGCATAGTTGGAAGCTAGTAGTAAGTTGGAGATACTCTTGGAAGGAGAACTACCATGTTGGACGCATAGTAGGTGAAGTTGGACGCATGATTGATTGCTCCACTTTAAGTGTTAACCACAAGTGTACGGGTCAAGTTATAATATAAGACGGTAAAATCTAAATATCGTTCCACTGAGGATCCAATTGTGAAGGTTGAAGTTACTTAGCTATTCTAGAGTTGAATCAATTTTATTTGAGGGTTGGAATTGAAATTGTGAATTATGGAAAATATAAACTAAATAAGGAAAGTAATAAAGTAAGAACACAAGAGTCAAAGAGAGTTCTAGGGTAATGAATCCTTGTTTATTTCATCATGCAATATTATAGAATTCATGGATTTTATTGTAATTCATACGCCTAAGTCTAGAAACTTAATTCCAAGTTATTTTCTCTAAAAAAACAACCCTTTTCTCATGCAACTCGATTGACTACTAATCTCTTGAAACCAATACAAATTACATGGCATTAAGAATAGTCTTTAACAACTTTTATTGTCAACCTAACTACTCTCATGATAGATTAACAACAATTCATTGTTATAGATCAAGTTAAACATACAATCTCTCAATCATACATCTAACCTAACATATGAAGGTGGCCAATCCTTAAGAATTAAACACAATAACAATGAAGAAAGCATAATCATTCCAACAAAACCATGAAAGTCTACAATATCAACATGAATTCATAAACAATTCATCAAAACCCTAAAACTAAAGAGTTTAGTCACTCATAGCTTGAAGCAACATGTTCAAATAATATAAACAAAGAAAAAGTGTAAAGAAAGAGAAACTCTACTGAAAAGAGGCTCTTGATTGAGGTAACACCGTCACAATCTCCTTGTCTCTCACGTCGAAACTCGAACAACACCATGACTCTTTTGAACTCTTTTCCTCTTCCTTGCAGCTAACTAGGCTCTTTTATGAATTCTCACTCAATTCTCTCCTTTTTGTGTCTCTTTTGGTCTATAGATTGATGGTGAATTCATAATTAGGGCTGCTGGAAACCTCCAAATTTATAGAGTTGGCCACCCTTAAGAACTTCCCAAAAATACAAAAAATGTATTTATGGAAACTGGCGTCGTGGCGCTGGTCTATAGCGTCGCGACACTGCCCCATTTTTGGCAAACATGAGCTATTCTTCTCTTTTTCTCTGTGTTCTGGCTCGGTTTTGATCTTTTGGTCTTTTCTTTTAATTGTCCTCATTTTAACCTAAAAACCACTAGCAACCAAGTGAAATCTAATATAAACTCCCTTAATTTGAGAGAATAGAAAGCACTTTTCAAGCACTTTTCAATGATGACTTCTTTTAGAGGAAAAATTAGTTAAGTGTTGAAGTGTTGGAAGGAAACCTAGGTCTTGGAAAAGAAGGAGAAACGCATAGAACAAAGTTGAAGAAGGAAACCTAGTCCTACCTAGGGTTGAACGCATAGACCTTTCTTCAAGAAGAATTTGGTTAAGTCTTGGATGATTTGGAGAATTGAGAAGCAACCATAAAGGAGGAAAAGTAAGCTTGAACGCATAGTTGGTGCAATGATGGAAAAATGGCTAAGTATAGAAGGCATAGAAGAGAAAAGTTGGAAACATAGCCTCGGGAGTCACCCCATGGACGCATGAGTGAGCTACCAAGGAGTCCATAAGGCCATAAAAGAAGTTTTGGACGCATGGACTATAGGGTGGACGCATACCAAGAGTTTCACACACATAAGTAGAGCTTTGTGGGTAGAAATTTGGTTAAGTGTGGGAACCTGAGTCTTGGTGGGCACATACCTCCTAAAGAAAGAGATTTTGGCTAAATAATGGACTCGGAGACACATAGGAGAGGAAGTTGGACGCACAAGAAAGCTTGGCAAGGAAATTTGGCTAAGTATAGAAGGATCGGGAGAAGAAAAGAGAACAAAAGAAGCCAAACCTAAAAAGACAACACCATGAACGCATGGTGAAGGAGGGATGAACGCATGATCCCTATCCCGGGACTAGGTTGGACACATGGTTGCGTCTTTGGTGTTAAGTGGATTCATTTGGACTTAACACTTCATAAGTAGGAGGTGTCGAGATGCATGATGAGAACATCTGCAAGGAGACATGTGTTTGGACGCATGGATTGGTTATCATGCAAGGTGACATGTGGGAGTTAAGTGTCAAGCTTGGAGGTAGAGTTGGTTGACAAGGTTTGTCATTCAACTTCTATAAATAGGGCAAAGTGTGGAAGAACTCTTACACCACCACAAAGCACTCGTTTTTCACTAGAAGAAGAGAGAAGGAAGGTTGGTACGAAGGCTTTGCATCCAAGAGGGGTGGTTATGCGACCAAGAGAGTTGTTCCTTTGCTGTTGAAGAGTTGTTTGCGTCCAACAGCTGCCCAGGCGTTCAAGGAAGGTTATCTTGCGTCCAATAGGAGTTGCTTGAGGAAGAAAAGAATTGCCCTGCGTCCAAGGGTTAGCCTCTGCATCCAACAAGAAGTTTTCTGGTATTTGAAAGTTGTTTTAGGGTTTTTGAGGTTTCCCAGTTGCTCTTTCTTTAATTCCAGAGGCTCGGGAGAAGCTAGAAGATTTGGAAACCAGAGCAGGAGGAGGAAACCCTAAGGAAACTACATACATTGTGAGTGGTTGATTTCTTTCTGCGGGAGAACTTAATTATATTTCTTATGAATAATTGATAATAGCACGCTTATGAGCTTTTATGTGATAGCATGATATTGTGATAGTATTAATTTGCGTGCTATGGTGAGATATTGATTAGTTGTAGAATATCGAGCTTGTGGATATTGGATTCTAATTCTGATGTTGAAGGATTTTGCGAAGGCATCAATGAACAAGTTGTATTCCAATGCCGAAGTACTGAAAGAAGGCATTGATGATGATGGTCATGATTGGGATCGAAATTTGACACCGCACAGGATAGTCAGAAGGTCGGAACGACCTAGTTTTTGAGCCTGTAGCGGGGATTTCCTCGTGGGACGATCAGAGGGTCGCTAGAGCCTACTTTCTGATCCTACGAGAAGTACCCGAGGGGATGGTCAGGAGGCCGACCAGTTTAGTTTCTGATCCTCAGAGGTAGAACTATGTGCACATAGGGATCACATGGGGGAAACATAGCGGACAAATCAATACAGATTTGATGAAATTAGCTCAGTTGGGTTAGCCAGTGGGAAAAACCAGTCAGGATTTGCTGTGTCGAAGGTGCCAGCAGGAAAGATGATTTTGAGATTAACCCTACGGGGAGGTTTGAGTATGAGCTCAATTTAAATTACAGAAATAATTACGCTGTTTCATTTTACGAGTATTATGATAATCATTATAATGCTGAAAGGATTGGTTGAACCTGAGTTTATTCAATCACTCATTAGGCTTTATTGAAGCTCATCTTTTTCTTATGTTTTTCTTTTCAAGTAGCAGCCGAGTTTCCATTATTGTTCAAAGTCAAGGTCTGCTGAGAAATTATGTGTACTTAGCCATATGAAGCAGTCTAAAAGAGGAACTAGAATCATGTCTTTTGTAAACAGACTTGTAAAACAGTTGTAATAATAAGTTATGTATTTGATTAATGAGTTAGTTTTATTTCTGCCTGTATAAGTTGCATATGATAGTTTTGGGAAAGGTAAAGTTTTGACGGTAGGTATCGCAAGAGGGTCGGTGTCTGCTGTCCTCACGCTCCGTGTCGGCTATGAGGGAGTGGCTCTAGGCGAGGTGTGACATGGGATCTCATAGAGGCCGAGGAGTTCATCGAATTTTCTTCTTCTCCTTCATTTCTTCATTTCTTAGGTTGTAATCATGGATTGGAAGCTCCTTCATCTTCAATCTTTGTCAATGAAGTTGATTAGGTAAGTAATCTTCTAATTCTTGGGAGCAAACTCTTGTGTAATTATTGAGATTTATTTTAATGAATTCCATATTGTGATTATGCCTCTTTGAATCTATTTTTATTCTTTCATGTATGTTTTTGGTTGGATTGATGCACCTTACCTTGAATGTATATCTTAGCTATTGATTTTGCTCTCGTGTTTCCTTGTGTTCATTCATGCCTAAAATCGATAAGTAGCAAGGGTTAATGTATACATACTAAGGAATATAGGTTATCCATAGGCTTTAGAATGTAAAGAAACTTGGTTAACTAGGTTAGGATTTTCCCGCTAATTAATCACACAATTGAATATTAGGGCTTAATGCACATGTCCTCGATTTTAATTGGTCGCTATCGGACCCAATTAGAATTTGGGGCTTGTAGTTTAATTAATGCTTAACGCTTTTAATTAATAGTTAGGACGCTTAATCAGTTTATTCCAAATGATTAGGTTCCTATTGCATCAATGAATTTGGATGAATCGAGTAAGTAGTTGTGATTGCATAATCGATTATGAGTTCATTAAAATATTTCAATGATAAAAGTTACACAAGAATCCTAATTTGCTCCTGAGACTTGAATTCCTACCCTTGATTATATTTTCCCATTATTTTACTCTCTTACATTCAATCTCATGCCTAGTTCTAATCCACAAAAAATCTCCCCTGTTTATCGATTTAATTAGGAAATTAGCTTAACGAAAGAAAGTCTACGGTCCCTGTGGATCGACCCGGACTTGCCAGTGTTGCTACACCATCATTGTAATAGGAGTAGGATTCGGTAATATAAATTTTGTTTGACCGACTTCTTTTTGGAAAATAAAATGATACCGAAAAGAAGTTTCATCACCTTGTAAATTATATTATTAGATTCAATGACATGGTAATTGATTGAATATCCATCTACTTGCCATTTGTCTTTATTGCCTACTATTTGGCTTTTTGGCCAATTAAATGTTAGCTCTATCCTTGTGTTTTTATTGAAAAGTTTTGAGCAAAAGGATATTGAGTTTGGAATATATTTTTTTGAATTTGAATGAGGTTGGAATATGTAGTTTATCCTTTAGATGAAATTGATTAGAATCTTGTTTAATGCTTTTTGTGCATGAATTATGCATATTCTATGAGTACGTTGTTGAATGAAAATTCTATGGACTATGTTGCTAAATGAGAATTATTTTGAAGTATGTTGTTGTTTTATATTGAGAGGAATTGATTTTTGAGCATGTTGTTTTGAAAATTTGTTAATTTCTTTTCCATAGGGCAATTACATAAAGAATTGATATTTTTTTTATCCCTGGTAATATTTTGTTTAAAATTAGTATAAATTTGTGTGTTATGCTACAATGCTTATATTTGTTGGATAATGTTTTCTCTTTGAGTGGCGTTGAATTTGCTAATGTTTACTTTACTCTTATTTGGTATCATGTTTGTTTTTCAACAATTGGTGCTTATCTTATAATATTTGATATTTTGGTATCTCAATTCCTTGAATTTTACTTGAATGATGTCATCTCTTTGGTATTTATTGTTTTTCCTTATCAAAAGGAATGCTTGATTTTAAGGGGAGTTACACACATGTTTAAATGATGTTAGATTCACCATATTCCTTCTTTAATGTTATGTAATCTTTTTATGCATATTGTTTTCTTTTAAGGGGAGTAATTGTCTTTGGAGTAAAATTTTATTTAAAAATTTTGTTCGATATTTATACCTGCAAGTTGAAATTGAAGGGATCAAACGCTTCGATCCCACAGCGAAAGCGATGAAATTGCGTTCTTTGATTTCTTGAAAAAATTAAAATACACAAAACTAAAAAAAGGTTAAGCATCATACCTTTGCCGATACGCAACTGCAGCAAAACCTTCTTATGAAACTAGTAATCAACTATTATATCAAATAATTAATTAACTACGAGGCTTTAGGGCACAAATCCTAACAATCTCCCACTTGCATTAAAGTCAATAAAACATCAAGTAGTGGGAGATGTATCTGTGGAATTTATGCCCTAAAACCTTGTAATTTATTAGTTGATTAATTTAATTATTAATTATGCAAAATAAAATTTTTCATTAACTAGAAAAATCCAAGGTTATTGCATGAAGTCTTGAACATGTATGTAGTTGACATACGGGTGGATCATGTTCAAGAAATAACCTAAAGGTCAATAGTATATGGATAAGGTTGGATCAATCCACAAGGAAGCACAAAGATTAGTTTCTCAAGCTGACTATTTAGTTAAAGCAATAAATGGGAGGAGGGGGGGGGGGGGGGGGGGAGAAGGAGTTGTGTGGTTTGAGATTTGAATATGCATGAAAGTAAAGTACAAGGAAAGTAAATGATAGATGTGCAATCAAACGAAACATTCAAGCTTAGAGTGATTTTACAATATAATTTTGATCATTAATTTATCAAAGAATGGTTTTAACTTCTTACCTATGCCTAGCCCAATTGATAATAAACGCTAACCAATGGTCCAAAGTATCAAATTAGCTAATTTGATTAGATGAAAAACATCCTAATCAATTTAACTAACCACATTGCGCTTTAGGGATTATGCTAGGATAAATTTCCAATTGGAAAGGCCTAATTAGAAATTTAATTCGATTTTCCCTAGGTAGATAGAACAATGCTCTTCATTGTCCACCACAAATCACAAGCTTTTCTAACCTTATGGTTCTTAGAGATTAACCTATAATTACATGTCACATATTATATATTAATCTAAAGCATTGAATCGCACAATCAAACATTGGTTGTCAATCAATAGCAAGAAAATATCATTCATAATCAAAAAATTAAGATTAAAACTCATAGACAAGATAGAACCCAACATCATTTTTGCTTTATTACAGGAAGAAGATGAAAGAAAACCTAAAAACTGATATCGTAGATGGATAGAGGGCGGAAAAAGAAAGAAAATGAG
This sequence comes from Citrullus mucosospermus, assembly GCA_030954485.1. Lineage (NCBI taxonomy): Eukaryota > Viridiplantae > Streptophyta > Magnoliopsida > Cucurbitales > Cucurbitaceae > Citrullus > Citrullus mucosospermus. The sequence goes on from CM062060.1 coordinate 11,739,943, forward strand.
TGGTCATTTGCCCAAAACGATCACTCAGATCAAAAGATATGACCTAATTACCGAAGTGCAGGTTTTGCATGTATCTACCTGAAGCGCCACGGTGCTGTCAAAATCGGTTGTATGAAGTTTTTAGCATCGTGATGGGGTCTTTTAGGGGTGTATTAGTCTTTTTAGCTTCCATTTGACCTAATTGCTTCATTAGAACTCCAAATTGATCTATTTTAGCTCTATTTTTTTCCTAATACTCGATTCTACCTTTTTAGGAGCTCGTACCTACAAAATAACATTTTTAACACATTAAATTATAGTACAACGATCCCGAGTTAAGCTAAGGAACATAACACATTTCAAGTGCTATCAATAACAACATTGATGGAAGACATTAGCTTTTCATTAAGGATGACTATAGGCAACTCGATCTCAATCCTGAGTGAGTTATGAACTCTTGTCTATGATGACAATGTTTTGATTTGTATGGGTAAGAATCGCCCGTGTCGTCAACTCAATAAGCCTATCATTTTGGAGATTTGTCTAAGTAGGAAGCTAGAAACATAACTACACAAGATGGAGTTCACTCCTTCCCGTCCTCGGTGAAAGTAAATAAATTGCTCTCTTAAGTGTTGAATCTAGGTCTTGAACAAGGGGCACCTCTCTCTTATTGGTTCAAGAGGGATTTGTTTATGGTGGGACCAAAAACAGGTTGTTAATTAGAGAATTAGTAGGACTTAAAGAGAAAGAAGTAATTATAGGGGAAAAACAGTAATTTTGACCAAGTTGTAATTATGAGCAATTTTTTAAGGTTCGACTTATTGATGACTAGTTATATCTATGGACATAGAAATATATCGACAGTTCAAAGAGTGCAATTGTGGGTCTTTAGTGGAGTGACTCATAGTTAATGAACGTTAATTAAGTTAACTAAAGAATTTAATTAATTTAATTTCGAATCATTGGAGCTTCTAATTTGTAGGTCCATAAGGTCTCCTTGCTAGCTCACCACAGACCAACAAGGATCACTTATGTTGAAAGAAAATTTTTGAAATGTTCAAATTTATGAGGGAAAATATTAGTTGTATTGGATACAATTAATTACAAGATTTATTATAAAATTTATTTCAATATGATTTAAATTATAACTTTATAATATGGAGAATTTAATTTATTTGACTATGATTCAAATAATTAATTATTTATTTGGAGGAAGTCCATATAAATAAATAATGTAACACCCAGAATTTTTCAAGTAATTTTAATTTAATTATCTCGAATTATTTAGGTGATATTTTGGTTAATATAAGGCTAAAATCAAATTTAGGGGATAAGATGATTAATTTAAGTGATATTTGAAAAGATTTAGAAATTTTGGTTTGTTTTAAGGGAAGTTGGATAAAATATTTTGGAGATTTGAATTTTAGCTTGATAATCATATTAGGAGATTTGGAATTTAGCAAGTGAAAAACAAAAGCGAGAAAATGTGGCTTTGATTACTCAAATCTAGTTTTAAATTTAATATATATAGAGAAATTATTATAAACAAAAAAAATATCAAACTATTTACAAATATAGCAGAATTTCATTTTCTATCTACCATAGAGTACGATAGACACAAATAGACATCTATTCGTTTCTATTTGGTAAAGTAATAGATGTTTATCTTGGTGTATCGTGGTCTATCACAAATTGAAAGTAAAAGTTTGCTATATTTGTACTTATTTTCAACAGTTTTCTATTTTTGAAAACATCTCATCTTATAATTAAACAAAAAAAAAAAAAAAAGTAAATACAATTTTTTCTTCTTTTTGTTCACTCGTGAGAACCCCACACCAAACCCCTGCTCTCTCACATTTCTCTCCCTACCTTACGCAAACACATAAAGAAGGGAAACTAGCCAGCCAGCTGCCACTTGCTGTCCACCGTTATGGCTGCACCGCCGTCGCCCCTCCTCTGACCTATTGTCGTAGCCGACAGCAGCCATTAATCGTTGTTGAGGTTTCTAGTTTCTCTCTCTAGTTTTCATATTCTCTCTCTAACTTAATAAGTTTCCCATCATACTGGAGTTGTGTTGTCATCGACATTAACTTTTGTCGTGCGCTATCACTATGATTCACTGCTTCTTGCTCCAGATTCTTGAGGGTGGGTAACGATTTTGTGAAAATTTGAAGTTTTCTTACCCTATCTTGAATATCCATTAATTGTTGGCTATACATTTAATTTACCCCTGATGAATGGATCATAGATTCAAGTTTTAAGGGGGCGTTAGCTTGCTATTCAGAGGGATTGAGGTGGTTTCCACGAGATTTTGGTAATTATTTCTATTTCAAGGTCTATTTTGATTGTTTGATGATGTTATAAATTGGGTTCTAACACTTAAATTTTGGTATTTTAAGTAGGAGAATGTTGATTTGGAAGGTTGGAGGTAGTTTCGGATCAAGTCACATTTTGTGTAAAATTATTTGCACACATTTGAGATAAATTGGTAATTGGAATTAGGCTCTAAAGGTTGAGTTTAAAATTGGTTTATGTTGTAGGTTTTGGTTCAAGATTATTTTGGAGATTGGTTTGTTGTGACAATAATATTTGAGCTTAATTTTGAGGTAAGTAATCTTACTATTGGAACTCCTAGGTTGTTTTCTGAGAAATGTTCAAGATACAGTCTAAAGGGTCTATAGTATAGGGATAAGATTGGGTATCTTATCTTTGTGACACTATGGTTACAGCCCACTTTGTATTTGATAAATATAATGATCTAACATGTTCGTGCAGGTGACATGCGAGTGAGGGTATCCTATGCAATGAGTTTGCATAAGACCGGACCACAAAATAGTAATCACTAGATGTAACTCCGTTGACTAGTTAGGAATCTATTTCAATAAGATGACCTAGGCAACTTAGTTTTAATCCTGAGTATATTATGAACTCCTATCCCCGAGGAATTGTCCTTTGATTTGTATGGGTGAGAGTGGCCGTTTTCCGACTCAATATGTCTACCATCTTGTGAAACAAGACCGAGTGGGGAGCTGGAAACATAATTATTCAAGATGGAATTCACTCATTCCCATTTTTAGGGTAAATAGATAAATGTTCCCTTAAGTGGTGTCTCCGAAACTTGAACAAAAGGCCATACCTTCTCACTAACCCGAGAGGGGTTTCTATTTAATAGTTTGACCATAAACAGGTTGTTCATTAGAGGAGCACTAGTACTTAAGGATTTAGAAGTAACCTAGGGGTAAAACGATAATTTGACCCAACTGGTGTTACGAACACTTATGAAAGACTAATTTGCTATTATTGGTTTATATCCATGGCCACATAAATATATCTACAGTGAGAAAAGTGCAGTTGTGGGTCTTTAGTGGAGTGTACCCACAAATAACGAATATTGATTAATGTGGTTAATGAGTTTAGCCGATTAATCTCATATCGTTGGAGCTTCTGATCTGTAAGTCCATAAGATTCACTTGCTAGCTCACTACGGACCAATAAGGATCAACTATGTTGAAAGAAAAATTTGAAATGTTCAAATTTATGAGCGAAAAATATTAATTGTATGAGATACAATTAATTGCATGATTTATTATAAAATGGAGAATTAATTAATTAATTTGAATTGAATTCAAATAATTAATTATTTAATTTGGATGAGATCCAAATTACACATTCTGCAGAAAATAAATAGACGGAGAATTAATTAATTGATTTGAATTTGATTCAAATAATTAATTATTCAATTTGGATGAAATTCAAATCAAAGATTCTGCATAAAATAAATATTTAATATTTAAATAAGATTTAAATAGTTTAAACCATTTAATATGAGATATTATTTGGCTAGATATTTATTAACATTGGATAGTTTATTCTAATAGGATCATGAGTAAACCATAGAGTTCTATAAATATGGCCCTTGGGTGCCTTCATAGAACACATCTCTAAGAGAATAATCTCTACGATTACTCTAAAAATCTTCCTCTACTAATTCTCCCAAAGAAAATTCTTCTTCCCATTCTTTCGAAGAAGTGGTTCCCACAAAAAGGATCGGATTGGCAAAGGTATGATGCTTAACCTTTTTCTCTTGGATTGGCAAAGGTATGATGCTTAACCTTTTTATTTTTCTTTGTATTTTTAATTCTTTCAATAAATCAAAGAATGCGATCACACTATTCCGCCAAGATTCAATTCCCTTCAGGAACTACCTTCGTGTTAGGCTATATAGTTAGAAAAATGTTGTAGGCTCTTTATTGTCTACCTATAAGTTTTGCAAGTGATTTATTTGATGTATGAGAATAGATAAGCATGATTTTTTTTTTTTTTTTAATGAGATGTGATGTAGTTCCACATTGTAGAACTTTTATGAATGATGCCAATTATGCAATGCTAGTAATAATTACCCTCCTAAATGTATTAGTGTACTCACTAGAGGTTTTGTGTTCATTTGGGATCACCAGAGGATTTGTGTCTTCTTTGGGATTCATTAGAGGTTTTGTGTTCCTTTGGGATCAATAGAGATTCTGTGTTCCTTCGGGATCACCAAAGAATTTGTGTCTTCTTCAGGATTCACCAGAGGTTTTGTGTTCCTTCGAGATCACTAGAGGATTCGTGTCTTTTTGAGGATTCACCAAAGGTTTTGTGTTCTTTCGAGATCACCATGGGTTTTGTGTTTCTTCGGGATCACCAGATGATTTGTGTCTCCTTAAGGATTCACCAGAGGTTTTGTATTTCTTCAGGATCACCAGAGATTATGTATATCCTTCGAGATCCACTAAAGGCTTTGTGTTTCCTATGGGATTCACCAAAGGTATGTGTTCTTTCGAGGATCACTAGGTTTGTGGGTACAACCTATCTACAATAGAACGGGTTTAATTATTCTCTCAGATAGTTATGTATGAAAAGTGAAGTATGCATGTCCCACTAGCAAGTTGCATTTATTGGGCATTAATGCATAACCTGAACCCGATAGTGGGGTTACTTACTAGGTATTTGTATACTCACCATTTCCTTATGTTATGACTTTCAAGTAAGGGAAATGATGCACCGGCGACTAACAAGAAGAATCTGTGAGAATCTCATGGGATCAGATGTAGTTTCTACATAGTTATCATGTTTTAAACCAATCTTGGTGTCTAAACTATCTGAAATTTCTTAGCATTTTCGGTATTGCAGAAACTTGTGTTTTTATTGGTTTCACCATAGGGGTACCCCCAAACTAAGGTCTTTCGTTATTTGAACTTATGTTTTAATTGAAAATATTTACTTTATAAAAAGATTAATTTCTTTTTGCTTAAATTGAAAAGAGTTGCTTTCAAAATTGTGCATGCAAGAGTAATGACCCCGTTAGAAGTCTAAGAAAAGTTAGGTGGTTACAAATAGAGGGAGAATTAATTAATTAATTTAAATTTAATTCAAATAATTAATTATTTAATTTGGATGTGATTCAAATTAAAGATTCTAATGAAGATAAATATTTAAATACTATATAAATATTTTATACCATTTAATATGAGATATTATTTTAGTAGATATTTATTAATATTGGTTATTATTAAATATTTAATTTAAAATCTGGAGTTATCCCAATAAGATTAGGAGTAACCCAGGGAGTTCTATAAATAAAGTCCTTGTAAGCCCTCATAAAACATACATTCTACAACATAATCTCTATCGTATTTCTGCAGAATTTTCCTATGAAAAGTTATAGGAAAATCATTCTACACATTCTCTCTATTCTTTCAAGAGTGGTTCCCCCAAGCCGAATCCTTGTCAAAGTCATAGCAAGGAAGATCTCATGGAAACGAAGACTTCTAGGAGAAGACTACCGGTTCGAAGAGAAGATTTTGATGTAGGATCAGCAAAGGTATAAGTTGCTTAACCTTTTATTCTATTTTTTGTATTTTTAATTCTTTCAAAAAATTAAAGAACGTGATCACATGCTTCTATCGGAATTCAATTCCCTTCACTTGAAAAACTCTAAAAACTAGAGTAACGAGTCTTGTAAATAAGCGGACTATATTTTGTATGATTGTGTGAAATCTTGTTTAGGGACAATCAAGAATTAAGTTGGGAGTTTCATGACTTTGTGTGTTCACTCTATGATTTTGTAGGTATGGAGCATAAACAGGGTAGAATTAACTATCGGAAAAAGATTTTGGCTAAAACAAACTTATAGGATCTTCGAAGCATCAATCGAGGAAAAGAGTCACAAATGACTAAAAATGTCCATGGCGTAGTGCTGCCTAGCACCGCAATACTAAGGCGTGGTGCCAGAGACAAAATGCATGGACAACCTGAAGCGTCGTACGAGCAACACCAAAGACAAAGGCTTCATACGTGTGTAGTATTGTGGCGCTACCCTGAAGCTCCACATGCATGCAGCGGTACCCAAGCACTACGCTGCGAATACTCATCCTCTGAGGGTTGAAGCAATGCAGCATTGCAACAAATTTTATAAATAAAATGTGAGTTCCTAGGGCAAAGAGGGACGTTCATAACCTCCTCGACTTTTCTCTCCATTTTTCACATGTTCTTCCCCTCTTTCAATTTCTATTTCATTTACTTCAAGTCCACAACATTTGTATTAATTATTCCAAGGATCATGAGTAAGTAAGGTAACATATTCATATATATATATATATAATTATAGGTTAAAATTTAATATGAATATAATTTATATTTATATGAACTTTTCAATATGATTTAAATATACACTTAATTAAATATGAGATATTTAATTTGAAAATTCAATTAATTAGTTTGATTAATTAATTGTTTGATTTAATTAAATGAATTCTATTTTAATTTAATTAATAATTAATTTAATTTAATTTAAATTATTTTAATTTAATTAAATAAAAGAAGTGGAAGTTATTATTTTCTCCCACTTCACGTACTTTTTGGAGGGGGTTGGTTAATTGCAAGGATGTGTGATCTCATACTCCCTCCTAATTCCCAATTTATGGCTCTCTCAAGATTTTTACAAAGAAAGAATTCTATGTGAAAAAGTTTTCCAAAACTAAAATTCCCTTTCTCTCTTTTAAAGAAGGTTACCACAAATCGGTCCTTACTAAGAGAATAGTCGGAAAGACCCGATGGAGGTGTCACTGTTTGTGAGATCTATTCATTGAGAAAAAAGAAGAATATTTTGAGGAGATTGAAGAATGGTTCTTCAAAGGTAATGTTTTCTTCTGCTACTATTTGATTTAAAGCATGTCTAGCCTATTTTTTTGAGGAAATTCTGATTTTGGGAAGATGAAATTAACAAAAAGCGTTCATACGCTTCCGCTGCGGAGATTCGATCCCATCAAGTATATAATCAATCAATCGAGTTGGCTGTTGAGTTAGTTAGTCGTTGGAGATGATCTACGAAATTGGTGGTTATAGTTGTTCATCAAAGTTTAGTCATTGGAGGTAGCTACCGAAGTTGGTCACCACACCAGAGCATGTCACCGGAGGTGGTCATCGGAGCATGTTGTCAGTAATTGTCAAAGGTGTTGTTACCAAAATTGGTTGTAGGAGGTGGTTGTTGGAGTGAAGCGGTAGTAATCGTCGACCAAGCTTGTTATTGACATTGGTCACCAACAATGGGTTGTAGTACATTCATTGAAACATTGGAGGTAGAGTTAGTTGAGTTGGTAATTTTTACCAACTTAACAAATAAGTTGGTGGTCCAAACATTTAGTTAAGTTGAGTCCAAACACCCTTAAATGAATATATATGTACGAAACTAGCTAAATTATATACAGTAAAAGGTGGAAAAACACAGCAAAACTATATTGTTGGCAAGTAAGTGAATCAATCATGTTGATTCCATAGTACACAAGGATCGGGAAGAGAGTTCGTGATATCCCTGTATAAGCAACACCATAATCTCAAACCAAAAAGAAAAAAATAAGATGTACTCTTTGCGCTGTAGAATATTTCTACGTCCATGAATTTAACAATTACAAGTAAGTCGGTCCTTCAAGAGTTGTTCATAATTACAACGGTATCAAATTATTGCCCTTATAGACTGGAGTACATAACTCACTTAGGATTGAGATCAAGTTACATGGCTATCCTATGAAATATTAATCTCTTCAGTCAACAGTGTTACAAAGAGAGATTAAATATTTCGCAGTCTAGTCTTATACAAACTCTTTATATGATACCCCCACTCGTATGTCTCTACATGAATGATTTGGACCACATCGTTTGTAACACTTTACAACAATGATAACATTTACAAAGTGGGTCGTATCCATAGTGTTACTAGGATAAGGCACCAAACCTTTATCCTAAACTCTTTAAGTTATTACTTGAACATGATTCACCTCATACTATTCAAGTCTTATGAAATAACCTTGGATTTTTCCTTAATAGATAATTGCATATTTAAAATAATCAACCATTATTTCAAATAACTTATTCACAAAATGGAATTCACTACTTCCTAACTTTACGGAAAGTAGATAGGTTGTTCTCTTAAGTGCTAACTCCGAGACTTGAACAATGAGGCCTCACCCTCTCACTGGCCCGAGAGGGACGTTGTTTATGGTTGGACCATAAACAGAATTGTTCATTAGAGGAACAGTGGTACTTAAGGTGCAAGAGGTAATTATAGGGGTAAAACGGTAATATGGTTAAATCAATGGATACATAAATATTGTCGTTCATAAAAAAGTGCAACTATGGGTCTTTAGTGGAGTGTCTCACAGTTAATGAATGATGATTAATTTAAATTAAAGAGTTTAACTTATTAATCATGTATCATTGGAGCTTATAACTGTAGGTCTATTAAGTCCCTCTACAAGCTCACAAATGGATTAAAACAAGGATTTTAAAGTAGAAGAAATTTGAAGGGTTCAAATTATTTTAAGGGAATTAATTGTATATGATACAATTAATATAATGTAAATAGATACATTATAATATAAAGATAATTTTGAATAGGATTCAAAATTAAACTATATAATATGAGAGGATTAATATTTGAATAAGATTCAAATATTATCTTAATAGGAATTGGATTTATATTTAAACTATAGTTTAAAATTAATATGAATTGGAATCCATATTAATATTATAGGTTATGAGAGATATGTATATTAAAATATGATTCAAATATACATGAAATTAAATATAAGATATTTAATAAATATATTGATTTTAGTTAAATTAATTAGCTCTCTTGCATTGCAGGTGAGTGGGGTGACTACGTATTACAATTGCAAAACTGTCTACAATTGAAAGATGACTTTTTCTTTCTAAAAAAAATCTCATCAATCCCTCCCTAAGTCTCTTGCTCTCAAAAATCTGATAAAGGGTATTTCCCTTACCGAAGGTTTTTTCCTACTCTAAACTTCCAATTGGATCCCACCATCCACCTTGTTCCAAAGAAAATAGCAAAGAAAATTGGTGGTCATGTCTTATTTGGAGCTTCAAAAAAGTGGTTCATTTGATCGTGTTGTCTTCATTCAAGACCGGGGAAGATTCCAAGAAGAGTTTCTACAAAAGTTTGTAACCCTTCTCCCTTAACAATTCTCTCAAAGCATGCTTAACTTCGTAATTGTTATTGTTTTGTAAAATTTTCTTGCAACAAAATTGGGGCAAAAACGAACAAACGCTTCCGCTACATGATTCAATCCCTTCAAAGAAGGTACATGCTGCTCAAGGAAGTAGTATGTATTCTGGTTGCTTGTCACTCTTCGCTCTATGGGGATCACCTCGAGCCCACAAGAACAACACTAAGGTATTACAATCAAGTTTTTGCTGGCCTAACCTTTTGTAAAGATAGTTATATTTTTGTGATATCATATGATAGTTTCCAACTTACAGGTAATATTTACAAACTTCATGAGCTCCCTCTAACTCTCATATTAGAGATATATTGAGTTGTTTGATGTCTGTCGTATTAACTTTATGAGCTCATTTTTCCTTTTTAATAATTATTTATATATACTAGTTGTAGATTATGTCTCTATCCACTAAGTGGGTAGAGACTATAGCCACTAGAAATTGATTCAAACAAAAAAAAAACGAAATATTATAATCAATTGAAAAAAAAAAAACGATATATATCAATTAAATAATAAGTATTTACACCGTTCAAACTATAATAGATAAAAATAATAAAAATAGATAGAGTGAAATAAAATATTAAAATTTGAAAAAATGAAAATACCTTAGAAGAAGGGAAAAACAGAAACAGTTAACTAAATTTAGTTTTGAAAATACTATCCGAAATACACAAAAGTAAGGACAAAAAAACATAGTAATTAGACAAATTTAGATTTGAAACTAAAGGTGTATTTTTAATACCTTTTTCAAGGGTTTAATTTAAAAATAAGTCATTCCAAAAGAAATATAAGTATTTGATAACTACTCAAAATGAATTTTAAAAGTTATTAATGTTTTTATTTTAAACCGTTCTTATCAAAAAGTGTTTAATCTAAAATGAATATTTCAAAAACATTTAATTTTTAAGTTAATCCAAACAAATCTTAAAGATTTGATCTTATTTTAATAATCAAAATAATAGAGGTGGTTTTTTTAATTATTATAATAAGATTTTGTTGAGTATCAAAAATATATACACTCAAATTTAATTACACTATCTTTATTTTTGAGGGACTTAAGCATTTTCGGAATTCAAAATACTCATGTTTTATGGTAACAACAAAATTACGATATTATGTATTTTTTATATCTACCTTAAACTAAGGTTTCATATGTTAGAACTAAAAAGATATTTTGATTCAAAAGAACTTTTTTTTATTTTTTTTATTTTTTGAAATAGAAAAACAAACTACCTTAAATACCTTAATAATTTAAATTCCAATGGTAATCTTTTCTTAGTACAATAATACATGCAAATATGGTGATTTGAACATCTAACCCGTTTTGCTGGCGGGCACAGACTAGCTAATTGAGTTGACTCGACATTTTTTTTTAGTATATGATCGTAGATGATTGACGACGAAATTAGTGATTAGAGTTGGACCAATGGAGTATGTTACTGGAGGTGGTCGTCGGAGCATATCGATAATCGTCAACGGTATTGTTACCAAAGGACCAAGCTTGTTACTGACATTGGTCACAAGCAATTAAAGGGTTATAGTAGAGTGGTTAAAACATTAACTCAAATGAATATGTAAGATTGAAAGTAGGTAAATCATATACAACTAAAATATGGAAAAACAGAAGAAAACTATATTGTTGGGTAAGTAAGTGAAAGAATCATAAGTTGATTTCCGTAGAACACAAGGATGGGAAGGAGAGTTGGTAATAATCCGTATATAAGCAAAACCCTAATCTCAGACCCTTATAAGATCATTGAAGATGTTGTTGGTGAAGAAAGATTGTGGAAGCAACATCGGCGAGAGCGAAGCGGGCGGAGAAGGAGCGGGAAAGATTATCGAGTTCTTCACCGGCGGTGGATTGATCGAAATTCTGAGAATAAGAGAGAGGATCGTAAGGAATCAATTTGGGGCCTGAAGAATAAAAGGAGTTGGTCCTTTGAGACAGCTCTAAAATCTTCCTCTTTTCTCTTCTCAACTTCCTCCACAAAGCCTTCCACATATTGGGCGGCTGCTTATTTTCGCCTCTCCAATCCCCCAACCTTATCGTTCTCCTCCCCTGCTTTCCCATATTTGGCTTTTCTTTTCTGTATTATTCACCTATTATATCACATTCTTTTTAATATTATTGTATATACTAAAGTCCGGATTTTGTGGATCCAATTAATCGGTCAAATTTGTGTTGTCATCCATCAACATGCCATGTGACACCCTTTTCTACTTTGGTTTCACAGGACCCATATATATATATATATGTATGTATATATATATGTATGTGTGTATATATATATGTATGTAACTCTTACACAGGACTATATATAATTTGCTACACACAAAACAACTCTTGTAATTATAGTATTACTCTCATTTAATCATTTTGAGAATCATGTGAGCTCAAACTATATATATATATATATATATATAAAAAGATATGATTGCGTTAATAATGAGAATAGCAACTACTTGTATAATTTGGACTTAAAATATAATACAATCATTTCAATTTTCGAGGCAAATAGCTTAGGTTTTAGTCAAATTATGATTTCAATCTACTTAATTTCCGTTTTATACAAAGTTCAGTTGGGTTGGCCGGTCGAGGAACTATTCTATAATTTCCTGAATTGGTTTTAGATTATTAAATATGGCACTGCTACTGCTAATTACTTAATATAAATAAGTTGATTTGTTTGGACTAACAATTATTTGGTTGTGGTTTGATGAACCGAGAAATGGCAGAGTTAAGGGATATACATATATAATTAATTAAAAGAAGTTGATAGTGTTTCCTCGTTTTTTCTTTTTAGTAATATATGTAGAGTAAAGGAATCTAACTCCAAACTTTGAGATTGCCAAGTTCATGTCAATATCTTTTGCAGTTAATCGAACTCAACAACTCATGGTGAAGTTGAATTTACCCAATAAAAAAAAAAAAAAAATATTTCTCAAAAGTTTTAAAATTGTCTTCTAGATTTCCTTCTTTTAATTATAAAATAGTTTTTGAATTTTCAATTTTGTATTTAATAAAATACATACACGTCTAAAAGCATAGATGAACTTTTAATTAATTTTGTATTTAATAAATTTTTTAACTTCAAAAAGTATTATAGGCTTAAACTTTTTTCTCCTCAATTTTGTTTCTAATAAGTATAAGGGATTTAAGTTATGTGTCTAATAATTGTAAGTGTTTTAAGTTTGTATCTAATAGATCGACTTATTAAATTTAAAAAAAAAAAAAAAAAAAATCATAGGTCTATTAAACATACAATGGAAAGTTTAAAAAGTTGGAAAATTATCTAAAATGGCAAAACTGTGAAAAATATATACAACTAATAGCAAAATACACAGTCTATCCACAAGACTATTATCTGTGTCTAGCGTAACACAGATAATAGTCTATTGCGAACTATCGCAGTTTATTGCGATGGACAGTGAAATTTTACTATATTTTAAAATATTTTGGTTCCTTTTAAAAAACGCCCTCTAAATTTTTATATCAGAAACAAAATTCATTTTGGCATCTAATATATTAGTTGGTTTATAAATATTGAATATGCTAAAGGATGTATTAAACTTGTAATTATTGGAAGTTTAGAGTTAAAAGGACGCCATTGGACTCTCTTCAGATTTAGTCTACTAGCTAGACACTTCTTTAGACAATTTTAAGATACATAAAATCCAAACTTTAGAAACCAAAATAATACACTTTTTAAATTTAATGTCTTCTGCTTTTACCCAACCCTTTACTAATGTACCGTTATTCAAATGTAAACCATCAACTGATTGCCATGTAAAATATATAAGAAAATTATTATAAATAGAAAAAATATCAAATTATTTATAAATATAAAATATTTTTACTTGTTGATAACAAATCCATTGCGGTTTATTGCTCATAGACATTAAAATTTTTTTATATTTATAAATAGTTTAACTCATTTTGTTATATTTGAAAACAAATCTAGTTATGGCAAAGCATACTTATATGACTTGATTAAATTGCACAGACTTGATTTTACTAAAAATTATGAAAACATTCTAACTATTTATGCGATGGAGAGACCGTTTCCTACTTTTTATTAAATTCATTTATAAATATCATAGGCAACCGAAACTTCTAAAAACAACCAAATTGACCCGGAACCAAATTTATAATTCATCTCTTAAGAAAAATTAAATTTTATTTTAATTCGGTCTTTGTTTTACTTTTCAAATTTATCTTTTAAATCTGTCTATTTGTGTTTTTTCTTTTTTCTTTCTTTTCACATATAAGATTTAATCACTAACCTATTAAGTCGAGGGTAGAGTATATATCTAAATTATGGTGGGTTGCTTTAACAGAAGTGAATGAAAAGTAAGAGGACTTTATTGAAAAAGAAAAAAAAAAAATTAATTTAAAATTTTTTTTCAAATATAGCAAAAAAAATTCAAATATTTACAAATATAATAGTCTATTGCGATCTATTATAGATAGACCGTATATTTTGTTATTAGTTGTAAATATTTTCAACAATTTTGTCATTTAAGATAATTTCCCTTTAATTTACATACACTTAAAACCTATGGCCACCTATTTTGGTCAAATTTCCTTTAATTTTATTTTTACCCAACTCCAACCACGTCTACTTTATCTAATCAGAGTAATATTTAGACTTGTATGCCTCTCACTTTTATTACATACACAAATATAAAATTAAAATATTTATTAAAAAAAAAAAAAAAAAAGAATTTGATTCCTGGACATACACCACCAAGACCTTATTTTATATAGGGACATATATTACTTTTGGTGTGTCCATGGAAACCATTCTAGAAGAAGCTGAAATTTATGCAATAATGAGAAAGTGTGACCATGGTCTAATTAACCAAAATTATGCCATGTCCAAATACTTGTAATTCTCATCTGATAATAACAATTTTATCTCTTACTAGACATTTATTTTTGGTACATGAAAAGGATGAATGGACAATATAAATTAAGTACTGTATAAACTTTCTTTCCCAAACAATCAAATTAAAGATTCCGACACATATCACTCATGACAAAGACCAAAAACAAAGCTTTTCTTAAAGAATCTGACTAGGAGACGAATCAGCAATATGACTCTCAAAATTGGGGGCAAAACCCCACTCCTAAAATTCCATATGCCCACTTATTCACACTTTTTATTTTTTTGGAGAAAAATAATTTCATGGCTTGTATCTAATTTTTTTTATTTCTAATTTATAATTCTATCAATTTAAATCTTAATTTTTTTTAGTATATCAATTTATATTCTCTATTATATTTTATTTGGATATTAACATGGTGTGAGACTTATAATTTTATCAATTTAACTCTCAATCTTTTATGAGAGTATCAATTTAGACTCTCAATTAAAATTTCCTTTAAAAATTATCCATGCATCAATTCTAATCATCCATTTTTTTTGATCTGACACATTCGAAAAAGTCTACACACATGTAACAATTAATTCACTTATAAAAATTTAGAAGTTTAATTGAAACAATTATATGTTTTGTACAATATTTTTATAAGGAAGTCTAAAGGAGGGTGTTAATGGATATACTTACAAGAGTTTAGAGTTTAAATCAATACAATTATTAGATTAGTGTGTAATCTACATCCCCATTGACTAAGAAATTTTGGCTAATCACAAATCGCCACATCATTAATTTAAATTAATGATTGATAAACTTGAGATCAATTACAAATTTACACATGTTCTCAAATTAAATTAAAAGACATAAAAGTTGGCAAATCAAATTATGTCACTTGTCTAAGCATTGATCCATCGGGTAATGTCAACCAGTCCAATCAAATTATGTCATGTGGTGATTGGACTCGAAGCTAGGTTAGCTCAGGTTTATTAAAATAAGTTAGGTCAAACTTAAATAAAATTTTATGAAAAAAAGATTAATTCAAGTCCAAGCCCAAAAGTTAGGCTCAATGTCAACTAGCCCCAAGTCCATATAGGGTCTCTCAAAACTCTATAAATAGAGGAGATCGCATATCATCTGAAGCATTCAAACAGAGATTGAAGATGTCTACATTAAAACATCCAAAGGATTTAGAAGTCGAAGGATTCAGAAGTTAGAGAATCCAAGGAATTTCAACATTCAGAATTCAAAAGATTCAAAGACTAGAAGATTTCTTCAACAAATCGAGCATCTCTTCTTCAACGAATTAATCATCTTGATCGTCTCTTCGTCATCTACAAATTGAAGACTTATCTCCCCCGATTTGAGAACAAGCTCATTAGCCCTCAGATTGAAGTCAATAGATTAACAAGCCAAAAGCCGATACAAGTAGATGAATGATAACTTGTAGAAATACAAGTTATTATAGTCACTATTTGAATTAATTAGAGTAACTTTAGAGCTAAACGCATAATTTTAGTAGTTGAATTATGTAAAATGTATTATCATGCGTTGGCACCATTTACAAAAGAAAATACCTGAAAAATTATGAGCTTTTTTGTTCTTAACACAGGATTAAGAAGAAAAGAAGTACAAATAACCCAGGTACTATAGAGGAAACTGCTACGAGAACAAGTGGAAACTCATGCGTCAAGACCATGTGTTGAGAAAAAGTGATACAGACGCTTGGGCAAAAGCTATTATGTCAATATGCAAAATGATAACACGTTATCAGATCATAGCAGAACAAATGGGCCGACGATATGAAAAGTTTGCGCAACAGGACATGGAATTTAATGTAAAGGTGTCAGGTCATCATGAGTTCAACTTTTCGACGCCTATAAATAGCCCAAAGCTTCTCCATTCAAAAGGAGGAAAGAAACGAGTTCAAGAGGCGAAAGCTCTGCACAAATTCTCCCTCACCATAGCCAGCCTCCATTTCAAACTCCTGTGAGAAGGATTTTGAGAATTCTCAGAGTCGTCTCCCAGTGAGTGAGAACCTTCACCCTATGCCATTTATGTATCAGATAGCTAACATCTCAAGTCTCCATGAAGCAAGACGTTGCCAGTGGCGGCCTGACGTCTTCCATTTCTGTTTTATCTCCATTTCCCTCCTTCTTACTTATGTTTTGTTAATGACATTCAAGAGAATGGTTTATTTTCTTAATATAAGTTCAATTGACGATTATCTTCCATTTATTTCCATATTAAATACTTTACACCATGTGTTTGCATATTAATTGAGTTAGATGTTAGAAGCTAGTTTTTTTTCTCTCAAGCAATACTAAGTATGTTACATCTTGATTAATACATATCATTAGCTTGCATAGTTTTGTCTGACAAACAAATTTAACAAACACGACTGTTTAGCTTGAGAGAGTGGATGATTAATCTTTAGCCTTTATCAAGACTAGATGAGGTTCAGAGATGTAGTTCATCTTTTGCTATCGCAAACTTACCATGCGTCTTAGAGATAGGATTAATGTGCCGTCGAAACATCGAGAGATGGATTCACAAACTCAAAGTTTGTAGGTATGTAATTATACTTAGATATGTTTAAGTAACAACTAGCTCTTGTGTTAATTCTATTTTTATCACATGGTCCTACCGTCATTCTCAACACATGCTATCTGACAATAAATGACATTTGACTAACCCTCGCCGCATCCACCTCATTGTTAGTTGTAGGAAATTTTATTCATTCTTTATGTATAGTTTTAGGTACTTACAACTCATGCACATAATACCTGTAGAGTCACCACATAGTCTTGTATCTAAACTCAACGCCTAGTTATTACAAATTCCTGCGTTCAACCCTGGACTCACCAGGAAACCTATAAGAGCTTATACTTGGGATTTTATAGGAAAACTTGCTTATTAATGATCACACTTGAGTAATTCTCGATGCATCTTTGTACGGAAATTATAACATCTAATATACTTTGTACAACAAGCTACCAAACCAAAACCAAAAAAAGAAATACCAACAATGAACAAGTCCGTCAAAGGTTAATCCTCCAAGAAGATCATCAAGCCCAAAGGCCGGTTATCCAAGAAGATCAACAAACTTAAGGATTAAAGTTTATGCATCTGAGGGAAAGAATTAGAGGATAAAATTAAAATTAGAGACTGTAACACTTATACATTAAATCAATAAAATCAAGTTCATTTCTACAAATTAAATTTCCTTTGTCAAAAGCTCATGTGAACAATCCCTTGAAATTTAAGGGTATAAATAGATATTTTCCTTTATTCTTTTTAATCAATGGATCCATCAATATCATCCACTAAATTTAGATTTTGTTTTCCTCTAATCGTGTTTGAGATCCTACATTGAAAAGAGAGAGAGACTCCTCCCTGTCTTTATAAGATACATGAATTACCCATTTTATTGTCAGTTGATTTTGAGATGAAATTTATAATTTATATATTATAAACCAAAAGATGTAAGGAGTGAGGGAAAAAAAAAACTGAATTTAGACTTTCCTAAAATATTTATTTTTTCTATGGAAATTCAAGGTTCTTTCATTAAATTGGAAATTACCATTGAAGAGATTAAAAATTTAAATAGAAATTTTCGAAAATTTTACGTGGACAAAGATGGGGAAATTGTCTTATGGCCATAAGCATCTTTAGTACAAATTGGTTGATTGTCGTTTAGTTATATATTCTTCATCTTTCTATTATTTAACCAGAAACGTTACACACCTATTTCCAACCAAAATAACCTTTTTTGATTACATAAACTTTGATAATCGGACGTGTCAACTTGTGTAAGTCGTTGTTTTTTCTTTTTTTTAAAAAAGGTAAATATATAGAATTAAAATTCATGAAAGACTTTGAAGTACACATTATTCTCCACACTACTTTAGAATTAGCACTTTGTTCTTCTACTTTCCTCATTTGCTGATCAAAATTAGTTGACGTTTGATATCTAAGTGTTTGCTTAGCTACTCAATATAACTCTCTGTCTCTTTGTTCTCTATTGTAAACAGAAAATATTTAGAATGATTCCTTTTACATGCCATAAAGAAGAGGGAAAAAAAAAAAAGGTGAAGCAAACTTTTATTTTGATAGAGGAAGAAGAACTTGATTCTTTTCTCATGTACCCTTTCTTTGACAAAGAAATTAAAAGACATTATGCTCTATAGTTTGATGAATAATAAATTTCTATATAAAGCTTAGGTATTTGATTTATTCAGCCAAGATAAGTTTTTTTTTTTTTTCTTCTGAAAGAATTAAACCAAGATATAGTTAGGTTTGATAAGAATCCAACAAAAGTAAATGTATGTGAAGGTGAAGAATATTATGTAGGCATTCATGGTACTAAAATTTTCATTGAATTGTCAAAATTTTCATTTTCACTAATTCCGACATATCTATCATATAGAAAATAAATTTATGACACAAATAAATAACTAACTCACTAATATAAATATTTTTAACTCAATTAAAACGTTTAGTTATTATGTTCAACATTTAATTATTTTCAAAAATATTCATCAAAATGGACATTTTGATCATGGAAGCTTTTGGCACACAAAACAAGGATAATTAAAGCAAAGGAAACGGAAAGAAAAAGAAAAGGAGTTTTATGATGGGAATCTATCCAAAATCCTATTTGTATTGTCAATCAACACCTTTGCTTCATGCCTCACTTATAAAAACTCCAATTCCACATATTCTTTTCTTTACAGTCCCCACAAGATAACCCAAAACATAAAGAGATTACAATTTACAAAGGAGAGGAACAAAAACGAAAAATGTGTTACCCACACGATTTCCTGCCTCGGAAGGAGTTTTTGGCTGTGAAATGCAATTGGGTCCTCTTGCAAACCACCGCGGCGGCGGCGGAGGCGGCTGAGAGTTGCGGCGGCGGAAAGGCGGAAAGGCGGTGCTTGTGCTCGCCGACGAGGCACCCGGGGTCGTTTCGTTGCAGGCTTCACCGAAGTGAGTACGTTTGGGTCGGGCGGCGGCGGATGGTAAAAAATGGATCGGCGGAGAGTAAAAAATTGACGAAGGATAAGTAATTACTGTTGTGGTCTCTGTAAAATAAAATGAATGAGCGTGTGTATTATATACATCCATAATTGTGATTGCATGCAATCGCAAAAAGAGTGAATAATTGTGGTCTTTAATTTGGTTAAGGTTTTCGGAATTTGACTTTGTCCACTAATTTCCGATGGTATGAGTCCAGTTTCCACTTGTCACTCAATTCATGTCGTCTTTGAAGAAGAAATATTGAGAGGTTAAACTTTTGTTAAATAGGTGGAATGTCTATTTCTGAGTTTATGTTATTACTGTTTTTTGTCATCTAATGTAACACATGCACCTTTGTATTATAAAAATAAAGTAAAACTCGTAAAAATGCTTTGAAAAATCATGCAAAAATGTAGAAGGCTTTTGCTGACATCCGTAAACATTTTTATGATATTTTCTCTCTGGCTCCTTCTTGTTGCTCTAATTTCTCTCTCTAACTCCTTAGCCTCGCTCTAGCTTTCAACTCTCGTTTCTTTTTCTGCTAAAAGTTCCTCCATGGACAACAAGGAAACCTTCCAGATCTGAATTTTCTTTTCAAATCTGAAAATTTCCAAAATTTTCAATTTTCCAGTTTTGAAAGGAAAAAAAATGGCTAAGGGAGAGAAAGGAGGAGAATGAAGAGGGGAGAAGAGGCAGACTTAAAATTCGTGCAAGGGGATATTTTTAGAAGGAAGAGAGGGATGGGAGGCAACAATAGATGATAAGGAAAGTGGAGAAAATAAATAATATGAATAATATAACCTTACTTTCCTAATATCTAGTTAAATCTCATTTTGACCTAATATTTTAACCCAGCTATACAATTAACATAATAACGTACACTCAGGTCAATCTCATAAGTCACAACATCAGAAATGTCCACGAGGACAATGAGGACAGGCATTTGAATTCCATGAGTGTTCTGTAGGACATGTAGGAAATCCATCATTTTTAAGGGTCTTTTTAGCAATGTTTTCATTTCTGCTTCCTTCCTTCTTTATGAAAATACTATCTTGTTTCTTTAGTAATATTGCCAGTCATTTACATTCAAAGTAGAACAGAACACAGTTATTTTTAGATTCAACAATCCTTTCCCAGCATGTTTATTCACGAATGTATATATAGAAACTCTCCAAGTGAATGGCCACAAAATCATGGGTGAAGAAGAATTTACTCTCGTTGCTGCAATGGGCAGCGACTGCCACACGTGTACTATCTATCACACATAAATGAATTTTAACTTGTGTAAGAATCTGAGCTCGACAAGATTAAGTTATAAAACCACAGTTTCCAAGTAGTAATCCACAGAGATATTCACCCTTTCCTTGTTCTTTCAAATCCCTAGCATACCACAATGAACACTAACTTTCTGCGAGTGATATTTACAGTCATATTCAGCAAGATCAGGGGAGTTCCCACTTCCCAGTTTCAGCTTCATGTCACGAAAGTAATAATCAAAACCCAATTTCCATCTTCCCTTCACTGCAAATACAAGAAGAAAGATCCAAGGGGTTGTGAGGTTGAAACTTTGGCAGAAATATCAACAGAAAAGTGAGCAACGTGATGAATTCTCACCTCAGGGTAGCAATCTTGATGTTCAATTGTTTGGTTATTTGTATTCACAAGTACCTCACATGACACTCTTGCCTGACGAGCATTAAGAAACACCATTAAAAGAACAGAACACACACTAAATTAGAATTATTTGTGCTGAATAGTTAAGTTGGTGAAAGAGGCCACAGAATGACAGGAGGGTCGGGTGAGGATGAGGAAGACAGACTTCTTTGAATTCAAATGACACATTCCACTATTTGACATTTATACAAGAACCACAGTAGCGTAACACAACATTATAATTACAATAATAGCAAACCCTCGAGAATAGCTTAGACTATTTATTTAGCTGAATAGTCAAGTTGGGGAAAGAAGGCAGTGAAGGATAGAATAGGGATGTTCTTTTAACTCGGATGACACATTCCACAAGAAAAGCATTTGAGATCTACACATTCCAATAGCCTAAGACGACATGGTTATAATTATATTTAATGTACGAATCGGCAGGCAATAATCAAATCAACGGCAGGGTTCAAGTTCAGAATAAGAAGGTTAATCGTCTTCAACCATTTTCCCTATCAACATCATAGCACAAAATGGGCCAGTAGAGGGCACAGAGGTGAAGAAGCCAAAGATGATTTGATTTTTAGTTTATTAGTTTCTTTGCTTTGTTATGTTTTGAAAATCCATGTTAAAGAAATTGTGAGAAAAGAAACAAAATGGTCAAAGACCAAAAGTAATCAAATGGGGCCTAAGCATTTGGCAATGATTTAAGGAGTGCTGCAGCTTGCAGGACCAAGAAATGGGTTCAATACTGGACATCCAAAGAGTCAATTACAAAGTTGAATGTCTTATTCCAATTATCTGAACTTCTACACTAAGAAACGTGTAATAGTCGCCACAGCAGAATAAGCATTATTTAAATCGTGCTGTTTGCAAAGAAATGGAGTCTTACTACTGTTCATCCATTCAATGATTGCAAACTAATCAAAGAAACAAAACAAATCAACATCGAAGCAATTTACAATTCCAAGTAAAGATTTGATTTATGGTCGGAAACAGAATCAAAATCAATATTACCTTAATCGGGAATTTGATTAAGAAAATCCCCACGGATCCTTCCACTTCCGTCTCCGTATCGAAGGGAATGATACCCTTCCCCAGATCCGCAAGCAAGTAAAAGACATCGTGAACAACTTCTAACCCATTCAAATCGAGAGTGGCATTCACATAAGAAGAGCCTCGAGCAGAAACTCGACCGCCCTCAGAGCTCACAAATCCAAGTCGTCTTCCCCGGTAGCCGACCGAAACGCCAATGTAATCGTAATCGAGAGAGAAGAAGTTCTTATTGCGAACCCTAAGAGAAGCAGAGAAAGAAAGGTCAAGCGCGACAACAGGCAACAAATGGACTTTGACGCGATTGAGTTTTAATCGGACGAGTTGGAGCGAAGGATCGGAGGGGAAAAGTAGAAAAGCAACGGCGAAGAGGAGGAAGAAGGCGGCGGAGTAGAGGGCACAGAGTCGGAGAAGTCGCCGATGTCGGCATGAAGGGGGACGGTAGAGGGATAAAACGACGACGTTTTGCTGTGCAGCATTTTGGGGAAGAAGAGTGTAGGGCAGAGGGACCGAATCGTCCCTGGAACTGGAGGTCATGTTTGTTAGCTAAGCTTACAGAGAATTTGGATTAAAATGGGAAATGAATTTTATTATGCCTGTGGCCAACTTAAGCCTATTAATGATTTACACGTCAGAACAAAGCGCATACGCAATATTTCCAATGCTGAAGTAGTCGCAAACACAATTTTTTTTTTTTTTTTTTTTTTTTAATGATAAATAACTTGTAGGCAGTATTACTAGAAAACCATTCTAACCCATTTGTTGAACGATGAGTCCGTTGAGACATCTCCAAAGTTTCTTTCTTTATTGATGAGGCAAAGAGAATGGTCTACAATCTCGAAGTTGTCTTTTTTTTCTTATATTTGCCATACTCAAAATGTGCTAACATACTTTGTCAAAAGCCTTGGAGGAGCAAGAGTTTTCTAATCTTTATACTCCTTATCCTAAATAGTTTATCCTATTGGTGTCTCATGATTAGTGTTTGGGGAAAATGATATATAACAACTGAATATACTAGCAAATTGATTCCACTTCAACTAAAATTAATAAACTCAATGTGTAATATTCAAACTCAAAAATAAGCCAGATGGTATAAGTGTGTAACAATACGTAGATATGGAAATAACAAAAAACATGAAAAAGAAAAAGGAAAAAGAAAAAAAAAACTCTAAACCTTTGGAGAATCAAAATGTAGTCAAGACATACTTTTGATAAGCGTTTATCCTAAAAACAACTATTTGCTTTACACGGGCTGCAAGCAAATTACAACGATTGTCTCAACATGATACAATGACTGACTTCAATAGAACTATAACCTTAAACTACTCGGATGTGGCAAAACTCTTGGATACTTGCTCCCAACTCCACTCAAGATCAAAATAAAGAAAGAAAAGAGAGAACTCTTCAATTTGGAATGAGATGTTACAAATAAAGAAATTGAAGGGATCAAATTCCACAATGGAAGCAAATGATCGCTTTCTTTCAATTTTGTTTTAGAATTTTCAACACATAAGAGAAAAACACATACATTCATAATGCAATAAAGATTAAGCATGTTAAATAAATTATAGGGAAGAAGGAAACTCACCTTTGAACCTTTTCTTCAAGAATCCATAAAATCCTCTTCCTCAATGAACCACAATGAATCTCCTCTCAAACGTGAACGTGATGCCTCCATCGGGTCTTCCCAACTATTCTCTTCGTAAGGACCAGTTTGTGTAAACCACCCTTTAAAAAAGCAAAGGGAATTGAGTTTTAAAGAAGATTTTTCACAAAGAACCCTTCTCTTGGAAAAACTTGAGAGATATTGGAAGTAGAGGGGTATTATGCAAGAAGCAGCCCCATGGACGACGACAAAAAAAAAAAAAAAAAAAAAAAAAAAAAAAAAAATCCTCCTCTCTTTTCAACGTGAAGTAGGATCAAACTCTAACTCTCACATCACCCGCTTCTGATTATTTAATTTAAGTTAAAATGAAAATAAAAATCATTAAATTAAATTATATAATTAATTAATCAAATTAATCAATTGATATTTTAATTAAATATCTCATATTTAATAAAATGTACATTTAAACCATATTCAAATGCACACTCTCTCATAACCTATAGTTTTGATATGAATCTCATTCATAGTAACTTGTTAACCTATAGTTTTAATATGAATCTAATTCATATTATTTATTATTTGAATCTTATTAAAGTACAATAAATCTCTTTTTATTGTATAGTTTAATTTTAAATCTCATTCAACATTAACTTTCTATTATAATGTATCTATATACATTATATTAATTGTACCATATACGATTAATATTATTCCGTCAATTAATTAGAACAATTCAAATTCTTTCAAAATTAATGGTCCTTGTTTACCCGTTGTGAGCTAGCAAGGGGACCTAGTGGACCGACAGATTAAAAGTTCCAATAATTCGAGGTCAATTAATTATACTCTTCAATTAAATTAACCAACATTCATCAACTACGAGTCATTTCACTAAAAACTCATAGTTGCACTCTTCGCACTGTAGAACATGATGCATCCATGGATTTAACCATTACATGTAAGTCAATTCTTCATGAGTACTTTGTAATAACACCTTGATCAAATGCCCGTTATACCCATGTATTACCTTTTTCTCCTTAAGTACCATTAATTCCTCTAATGAATAACCTGCTCATGGTTCTACTAGTGACCAAGTCTCTCTCAAGCTAGTGAGAGAGCCGGTACCCTTGTTCAAGTCCCAGACTCAACACTTAAGAAAACTACTCATCTACTTACCATAAAGCCGAGAAAGGAGCGAATTTTATCTTGTGTAGTTATGCTCCTAGCTCCTCGCTTGGTCTCGTCCCCAAAATGGTAGGCTTATTGAGTCGACAACTTGAGCTACTCTCACCCATACAAATCAAAGGACAAACCCTCATAGGCAAGAGTCCATAACTTACTCAGGATTGAGATCGAGTTACATATGACTATCCTATGAAATATTAACTTCTTTAGTCAATGGCACTACAAGAAAGATTAAGTATTTCACGGTCCGATGTTATACAATCTCTTTGTACAAGTACTGCAACTTGCATGTCTCCACATGAACGATTTGGATCATGTCGTTTGTAAACATTTACAACATTTGTAAACACTTACAAAGTGGGTCATGTTGGGACTGATGTCTTAAATCTCTTGGGCTCTCATAGTTTTGTAATGTTATAAATACATTTTATTTATTCAATAAAATAAGAAGTTATTTTATTTGTTTTTTGTATTAACTCAATTCAATAAACTAGAATTCATGGTTATTTTATGTAAATTCAAACATATATGTGGTTGACATACAAGGATGGATCATGTTTAAGATGTTGAGATGTATGCCCTAAAGTCTTGTAGTTAATAAATAATTTGAAATAATAGTTGATTATATTTTATAGACAATTATCCATTAGAGAAAAATCTAAGGTTATTTTATGTAACTTAAACATGTATGTGGTTGACATACAAGTAGATCGTGTTTAAGTAATAACCTAAATGGTTTGTAGTATAATGATAAGGTTGGGTGCCTTATCCTAGTGACACTACGAATATGACCCATTTTATAAATGTTACAAGAGTTGTAAATGTTACAGACGATCTGATCCAAATTGTTTATGTGAAGATATGTGAGTGGGGGTATCCTATATAAAGAGTTTGTATAATACCAAACCGCAAAATGACTAATCGCTCTTTATATACACCGTTGACTACAGAGATTTAACATTTCATAAGATGACTATGATGGAGTTAGCAAGAGCACAGTGGAAGCAACGAGGATCAAAAACACTCTAATTTCATTAATTATGCAGTTCTAAGAACCGAAAAACAGAGGCAAATTACTAACATGTTGTAGCTTAAAATTGAAACAATCTTCTCCAAATTTTTTATCACGAACACTTTGTGGACTACCCCAAGAGCCTTCCTCATTATTCTCTGGTCTTAGAACAGATTGTGGGATCCAAATCTTGATGAATTTGGAGCAAGTTTTAGAGAAAACACAATTTTGTTGAGTTTTTGGCTTTCTTGCATTTTCAGCAAAATTCAGGTTGGAGACCAACCCAAGTTCATCATTCTTTTCTCTTATTTAAAGAAGAAGATGAACTAACCACATTAGCCATGGGAATTGACACCATTTATGGTGATTAAGCTATTGAATTAGAAGGTGGAAAGTGATGAGATAATCAATCTTTTAAGATAAACACCTCATGCTTCTTTATAGAAATTCCCAATTTCAATTTCTTTTTCATTTAATTAATTAAACAATATTTAATTTAAATAATAAATAATTAAACAATTTAATTAATTATATTAAATTAATAATCTTTCCACTTGTCCCGTCAATTTTGACTCGATGAATCTCTATTCATCTGATTGATATTTCAATCATATTTAAATATATCCAACTCTCCAATTTCATCTAATTCATAATTAAATGAATAAACCGTAAAATTTGCTCCTTAAACGAATTTGAACAACTTCAAATTCTTTCATCACACTGTTCTAAGAAATAGTCCATGAGCTAACAAGGGAACCTAATGAACCTACAAATCATGAGCTCCAACAATCCGAAATTAATCGGCTAAACTCTTTAACCAAGTTAATTAACATTCATTAACTATCGAGACACTCCACTATAGCCCAGTAACTGAACTCTTCCACTATAGATATATTTCTGTCCACTTGATATAACCATGATTAGTAAGTCAATCTTTCACAAGTTGTACGTGATTACAGCTGGGTCAAAATTATCGTTTTACCCCTGTAGTTACCTCTTATTCCTTAAAACTAATCAAGCTGCAGCCCGAGAGGGCAAGAAAATAGCCAAGGTTGCAAAAGAAAATTGTTTCCATTGCAATCAAGATGGGTACTGGAAGAGGAACTGCCCTAAGTATTTGGTAGAGAAAAAGAAGGCCAAACAAGGTAAACATGACTTACTAGTTTTGGAAACTTGTTTAGTGGAGAATGATGATTCTGCTTGGATAGTTGTTTTAGGGGCCACTAATTATGTGTATTCTTTTCTAGGAATTAGTTCCTAGCAGCAACTTGGGCCTGGTGAGATGACCATGCGAGTTGGAACAAGGTAGGTCGTCTCAACAGTTGCAGTGGGAGGCGTTAAATTACTTTTCATAAATCTTTTATATCATTAAAGAATATATATGTAGTTCTGGTTTAAAAAGGAACTTGATTTCTGTTAAATGTTTGATAGAACAATGTTATTCCATCAGTTTCAATGTAAATAAACCGTTTATTTATAAAGATAGTGTTCATATTTGTTTTACAAACTTAGAGATTAATTTATATGGGCTAAGGCTATTAGCATCTAAATTGCTTATAAATACTAAAATGTTCAGAACTGCAACAACTCAACATAAAAGACAAAAGGTTTTTCCTAAAGAAAATTCTTATTTTTGACATCTAAGATTAGCTCACATTAATCTCAATAGAATTGAGAAATTGGTAAAGAGTGGACTTCTAAGCGAGTTAGAAGAAAACTCTTTATTTGTGTGTTGAGACAAATCCTAAGAAATTGGAACCTTGTTCAAGAGTATGCTTAGTTGTAGGGTATCCCAAGGAAATGAGAGGTAGTCTCTTCTATGATCCAAAACAGAATAAAGGATTTGTATGGACAAATGTTACATTTTTGGAAGAAGACTATATGAGAGAGAATAAGCCGCACAGTAAAACCGTGTTGAATGAGCTTTCCAATAAAACTACTGAAACTTCAACAAGAGTTGTTGAAGAAGCTAGTACGTCAACCAGAGCTGTTGATGGGGCTTAAACCGTGTTGAATGAGCTTTCCAATAAAACTACTGAAACTTCAACAAGAGTTGTTGAAGAAGCTAGTACGTCAACCAGAGCTGTTGATGGGGCTTCATCAAGTCATACACATCCTCCTCAAAAGTTGAGAAAGTTTCAACATAGTGGGAGGGTTGTAAACTCACCTACTCATTATTTAGGTTTAATTGAAACTCAAGATATCATACCGAATGAAAAGTTGAAAATCCATTGACCTATAATCAGGCAATGAATGATGTGGACAATGATGAATGAGTTAAAATTATAGATCTTGAAATGGAGTCTATGTACTTCAATTCAATCTGGGAACTTGTAGATCAACTTAAATGGGTAAAACCTATAGGTTGCAAATGGATCTACAAGAGGAAAAGAGGTGTAGATGGAAAGGTGTAAACTTCTAAGGCTAGACTGGTGGCAAAGGGTTATACCCAAGTTGAGGGAGTGAACTATGAAGAAACTTTCTCACTTGTTGTCATGCTTAAGTCTATCAGGATTCTCTTGTCCATTGCCACATATTATGACTGTGAAATATGGTAAATGGATGTCAAGACTACCTTTTCGAATGGTAATCTTGAAGAGACCATTTACATGAAAGAACTAGAAGAATTTATTCAACAAGATCAAGAGAAAATGCTTTGCAAGCTTAATCAGTCCATTTATGGTGAAACACCCCATTAGCTTTAGGACAAGTGGGAGATTGTTGGGACTGATATCCTAAATCTCTTGGAGTCTCATAGTTTTGTGAAGTTATAAATACATTTTATTTACTCAATAAAATAAGAAGTTATTTTATTTATCTTTTGCATTAACTTAATCCAATAAACTAAGATCCATGTTTATTTTATGTAAACTTAAGCATGTATGTGGTTGACATACGAGGATTGATCATATTTAAGAAATAGTATAGAGATAAGGTTGGGTGCCTTATTCTAGTAACACTACGGATACGACCCACTTTGTAATTGTTACAAGAGTTGTATAGTGTTACAAACAATTTGATCCTAATCATTCATGTGGAGACATGTATCCTATGTAAAGAGTTTGTATAAGACAGGACCACGAAATGTTTAATTTCTCTTTGTAACGCTATTAATTACAGAAGTTAACATTTCATAGGATGACTATAGGTGACTCGACCTTAATCCTGAGTGAGTTATGAACTCCTCTATGAGAACAATCCTTTAATCTGTATGGATGAGAGCGGCTAGATCGTCGACTCACTATCCCTACCATTTTGGGGATTTGTCTAAATAGGGAGCTGGGAATATATCTTTACAAGATGGAATTCACTCCTTTCCATCTTTAGGGTAAGTAGATAAATTATTCCCTTAAGGGCTTATTCCAGGTCTTGAACAGAAATGCCTCACCCTTTCACTGGCCCAAGAGGGGTTTGTTTATAGTTGGACTATAAACTGTTTGTTCATTACATAAATCAGTGGTACTTAAGGAGTTAAATGTAATTACGGGGATAAAACAATAATTTGACCCAGCTGCAGTTAGGAGTAATTTGTGAAGGGTCGACTTATTGTTGATTAGTTATTTCCTTGGACACAGAACTATATCTATAGTGTGAAAAGTGCAGCTATAGGTCTTTGTGGAGTGACTTTCAGTTAATGAATATTGATTGATCTAATTAAAGAGTTTAATTGATTAATCTCATATCATTGAAGCTTCTAATCTATAGGTTCATAAGGTCCTCTTGCTAGCTCATTAAGAATTTGTATAAGAATCAATTATTTTGGATTAATTTGAAATGTTCAAATTAATAAGGGAGTTGAGTGGTATATAAAACAATTAGTATAATGTATATAGATACATTATAATATAAAATTATTTTTGAATGAGATTCAAAATTTATACGTTATGTTATAAGAGAGATAAATATTTAAATAAGATTTAAATTTTAATTATATGAATGAGATTCATATAAAAACTATAGGTTATAATTAATATGAATGAGATTTATATAAAAACTATAGGTTAAAATTAATATGAATGAGATTCATATTAAAAAATTGGTTATGTGAGAAAATGTTATTTGAATATGATTCAAATTAAATTAAAATATGAGATTTTTAATTAATTAATTTTAGGGATATTTTAAAAAAAAATAGAAAAACTATTGAAAATAATTACAAATATAGCAAAATTTTACTTTTTATCTGTGATAGACTTGATAAACCTAGATAAAAATCTATCACTTTACCTGATTGGCACAGATAGATGTCTATCTAGATTTATCACACATAAAAAGTGAAATTTTGCTATATTTGTAAATAGTTTGATATTTTTTTTCTATTTATAATAATTTTCCTTACTTTTATTTAATTATATATATGAAATATGATTTAATATATTATAATTAAATTAATATTAATTTAAATTTAGTATTATTAAATTAATTAAACTCCCACTACATGTAGTAGAGAGTTATTTTTCCTCCTCCTTTATAATGTACGTAAAATAGAGATAGGGAGAGAGAGGTTTTTTGTGTGCAATTGGCAGAAGAAAAATCAAGGATAATTCTCTATGGAAAAAACTCTCTCTATTGATTCCTGCATTCTTTATTGAAGGAAGTTGTCTTCCGGTTCATGTTTTGGTGAGAAGAAGAAAAACTTACTCGAAGACGATCTTCAAAGGTAAACAACTTCAAACTCTTAATTTCATCTTATTGCATGCTAAATATTTTAGTTTATCCAAGTTTTTATTATCTATAATTTATGTTTTCAAAAAGAAAATTATTGGCATATGGCGATCACTCGCTTCCGCTGAGAATTCAATTACTTCATGTCATATATATTTATTGTGTTACTAGGATAAGTCACCCAACCTTATCCATATATTATAGAACCTTTGGGTTATTATTTTAATATTATTCACTTTTATGTCCGCTACATATTGTAAGGTCTCATGAAATAACCATGTAGTTTTTCATAATAGATAACTCATTATTACATATTTAAAATAATCAACTATTATATTAAATAACTAACTAACTATAAATTCCAACGTAACCAAGTTTCTATTTATAGGCTAGCAACTTAATCATTCTCCAAAATACATAATAAAATCAAATAAATACAAAATTGAAACATTTATCCAATTTAGCTCAATCAAGTTGTTACTTGACCAAAATCAAATATAACTCATTCAAATGGAACAAACTACAAATTTTAACTTTCATGCATACATGTTAAATTTGTACATGAAATACCATCTTAATTTGATGGTTTAAATCCAATTTGAAGTTTCTAACAATAAATTTAATCTAAACAATTAAATGCAAATGTGTCTCGTGATGCTCGTTTGTCTTGGCTTTTTGCTTCTTGTACATCCCTTCAACTCAAGAGAATGCAACCCTTAACCTCACCCTATCATGTTGTACCACTACTAAAGTTAATAGATAATGAGCTATAGATCCCAATACCATAGGTAATAATTTAATAAATAGCCTAAAATATAATTGCTCATCCACGTATTAACCATTATTGAAAATTAAAATTTTAATAATTATATACCCTACTATTTAAGGCTGTGATTATTTTGAATGATTATTTATGAATGTGGTTTGGTTTCTTTTTTTTTTTTTTTTTTTTTCACTATATATTATGTGCTCTGTATTAAAGGTCGAAAGTTTTAAAAAAATAAAATGAAATTAGGTGGTGAGTGGGTTCAAAGTATTTTATTAATAGAATAGAATAGAAATCCTTTTTGACGGTTTTTTTAGGGTGAGATGAATTCAACTTTCAATAGATTGTGTGGAAGATTTTCTCTATATTTCACTATGTCATTTTCAGTTTCTCCATCAAAATTTGTACACATAGTGGAAGACAAGATAAAGTACATGGATGATGATCCATAAAATATGTTGTGTGGTTTCTCTCATCTTATTTAATTTTATGAAAAAAAAAACAAAAAACAATAGACGATAAACATTAATTAAATTACAAATCTTTTTTATGAGTGGTAGAGAATCCAACTTAAAATCTCGAGGTTGATAGTACAAATTTTTGTTAATTGAGATATATTTATATTGTCAGTTAAACTACAAGTTTTTGCTTATGAACTTGCAATTTCATATCCAATAAATCTATATATTAAAAAAAAGTGTCTAACAAATTTTTAGACATCTTTCAATTTTTCTTGTCCAAAGATGGTTTTAAATTTTGTGATTACTAAATTTTTGACATGTTTGATATTATAAAATTTTATTTGAAGAATATGATCTCCTTTGATTGCATAAGAATAATAAATACTTGACTTCGACCATTTTTTGCTGCTCGACCTAATTGCCAATACCACATATTTATTTTTGGTTTATTGCATGTCTAATTACACGGTGTCACGCGACAAACTTATTCTTTTTCGTTTTTGATTTTTAAAAGTTTCTTTATTTTTGTTGTGACATTACTCATCTTGAAAATAGTGTGAAATAGACCTCTAACCCTTATGCCCCATTGGCCCACAGGTTAAAGAATAAAAATCCTTGATCCATGTGATTCCTCTCCTAATAATACCGTGGGTGGGTTTGGCCTAAATAATTCTGGAAATAACAATTAAAAATGGAAAACAAAAATATAAAAATGATATTAACTAGAGCAAAAATACAGAGCTGTACGTGACAGTCCAATCACAAGATGCCATTCCTCTGTCATTATCAGGCCCCTACTCCCCATCACATAATGCTAAAGCTAATGCCTTTGTATTAAAGTCTTCTTTCATCTAAAATTTGTAGAGTTTAAATTGTTTTTATAGAAATGGTTCGGCCAATCATATAACATTTGAGTGTTAAAAATGTCTGTAGAAAATTAATTAATTCCTATTAGCTGATGACTATGAATTCAACGTTTGAGTTCTCCGTCATTTATTAAGATCATATCTCTTTTTTATCATTAAGCCAATCTAAATTATCAAAATCCTAATTTTACAAAAGTACCATTTTAGTTTATAACTTTTAAATTTCTTCAATTTTAATTTCTATACTTTTAATTATGCATTTTTTATTTCGTATACCTTTAATAAATTTTAAACTTAGCCTCCCAGGTTGGTTTATCGTTAATTTTTCAAAAAAAAAGTTTTGTTATCTATTATGAAAACATATTCACAAATTTTATTTTCTTATATAAAATTTTAAAAAGTATATTATAAATTGAAGAAACATCAAACTATTTACAAATATAATAAAATTTTGCATACTATCTATGATAGATTGTAATAAACTCAGATACAATGATAGATATCTGGGTCTAACAATCTATCACGAATAAAAAGTAAAATTTTGCTATATTTATAGTTATTTTATACTTATTTTACATCAAATACATTTTATGTAAGTTATCTTTTCTATAATTGAGATGTGGATTATAATTCTTATTTCAACGTTGAATTCATGAATTTATAATAATATTCCTGACCGAAACGCTGCAGCCCTCGAGGTTTTTCTTTTAATTCATGATTTTTTTTTCTTTTCCCGCAATTAGTTCATAGATTCCCTGTTTTAATTATTATTTGCCCAGATATGTCCATTAAAAAAATTAATCTGATCGTTACTTAATTTAATAATCATGCAAAGTAGTTTTAAATTATTATCTTCAGTCTATCAATATTAGTCGGAAGAAGTTCGATTTTCCATCTCACACAGACGGTATTAAAAAAAAAAAAAAAAAAAAAAAAAAAAAAAAAAAAAAAAAAAAAAAAAGCCCGACAGGTTAAACACTAGAAAGAGCAGAAAGAGAGCAGTACTAATTATAAAATCTGAAATCCCAATTTTACAAAACCCACTAGATATGATCCGAGTATAGCGAAGAGCTCCAAAAAAAAAAAAAAAAAAAAAAAAAAAAGAGGAGAAATTATCCGAAATTAAAATCAAAGGATCGCCATGGAAACAAACAGACGGATAGAAACCGATTCTGGTATTTAATTAACGAGAGAGAGAGAGAGAGAGGAAGACATAAATATTTACAGAGGATTTCATTATTTGTTTCGGATAAATCGAAATTGAAGGGCGAGTGAAAAATCAAGCAGATTCAACTGACTTTGGAGAGAGATCTGAGGTGTGAGAGGCGTCGGCCGATGCGGCGGCGGACTTGGACTGCCTGCTCCAGGGCAACGAATTCGAACGGTGAAGCCGGCACCGGAAGGAACCGGGATGAGTCGTGGGTGAGCAGAGGCATTGGCCTTTCGATGAACAGGAGTGCGCCGCCACGCCGTCCCCCTCGCCGGCGCTTTTGGCGGAGGAAGGGATGCTGATGCTCATTTTGCCGTGGGATGCCATTTTTGCAAAGCAAATTGGGGAAACTACAGATTGCGGTTTTATATAAACAGGGAGTGGATCTGAAGCAGTATGATTATGCCACGTGTCAATGCCTATCACAATTATTTGAGGTAAGTTTTGAAGTTATATTATACAAAATTGAAAATACCATGGACTTTGGTTGTTGAAAGGTTTAATCTTCATAAACTTGTAAATTTGTTCACACAAATATTCTCGAAGGTTCTTTTCCTTAATATAATATGAAAATTAACACAAGATTAATTTGTAAAGAAAGATAAAAGGTTGTATACACAACTATAAATATGTAAACATTGATACGTCATCAATATAAATATAGTTCAACTTGATAAATAATTTGTATTATTAATCTCAAGGTTTGAAGTTCAATCACCCAATCCTACATAAATTTGTAAATGATTTGAATCATAATGATCTTTTACAATGTAATACGCCAAACAAAAACAAATTCATAAGTTCAATTATTTATGTTATAACTATAAACTTCTATCATTTTTTTATCATTAAGTGGTAAAAATTTATTTTAGTCTATTGCTAAAATTTTGCTATATTTATAAATAGTTTAATTCAGTTTGTTATATTTGAAATCAACACTATCAAAATAGTCTAATTTTATTTGTCCCCCAGGCTAGTTTTTCTTTTATCCTTCTTACTTTTCTTTAGGGAGGAATTTCACAAATAATATTATTTTAAAAAATGATAAAAATAGGGTAATGTCTACATAAAAAAGAAATAATATTTCAAAACTAGGTGGGAGGGAAAACTAATTTCAAAAATAGGTTTTTGAAATCGTGGAAAAAAAATCACAAAACTAAATACAAATCAAATCCAAACAATATTATCACATAAAATCTAAACAATATTATCTTATAAATCAAATCTAAACAATATTATCACATAAAATAAATTTAAAAAATATTTTACAAAGTCGTGGACCCGATCCACGATTATCCTTGTAAAAAATAATTCAAATTTTAAATCTAAACAATCTTTTAATCCTATATTTATAAAAAATAATCATAAATTTAAACAATATTATACAATGTTGAAAGAGAAAGATAATATCTTCTAGCGCTTGGTGAGAGCTCGGGACGACGGCGACGATAAGAATAGATCTCGGGTGAAGGAAGAAAAGTAGGAAGGAGAGGATGTGGGGAAGAAGAAAGGTACTCTTAGGTGTTTAAAGAGGATGAAATCGTGGACCCGATCCATGATTCTTATCTCTGCCAAATGGCAGACATGCTCCAGCGATAGCGTGGCAAGGATGTTTGACCAATGAAAATCATGGACGGGGTCCACGATTTCCTGAAATTGTGTTGGACCCGGTCCACGACCTATTTTTGTCATTTATTTTCTCTCTAACCTATTTTTTATATTATTTATTAAAATAATATTATTTATATATTAAAAAAAAAAAAGTTCTTTCTTTAGAATTCTCCCTTTTTCTAGTATTTTTTTCCAAAAAGTTTTTCTTTAACCACCAATATTTTCTCTCTCTAATATTTTTCTTGCTCTTTTTAACTTAAGAACATCCCTAATTTTAAACTATTTTTTTAAAGCAGTTTTTAATCCATTCTTGAGAACTCATGAATTATTATAGTAAATTTAAAACATCAAAGACAAAGACTAAATACACCTACTTTTAAAATTCAAGGACTAAAATTATATATATTTTTTTTCATTTTTAAATGAATAAAAACATTTTTAAAATTTAAAAAGAAATATTTTTAAGCCTTTAGAAATTTAATTCAAATAGCTCTAAATAATTTTATGCACTAAAATTTCGATTGGTTGGACGGAAGACTGTCCACCTCAACCTTAATTTTTATTTATTTATTTTTAAGAAAAGAAATCCGTTGTTTTTGCATTAAGCTTGTGTTTTAGGCTGATTTTGTTGTAAAAAGAAAAGAAAAGAAAAAAAAATCATTAGGAAAATAGAAAACGGGATGAAAAGATTGTTACTATGGGCCATTGCTTGTCAATTTGGCAAACCACCATTGATAATCTCTCTCTAACATGACTATAATTTGAGATTAAATTATATTAATATTCGTTGAACAACCGACATTATACATTAATAAAAGTAGATTTACTTTAAAAAATGAGTAATAGAATCTGAAAACAATAACTTGTTTGGATTGATTTTCTAAGAACTCGTTCAATAATATTTCTATTTCTGCTTTCTCATTCTCTTTTTATTTTTAACAAGTATATTTGTTCGATAATCATTTTTCATTTTTTAAAATTTTATTTTAAACAACGTTTTTAAAAATTTAGTCAAATTTAGGAAACTATTCCATTTCTATTTTTATTATTACAAAAATAAGTAAGTATATCAAAGTCAATCACCACAGGGTGTGTCGCGAGTGTACTCTCAACTAGGAAATCTTTTTCGCCCGCACTTGTGCGGCCTAAAGAGGTTTCCTTAGTCAACCTCAAATATATACGTGCAACTGGAAGCAAATAACTATACTTGAAGCCAAATGCTCAAGTCGGGCGATTTCACTCTTCCCACACACTCACTCACTACCTTAGGTAGAGAGGGAGAAAAGATGTGCAAAAATTAGCTTTATTACTAAGCTAATGAAAACCACAACTTACAAGACTTTGAGACAAAGAGAATTTATACCACCAAACAACCATTTAGACAACCCCTAAACTTGTCTCTTATATAGGCACGGATGAGGTAGTTAAGAGGAAAATTTCATGGGTGAGTGGGCTTGGTGAGGTGGTAACCAACCACTCTCCACCTATTTTTGCGCTTACTCCCCACAACCTAGTAACTACTGGAACTTTTAGGTAACTACCCGGTCATGCCCACTACTTTGAGTAACTGCTTGCATGTTAGGAGTTTACTCCACTCTGCACTCTTACTAATTGCTAGCTAGCTGCCCACTCATCCACCAATCGCGGAAAAAACTTCCCATGAACTAGTTGGCCGCCCAACGAGGGGAGTGACGTCCCAAATTTTCAGGTACTTCCTCCTTACTAAGTACACAATTTAATTTATTAAACGTGAAATTTTTTAGGTTAATAAGTAATTTAAAGGAATTGGATAATTACTTGGTTGTGGAGTAAAGCAATTTTAAGGAGTGGGGGAAAATGAAAAAGAAAATAACAATAAGTAAAATATTATTTTTGGAGTTGAGTTTTATTTATTTAAGGAAGAGAAAAAGAAAGGGGGGTGGGGGGGGAGACAAAATAGGTTATTTTTTGGTATTGGGAAAAGGAAAGAGATTTAATTTTTTTTCTATTAAATAGTGTTGGCTTCTCGTTTTAGGTGTAGTTAAAGAGGAAAAAAACCCTTCTTCTTCCTCCAACCTCGCGCCACCGCGGCCCCTTACCCGACTTCTCCTTCTTCTGCTTTCTTTGTTCGTTGCTGCCCACCAGCGCCACTGACATCGTCTAACTCAGGTGAGTCTCGTTCAGTTACCTTCGGGGAGTTGTGCTGCTTAGTGGTCTCACTCGGGTAGTTCTCGTTCGTCGTCTCCATCGCCATTGTCTCGCTCGGTGGTCTCACTCTCGCTCGGGTAGGTCTTGCTCATCTCGCTTTGCTGTTGTTCAAACGATAAATCTGTGGCGGCTAGTCGTTCGTTTCGTTATGCCTGCCACCGTCCGATCACCACCGGTCCCTTGCAGCCTTGTGGCCGTTCTTCTCGCCCGCCACAGCCCAACCACCTCCGCCAATCGCCAACAACTCCCTTCTCACCGAAGTCGTGGGTGTTGGTGGGTTTTTGGTAAGGAAATTGGTCCCCTTGCTGTTTTGTCAGGATTATCTATCATGTGGCCTTAGCCATTGATCCCCTCGTGTTCATTTTAGAAACAACCTTCAAAGGTGCTTGGAAACCAGAAGCAGGGTCGATTTTGGAAGAATTTTTGGTTGGGAATTCGGGGCTTGTCTAATTTGCTGCCTTTGGCTTTGGTTGCTTTTAGGCTTTTTCCCAAGGTAAGGGACTTACTACTGATTCTATGTTGATACCTATGGTTACTTATTGCTTGAACTGTGGTTTTCCTGGATTGTGGTTACTATATTGACTGGATTACTACATTGGTTATTGTGTCTACTGGTACGATGGCTATTGAACTTACTGGTCAAACTTGTCTTCATGTATTTAAAGGGACTCCGTTAAACAATTTGTTATTTTTATATTCAATCTAAATAAATTATTCAGAATTATTTCTATTTAGTATGATGTTAAAATGTGTATCATCACCTAAGTCCCAAAGTGCTTTACGGAAATTTTCATGCATCGCGTAGCGTCCGGCTAGTCTGAAGGTCGAATCGTTACAAGAAGTAACCACCCCTAATCTCTACCATGATCATGTTTAACTGTCCATTAATTCCCCAAATCTCGCTAACTTCCAAGCTCCATGATATATGCCACTTGCCACTAACTTCCAAGCGTCCTTGTTGGTGTAGTTTGGGCCATTACACTTAATAATAATTCCTTATTATTAAGTGCCTTACAAAATGCTTGCCATGTGTCATGCATACGACCTTCAAAGCTCCGAGAATCATGAGTTGCACTAATCATTGTCTCAGACCAAGCTTGATCCATTCAAAGGCACACTTGACCACTTGGGTCAGGTTGATATCAAGGTTGCATCTCCCGCACACTCCAAGTGCATGTCGCTTTGTCGTCCATTCCCTACCGCGCACTTGTGACACTCTGAGTGTTGGCCTGGTGTTGCGCTCGCTCAATGCCCATTTTCTAGTGGTAATGGCGCCCATGCGCTACTGTGGGTAGCGTTCTTGCACGTGTGCATATATGGGTGTCAACTGCTTGTAGGTCCTTACCCGTTGTGTGCCGTGTGCCTTGCTTTATTCACGTTTGTTGCCTGTCACGGTCACAACTTTTCAACTGTGTGGCACCATGATGTTCTCTCGAACATGGCCAACCTAAAGGCTAACTCATAGCCAATACATTCTTTTTCTCGATTCATTATGCTTTGTCGAACTTCTAGGTGAGGTTCTAACTCCCTCAATCAAGCTTACTTTTCTTTGGCTTCACGACTTGCATCAAACATCCACTCGACTTGTCGCACAGGTGAGCATCCTTTCGCTTATCGACAACTTTGTCTCGAAGAGTGTTCTCAACTCGACATTTGCAACTAAACTCACTCTCGACAATGTATGTCACCCCTTCATACATTTCAACTGTCACACCCCCTCTCGAGCTATCCTCTTAACCCAAAAAGAGGCGTGACGACAGCAGACATCGATCCTTTACGACATCTACTATCAACTTAACTCTCCTCAAATTCCTTACCAAGAACTCAATAACAAAATTATAACTCACATCCAGGCAATAAATAATCTCAAATTAAACTTTGTAATAATAACACAGAGTTTTTATATATTTCCACCACTCCTTAGTCCCCAATATGTACAATGCTAGGTCTATGTTTAAATATTTACAAAGTTTAGATTAAGAAGCAGATCCAGACGAGTTCATCGAGTAGGCTAAGCATCCCAATTTCGCTCGCTACCTGGAAAGTAAAAAACATTTGAAAACATGAGCTAGGTTGCCCAGTGAGTGACAATTTTTGAAAAACATGCGTAGCTTAAAAGTTCAACAAAATCATGCTTAATAAACAAATAGTAAAGCTTTTGGAAGCTTATAAACATTTTCGTAATTGAAAGATTTTCCCTTAGTTAAGGTGGAGTGAACTACGTTGCTCAATGTCGAAAACAACCTTAGTCAGGGTGGATCACGCCCAACGTCGAAAACAATCTTAGTTGGGATGGAATAATCTCATCATACCCAACGTCAAATAACCTTACCTGTGTGGAGTAATCTCAACACAACAACGTCGAATTTCCCTCTACATGCATATATAAATTATAACCTGGGTTGTACGTGTACCTTATTCAGTCCTTCAATACTAGGGTCTCAATATTAAGGTTGCCCATATGACTTCTCTATATCCTTCGACATTGGGGACCATCTATTGTATTCAGGCTACTCATATGCCTTCTTTATGTCCTTCGACATTGGGGACCATCTTTTGAAAATAAAGCATGCTAAATCATTTATAAACACGAGTTAAACAATTCTTCAGAATTTTCAGAGTCTTTTTTAAATAGCATGCTTTTCACAAAGCTCAGTATCATAAAACATCATGCTCAATATCATGTAAAAGCATGTTCAAAGTCATATAAAGAAACACATGCTTTATCAAATTCAACTCATGCCAGAAATCTCGTATTTTGTGAATAAATCGAGCATTCTAGAAATATCGAGAAAATAATTTATTTTAAACGAAATTAAGTCACCCAAAACTTGTTCTGGGCTTTTAATGGGTTATATGCTTCCCCTAGCTTTTCCCAGCCTGGAATAAATTAATTCTTTTGTCAAAATTCTCTTTATGGCATATTTTAAGTCATTTTAGCTCAAAAAGGCTCACTGACAAGCAAAAATTAGCCAAACTGTCCAAAAGTGGAAAATTGCCCTTA
The DNA here is from genome assembly GCA_030954485.1 of Citrullus mucosospermus. Classification (NCBI taxonomy): domain Eukaryota; kingdom Viridiplantae; phylum Streptophyta; class Magnoliopsida; order Cucurbitales; family Cucurbitaceae; genus Citrullus; species Citrullus mucosospermus. Next base: position 11,780,658 of record CM062060.1, read on the forward strand.
GACGTGTCCAGCAGCCCTGCAGCACGCTCACCCAGTTGGCCTAACCTCAAATGAGTGGCAAACCTCGCACAGGACACTGCCCTGCATGCCTAGCCACTGCCTCGAACACACTGCCTCTTGTGGGCGATAGTTCCTGCACATCCACTACCGAAATAACCTCAAAAGAGGCAAGGCGCACAAGCGTTTGCGTCGTGCGCCTCACCGAGACCAGCGAAACTCGTGTCACTCAACTTTTGCATGTATGCAGTGCCACTAGCGAGACCTATCTCGCCCCTATAGTTTGCACACCGACAGCAACACCTCTCACTCACTCTCGCATGGCCAATGGCGTGTCAGCCCGCCTCCTAGGCATCCAAAACATGTCAAAATAACCTCAAAGGATTCTTTCCTCCAGCCACTGCCCTAGCTTGCCTAAACGAACAGTATGACACCCTAACCTTTGACCTAATTGCTTAAGACACATAAAGAAAGGAAACTAGGGTAAAAGGTGTAAGCATGGAATCACAAGCTTGTGGAGTTAGAAAAATTTTGAGGCAGGAAATCTGGGCTTGTGACGTTAGCCAAATTTTGGCCAGTAAAGAAGGTACCATGCGTTGAGATGAAGGAAAGGAAGAAAAGTGTTTGTGTCAACTTTACTTTTGGGTTAAGAATAAGACGAAGGTGAGTTTGGGAGAAAACCACGTTAACCGATTTTTGAGTCTTGGACGAAAAGGTGACCTACGAGCTTAGGAAATCTTATAAGTGTCACAACTATGCTTTGAGAACTCAACTATGCTATGAGAAGTCTATAGTTGCATGCATAGTTGAGAAGTCTAAGTATAGAAGCTTAAGAGAAGAAAGTTGGGAGCATGGTTTTAGAAGACACATCTTGGACACATGCCTTCTAAAGGAGAGAATTTTTAGCTAAGTGTTGGACTCTTGGGAGGCGTTGGACACATGGGAGAGAGACTAGACGCATAGGAGGGGCTTGGTAAGGAAAATTTGGCTAAGTATGGGAAGATTGGAGGAAGAAAATATAGCAAAAGAAGCCAAACCCTATAAGCATCATCTTGGACGCATAGTATAGGTAGGTTGGATGCATGGTCCTATTCCCAGAGGCTAGGTTGGACACGTGGTTGAGAATTTTTGGTGATAGGTGGCTTCATTTGGACTTAATGTTACATAAGTAAGATGTGTCGGGATGCATGACAAGTAAACATGCAAGGAAACAAGTGTGTGGTTGCATGTTGAGCTTACATGCATGGTGACATGGGGAAGCTAAGTGTCAACTTTGGAAGCAAAGAAGAGATGACCAAGCAACTTCTCCAACCTCTATATATGGGACCAAAAGAGAGAACAAGCTCTCATTCCACCAAGATATCCGAAAGTTCTTTGAGAGAAAGGAGAGAAAGAAGGTTGGAAGAGAGGGATTGCATCCAAAGAGGGTTAGTAGGCGTCCAAGTGTTGTTCTTTTGTTGGTCAGAGAGTTGTTTACGTCCACAAGGTAGAGCTAGGCGTCCAACTAAGTTGTGTGGGGAAGCTGAGGGTTGTCCTACATCCAGAATTGGTCTTCCCTGCGTCCAGAAGTAGTGCTCTGCGTTCAAGAGGAATTTCCTGCATCCAACTGAGTTGTTTTAAGGTTTCTAAGGTTTCCATATTGTTGGCTCTTTAGTTCCAGAAGCTCGGGAGAAGTTGAGGAAGTTCAAAATTGAAACAGATGTGGAACCCTAAGTCAGACAACAACTTTCACTGTGAATGATTGATTTCTTTTCGTGAGAGAACTAAACTATACTCTCTAGCATGCCTATGAGTTTATAATTGATAGCATGATTATGCAATATTAATGCATGCTATGGTGAGGTATTGGATAATTTATATCGAACATGATAGCATGATATAGTATGCATGCTAGGCAAGTTACTAAATAAAGTACATAGTATATCAAGCTTGTTGGATATTAGATACTAACTTCGATGCTAAAGGATTATACGAAGGCATCGATGGACATATTAGGTTTCCAAAGCTGAAGAAACTTGCAAAGGCATTGATATTGACGGTCATGGCTGGGACTGAGATTTGACACTCAACAGGATGGTCAGAGGGTCGGAAGGACCTAGTTTTTTAGCTTGTGGCGGGGAATTTCCTTGTGGGATGGTCAGGAGGTCACCGAAGCCTAGTTCCTGAGCCTACCAGAAGTACCCGAGGGGATGGTCAGGGGGCCGACGAGCCTAGTTCCTGAGCCTCGAAGGTAAGACTATGTGCACATAGGGAAAACATAGAGGACAGATTGATACATAAATGATGAGTTTAGCTGAGCCGGGTTGGCCAGCGAGGAAAAACCAGTCAGGATTGCATTGTCGGAGGTGCTAGCAGGAAAAAATGATTATGAGGATAACCCTACTAGGGAAGTTTGAGTACAAGCTCAATTTAATTGTAGATTTACTTGCGCTTTATTCGTTTTACGAGTATTATGATTATTATTATAATGTTGAAAGAGTTGGTTGAACCCTAGTTTATTCGATCACTCACTAGGTTTCATTGAAGCTCATCTTTCCTTATGTTTTTCTTTCCAGGTAGCAGTAGAGTTTTCGTTGCTGTTCAAAGTCAAGGTCTACCGAGAAATAGTGTGCACTTAGCTGTAGATGACAGTTTAAATAAAGAACTAGAAACATGTCTTCTATAAACAAACTTGTTAAACAGTTGTATTAATAATCGTTATTATGAGCTAGTTTTATTTTTGTTGCAAATGATGGATTGGGAAAGGTAAAGATTTGATGGTAGGCATCGCAAGAGGGTTGATTTCTGCTGTCCAACTATGTCTCAGCATACAGAGGGGTGACTTGGGGTAGGGTGTGACACACAACTTCTTCAAAACGCACGCGACAGCCTCAAAAACACTATCTTCACTTCCAACTGCCAAACGTAATGTTTCTAGCCAAAATTAGACTTTGCTTCCTCCTACAACCATGTAGATAATTGTCTTAGCTAACTTACCTCAAAATTTCAGCCTCTAACTTCTCTTCCTCCGCCAAATATCATTAAATCTTTCCACTTTGCTCTAGTTTACCTAATAGCTAGAGCAAGCTTGAGTTTTTAATGAAATCCAAGTTCTTCCTCATGGAGTTTCTTTCTGGTAACCCTCTCAGTGAAACTAGACTCAATTTAGGACAATTTGGTGGAAAAAAATCACAAATAGCATGAGTGGTTTGCACACACCAACCTCATCTACTAACCCTTCTATTTATAGACTTCACAGAAATCTGCATGCAAACTCCTAGCTCACCACCTCATGCTTGCATGCAAGCCCATATCACACTTAACCTTAATTTGACACCCAATATGGCTTGCTTAACACTTAAGTCTAGGTTTTGCTTAATCAAGAAGGAATGGTGGATGCATCCTTGGGCAAGACTTTCTCTACGCATCCTTTTGAGGTTAGTTGGCTATTTTCCTCAGCTACCCATGCACGCAACCCCCCCCCCCCCCCTTGGCTGACTAGGACGCCTAGCTTGAACGCATGGCCACCATGCATGAGCCTCATAGGCCTTCGTGGACGCATAGCCTTAATGCATTACACCCTCTTACTAACCTCAACCAACATTGCCAAGCTCATAACGCCTAGCCCACTTGCCCAACAAGCAATGCAAAAAGCCTTCCACCAAGCTTACAATCATGGACGCATAGCTCACCAAGCAAAACGCATCACACACACTTCTGGTGGCTCGGCTACTCAAGGTCTCCCACACATGCTTCAACATTTAGCCCCCTTTGTCGGCCACACACCTACCACACACTACCCGACCACTCCATGTCAAGGGCTCTTGGCCACCTCCATCTAACTTCCCACCTACTTGCTTACCATTCCTCCCAAGAATGTTGAAATAAAAGTTGGGCTTACATCAACTGTGACATCCAACTTTTAACAACCAATGTGTTGAAAAGTTGAAGGAAAGGAATAAAAGACCATGTTGGACGTATGGTCAGGACTAAGGTAACGCATGGTAAAGGTGGACGCATAGGAAGTACCCGAGAACTTGAAGGGAAAGAAGTGAAACACATAGGAGGTAATTTTGAAGAGATTGAAAGCATTGGTGATGGTAAGACGCATAGACTTCTATCGTAGGATATTTTCAAGTGTTGGAAAGTAGAAGGTTGTGAAGTAAACATAAAAACTGGAGCATGTGGTGGACGCATGCTAATCTATCTTAAGAGAAATAGTTTGAGTGCAAGGAAAAGGTTAAAAGAATAACCTTGGGAATAATCAAGGAATGTGCAAGGATAGGAAGATGGTCATGGACGCAGGATGAAGTAAAGGTAAACGCAATAGGACCAACGCATAGAGGAAGAGCTTGAGAAGGATTTGTTGTTATGGACATAAGGAAGGAGTTGGACGCATGGTGTGATGCGATGAGGTACAAACGCATAGTATTGCGCGTTTGTCATTGACGTCTAGTGGCATTGTGTAAGCACTGGTTTATAATAGTGCGGCTATGCGTTGAAGGTGATCACGAATGGTTGTTGTGAGCTGAAGTAGTCGCCGCGTTGGCGGGAAAGAAACGTACTTGGCTTACCATGCGTTGGTAAGGTTGTCATGCGTTGTGGTCCCTATGCGTTGAAGACAGAGTTGTCTCTATGCGTCGAAGACAGTAGTGTAGTTGGTCGTGGTATGCATTGAAGATAGGAGGCGTTGAGGGCGCCATGCGTTGAGTGTGGTTGATTGTTGAAGGCGTTAGGGTAGGTGGCGTTATGGGTGCCTTGCGTTGAAGTAAGAATGAGAACCTAGCGCGCCAGCCTGCCTTTGAGGGTTAAGTCGGTGATATATATAAAGGTAAACAAATTAAATATTTAATCATTCTAGACACTTCAAGATCTTAAGTCGGAGGCCTATATAAAGGTAAATGAATTAAATATTTAATCATTTTAGACACTTCGAGAACTTAAGTCGATTCCACTTTTCTGACGAACTACAAGGGAGGTAGAAGAGGGTGTTCTGGTGGATTTTGGATGGAAGTCTGCTCACCTTGGTGTTGAAATCTAAGCTGGAACAGAAAGTTGTTGGTGGACACACAGACTGGGCAGTGTCTGGTATTTGGAGTAGAACAAATTGAGAAGATCGAGTCTAGGGCTGAAATTTTAAGGTCAGTAAGTTAACATAATTCTTAAAAATTCTTGTGAAGAATGGTAAAGCAGGAATTGAAGTTAAACGTGTGAAATTTTAGGTAAAAGCAACGATTACAGAATTGCTGTGCAAGCTAGAGCAACACAGAGTAATTTTGGAATAGCTGGAGAACGAAGGAGAGTTAAGTCTTGAAATTTTGAGGTAATCTGTAAAACTCAATTCTATACAAGTTTGTAAAAGGGAAGAAGTTCTAAATCTGTCTGGATGTATGACTTTTAACAGATAAAAGTAAGAACAAAAAGGAAAGGAAGAGACTCGGTTGTCGGGTGCTGCTAAGAAGCCGGTATCGCTGAGTAGATAAAGTAAAGGTAGCGAGACGAGTGTCGCTGAGACGGAACGCAAGGGACCTTTCCGTCTCACAAAACTCGCTGGGTATCGTTGGGTATCGTTCGTCAGGTAAATCACGCTAATCTTGCTTATCTGAGTGTTGCTAGTATTGTGCTTTGTTGGGTAGCTTCGCTAGTAATATCGCTGGGAATGTGAAATGTCAGTAGTTACCTCGCTAGTGACACAAATCTTACGCATTATGTTATTTTGGTAAAGGGGAGGCTCGATGATGATTCATGATTAGAGTCTATTTATGCATACGATCAGGTAAAGGAAGTTTAAGGAAGTGTAACGTGAGGAATGTGTGTTTACAGGCCAAGAAGAGCTTGGAAAGGCATATAATCAGCTCAGGGCCTAAGGATAAGTTGTGAGTGACTCTTTCTTTCTTTGAAAAAAAAAATTTATTCAAAATGTTTAGTTCGGTGTTTTTATGAAATATGGCTTTGAAATGACTATTTCCTTGGAAAGCATAGTGTTTGATTATATGATATACAAGGCATGTTTTATCAAATTTATATACGATGTTGAAAGGCATGTTGCGAGATGTTTATCTATAAATATTCTGTTTTCTATGAAAGGTTTCATATGAACTATTTATGTAAACGGGTTTCTAAAATGTTTTAGAAGAGGCTCAGTGCTGAGGGACATGAGAAGGCACGTGAGTTTCCCTGAGACCCAGTACTGAAGGACATGGAGAAGGTACTTGGGCAACCCGCCTATTCCTATGTGCACATAGAGGTTTATATTGCTGGTGCATTGAGTTTTGCTCCGCATCGAGCCAGAGTTGATTTCGACGTTGGGTGTGTTGAGTCTTGCTCCACCCCAACTAAGGTTGTTTTCGACGTTGAGAGCGTTGAGTCTTGCTCCGCCTCAACTAAGGGAAAAATATTGAGAAAACAAACGGGTTTTCTAAACAATTATCATAAAATATTTCTATACGATTTGGAATGGATTTATGCGATTGATAAAGTTATGTGGAAAATATGTTTTTGTTGAAGTATTATGTTAAATCCTTGTTTTATATGTGCAATTGTAACATGCCTGTTTTCAAATAAAAGCTCGTTTTACAAAACTTGTCACTCACGGGGCTTTAGCTCACGTTTTCCATTTTTCTAATTTTTCAGGTAGCGAGCGAGTTCGAGATGTTTTGCCTACGCAAGAACCTTGTCTGGGCCGTCTTTAGTGATAATGGTCGGACAGTGAACCTTACAGAGGAGTCAAGGTTGCTGTCTTCACATCTCCTCTCAGGTTATGGAGGATAAACCAGGAGGGGGTGTGACATCAACACTTTCAACCCCCTCAACCAACTGCTCCGGTTTAACCTTACCTTTACACTTCGGCTAAGTTATATTGATGGGTCAAAACATATCTTTTCCTTCAACTTAGTTCTCGACCACTCTGTTGTCCCACTTCTCCCATCATGACAGAACTTCACTGGGATGAGCCTTGACCTTTCACGAGATCAGAACTACTTTATCAAGCCCACTTTAAGCATCCTACCACATCTCGAGTCATGAACGTACTTAACTTGCTCACCGAGATAAGTCTTGCTTCTGAGCGAGCCAAGACTAGCTTTCCAACGCTTAACGGGTGCCTATTGGTATCCGATAACGTCATCCTAATGACATAAAGCTTCATTTCGTATATGGACATGTTTATCGAGAACCGACCCTCAGGTCGCTGGTATTTACCAGGACTAACCAAACATCCACCAACTCGAACATTATCTCGACATGATAACACTTGCGACCATACCATGTCTTTTGAGGATACCGTACCAGACCCTGACCATATGTAGCAACCTTTAGTCCACTCGAGAAGGCACAATGTCGACACACCCATGCCACCCGACACTGTCCTTGAGTTACTCCTCCTTACAAGAAGATGCCTAAGACACTCATCCCATGACACTCACCCACGCCATGACACACTCGTGTACCATGTGGTAGCTCGCTTAGGCCTTAGGGCCTAAGGGTGGTGGAAAGCCAACACCATGCCTCTCCCCTATAGTACATTCTAAACATTTTCTTTTTTGGCAGGCTTGCACGTGGGAATTGACAAAACGTCACTCGTTGTCGTGGAGCGCCCGTTTCAACTCTAATTCTCATGAAATTTGATAGGCTTGCGTCTTTCACTTTAATACACTTGACTTCTGAGTTGTTCGTCCAAACTCATAATGGAACCCTGACTTTTGGGGCAATGACTGGGGACTCGACCTAGTTCTCGAAAAGCATGTCGTTGACCTTTTTAACACCACTAAAACTTCTAACTCGCTCCTGCCATAACTTAGCACTCCTGTGTACTTCATTCTTGATGTGTTAAATGCTCGATCACATCGTGCCTCTTACTCATGGCCTTTTCTTTGACCAGTGTCGACGTGCTCGCTTGCATGCGTCAAGGTGCTTGTTTATCTATGTTGAGATGCTTGCTTATGCATGTCGAGGTGCTTGCTTCAGTATCGACATGCTTTCTCTTCCGCATGTCAACGTACTTACTTGATATGTGTCGATGTGCTTGCTTAACGTATGTCGACATGCTTGCTTATACATGTTGACGCACTTGCTTTAGGTGTATTGACGTGTTTGCTTGCACCAACTTCGCTTCGTGGAATGTCTTGACCGACATTCTCATGGTAGGGTTGAGACACGCACACGCCCTAGCCTTGTTGTTGCAAGGCTCCCGATCCAACCATGCCAATGATCGATGACTAAGGTCCTAACAGGGTGCCTCTATTTGTCTTATTTCATTATCTATTTGTGATAGACTACTATCTATGTCTATCTATATCATAATAGACACAACTAGTAGTCTATCGTGATCTATCGCAGTCCATTGCAAATAGACTGTGACATTTTGCTATTATTTGTAAATATTTTTAACAGTTTTGTCATTTAAAATAATTTTTCTATATTATTCTGAGGGTAATTTTTTTAAATTACAAAACTGTCGAAAAAATTTTCAAATATAGCAAAATGTCATTGTCTATCCGTGATAGACAGTGATTGAAGGAATCAAATTCCCAGCGGAAGCGAGTGATCGCCATGTGCCATTAAATTTCTTTAGGAAAACATAAATTATAGAGAACATGCAACTTGGATAAATAACAAAATAATTAGCATGTTATAGAGAAGAATTAAGGGTTAAGGTTTCCTACTTTTGAAGATTGTCTTCCATGTGGAAACAAAACTTCTCACCAACTCACAAACTAAGGAAAAACATCTCCAACCAAAGCAGTAGCTCTTCTTCTTTGGAATACCACCACAAAACCTTCCTTACTATTCTCTAGGAAGAAGAACCAATGAGTTGTGGGCTCTCAATGGATTTTGGTGAGGGAGTAATTTCTTGAGGAAGAAGAGAGAAAATTGGAGAGGGAAGAACTTTGATTTTTATAGAACTTTTGTTTCCTCAATTCGTTCTGTAACTCCCCTTCCCTCTAAGTAAAAATTGTGAGAGAGAGAAGCCAAAAATAACTCCCTACTACGCGGGAGTTATTTTTAATTAATAATATAATAATATTAACATTAATTAAAATTAATATATATTAAATTATATTTAATAAATATAATTCAATATGATGACTTAAGTAACTCGATTTTAATCCTGAGCTAATTATGAACTCTTGTTTATTTGGGATTATCCTTTAATCTGCATGGGTGAGAGTAGTCCAAGTTCGTTGACTCAATAAGCCTACCATTTTAAGGATAAAACTAGGTAGATAGTTGGGGACATAGTCTTGCGAGATGGAATTCACTCCTACCTAATTCAAGGTTAGTAGAGAAGTTGTTCCCTAGTACTAACTCTGGATCTTGAACAAGGGGCCCACCCTCTCATTGGCCTAAGAGGGACTTGGTTTGGTGGTTGGACCACAAACTAATTGTTCATTAGAGTATCAGTGGGACTTAAAGAACAAAATGTAATTACAGGGGTAAAATGGTAATTTTGACACAGCTGAAATTACGAACAACTTGTGAATGATACACTTACTAATCATGGTTATATCAAGTGGACAAAAATATATCTACAGTGAGGTGAGTACAGCTACTGGGCTATAGTGGAGTGTCTCGTAGTTAACGAATGTTAATTGGCTAGGTTAAAGAGTTTAGTTGGTTAATTTTGAATCGTTGGAGCTCATGATCCATAGGTTCATTAGGTCCCTTTGTTAGCTCATGGACTAAACTTTAGAACAGTGTGATGAGAGAATTTGAAAACGTTCTAGAGAGTAAATATTACGTTTTGTTTATTTAATTATGAATTAAACAAAAAAGGAGAGTTAGAAAATATTTAAATATGATTTAAATATTGTTCACATGAATAAAGATTCATCGGATTGGAAAATGTCGGGATTAGTGAAAAATTAGTAATTTAATACTATTTTAATATAATTAATTAAATTATTTAATTAATTATTTGAATTAATTTTATATTTAATATTAAATTAATATTATTTAAATTGTTTAATTAATATTTTTTATTATTTCAAATTAATTAATTAAAATAATTTTATTTAAGAAAAAAGATTCATTTATGAATTTTAGAAATTCATTTTGTATGAATTAAAGTAGGATTTCTCAAGCAATATTGTACCACCTTTAAACACCTCTTAATCCACTTAATTTATCACTAATTTGGTGTCAAATTTGTTGTAAATTTGATTTGCATGTTTTCCTCTATATATAGAAGATTGGAATCACGAAAATGAGTGAGTGAAATAGTGGATTTTGTTGGAAATTTTCTCAAACTCTCATTTTCCCAAAAACTCTCCATAACCTTCATTTTGCTCCAAATTCATCACAATTTAATTCTCACAATCCATTTCAATCCCAGAGAATAACGAGGAAGACTCTTGTGGTGGTCCACGAAGTGTTCGTGATTATCATCAAAGAAATTGGTTCAATTTTGAACTACAACAAGTAAGTATCAAAACTCTGTTTTTAGTTTTATGAACAAACATGTTCAATCCTAAAAATTGATATAATTAGAAATTGTTTTAATTTTTTTTTTTTTAGAAAAAAATTGTAATTCTAATGACACCAAATATGACAAAAGTCATTTCATACATAAACGTTGGGCAATTAAATTATTACTTCTTTTAAAAGAAGAATAACAGTATACACACCCTAATGGATATTAATTTGAAGAAAATATTCTAAAAAAAAAAGAATATTTTTATTGAAATGATGTAAGGAGAGAAGGAATGGCTATAGAATTATGCACGTTTATCAATTTATAATGAAAATTAATGTAATCGTAATAGAATTCTATTGATATATCAATCATAGTGGGTTAGAATCACAAGTGAAATTGGATTGTTTTTTATCATGTTTACTTAGAATTATGAATCTGTCACATTTACTATTACCGTAACTGTTATCATTTGACTCTAAATAGTAATAATAACGATAACGTAATTTTGAAACGCAAACGGATTGATCATCTTCAAACTCTTCAATTAGTTTGCATTTTTTATTATAGATTGGGTAGTAGGTCCCCACATGTTAGTACAAGTGAAGAACATAGGGTAAACAACAACAAATATAATTAATTGAGACTCACTTTGATTACCATTCATTTATTACTTTTTCCCTGCGATAAACATGACCTTAATGAAAATTGTGAGATACCTTTTCAAACCCATTATGGTTATAATTTAAATACAATAAATTATAATATTGGGCCTTAAATGTTGACATTCGTGTCTATTTAGTCTCCATTTTTTTTTTCAAGAAAAAATTTAGTGGGTTAACCTATTACATAACTAATATTTTTATGAATGTCCTAAATTTTAATAATATTTTATAAATAACTTTCCGCAACATTTTTTTGACATTTTTAACCTTTTGATAGATTTTCTCTCATCTTTTGATCTGGTAATATTTTTAAATAAAAATATGTGGTCTTTTCAAAAATAGAAAAAAATTGAAAATATTTACAGAAATAGAAAAAAAAAAAGTGAGAATAGGATTTTGTGCGGTTTTGCGGCATTTTGTTAAAAAAATTCCAACGTTACCCTCGTCATTTAAAGATCTCGCGTGATTACCTCCTTGTCTAATTGGCATCCTTGGCATCTTCATCGACTTCGAATCCTCAGAATCTTCATCGATTGAAACAGGTTCACTTCATCTCGCTAATGACTGAGAGCGAGAGAGAGAGAGAGTGAGGGAGCAAGAGTGAGAGAGAGAGATAAGATTGATTGTGAATGAGGAAAGGAAACGAGAGCAAGAGCGAGAGAGAGCGATAAGAGCGAAACTTCGACGCGACCAACTCTCATTCTCACTCTCGCTCTATAAATCTATCTGTCTTTTCTAATCAAGTAGTTTAGGAACTGGGTGGGTACTCTAGACATTTTAATATCAAGAAAGTGGCCAAAAAGACCATTCTTAAAACTACCTAAAGTTTTTTCATCTAATTTTTTTTTTTTTTTTTGTTATCATTTGTAGTATATCTAAATTTAGATACACAATTGTCCTCAAATTCTTTTGTTGGTCATTCATTATTAACTCATGTTCCACCTGTTTAAAAATTATATTAAAACGATATGTCAGATATAAAACAAAATATGAATAAACACTATCATTGTGATAAACACTTATAGATTACTATCTATCATTATCTATCCTACTATTTATCATTAATAATATAACAAGCAAGCAAGAACATCTAACATCTGACATTATGAAACTTAAAATAAGAAAGACTACAACCGAGTTTTTTTTACCTATAATTGGGTTAGAGAGTGATAGACTTCTATCACTGTCTATGTCTATTCCTGATAGATAGCGATAGACTTCTATCATTGTCTATCCCTGATAGATAGTAATAGACACTGATAGACAATATCACTAGCTTATCACAGTGATAGACTACTATCTATCAATGTCAATCCTTCTTTTTATTCCACAATTTATAAGATTTAAAGACATAGAATACTAAGCATAGTTTTTTTAGCTTATCATTGTGATAGAGAATGATAGACTACTAGCTATCACCGTCTATCCTTGATAGACAGCGATAGATTACCATCCACCACCGTCTATAAGGGATGGGGAATTTGTACGGATGGCCTAAATATGGAGGCCCAAATGAAATTTGCCTCACTTTCAAAAACACACGAAAATTGACCTTCTGCTTATGTCATTATTGTGTAAATTTACCACTTTAACCCTAAATGCATTCTTCTTCTATTTTCTTTGTTTTGCAACGTTTTTCTTTTTCTTTTTCTTTTTCTTTTTCATTTTTTCGTTTCTAAATTTTGTCTTCTTCCTTTTTCTTTATTTTCTTGGATTTTTTTTTCTGTGTTTTTTCATGCATTTCTAGTAAGTTCAAACTTACCAGGGATGAGCTCTCTGTAACTTTTCCAAACTTTGACACGACCAACTCCGGTGAGTGAGAGCGAGATAAAGGGAGAGTGAGAGAGCAAGAGAGAGAGATAAGAGTGATTGTGAGTGAGGAAAGGAAGTGAGAGTGAGAGAGAGCGACAAGAGCCAAACTTAGACGATGATATACTTCTATCTTTGTCTTTTGGTAAGTTTATCTGTCTTATTATAATTTTTTTCATGTTAACTTTTTATCTTTGTACATCATTGGTACACATAGATAGAAGTCTATCATTGTCTATCAGTGATGGACAAAAATAGTTTCTATTTTTGTCCATCACTGATAGATAGTGATAGACTTCTATCTATGTCTATCTATGATAGAAATCTATCTTTGTATATCACGATAGACGATGATAGACTTCTATTAATATCTATCTATGATAGAAATCTATCTTTGTATATCACAATAGATGGTGATAGACTTCTATCCATGTCAATCACTGATAGACGGTGATAGATTTCTATCTTTATCTATCACAATAGACAATGATATACTTCTATCCGTGTTATTATAATCTTTTTCATGTGCACTTTATCTTCATGCATCATTGATAGAGAGCTATTTTTGTCCATCACTGATAGACAGTGATAGACTTCTATTTATGTCTCGCTCTCGCTCACAATCACTCTTATCTCTCTCGCTCTCTCTCTCACTCTTACTCTCTCCCTCTCACTCTCGCTCTCAATTTTCCTTTCAGAAGCCGACGAAGATGAAGAGTTGCATGAAGAGTTCGAAAACCTTCAAGCTTTCTTTTTCTTTCCGTTTTTCTTTAGCGCACGAGTAATTAAATCAGGTACGAACCACCCGATTTTTTGGGTTTTTTCAATTGTGGATTTTTTTTGGAAATTCACATTGGTTGTAGTGGGCTTGTGGTCCATTGGGTAATTTTTTCTATTTATGTAAATAGTTTCATTTTTTTCTATTTACGATAATTTCTCTACAAATATATTATTTTTTGATTTGCTATTAATTATATAAGGATTTCATTTTTCAAAATATCATTAATTACATTGTCTCTCATTAATAAAGTTTTGAAATATTTATTTTCTTCCTTGTTAACATCATTTTCAAATTTTGACTTTGTTTTTGTTATTTATTAACTTTGGTTGATATTTATTTAATGCATCATATTTTAAATTAATGTTTCCTTCATTTTAAAAGATTTTATTTATTTTCTTCCATATTCCTAGTTGAAAATTGATCATCCCTCTATTGAGAACTCAAGTATATGTCAAATATACTGGTAATATTCTTGAAAATGTAAATATACATCATATATACCATGATTTTTTTTTTTTGTTGGTGTGTTCACAAATCTACTAGAAAATGTAAATATACATTGCCTATATTGTTAGGTATATAAAACGATATATTGTACAAATTATCGTGTTCATGTATTTTTCAAATATTCCCTAGTTTATTTTTAGAAAATTCAAATATATAGTACTTGTATATCAAATATACCTTGTTTTCTCCTTCAAGATTTCTTGCCGATTTTTGCTTTCATTTCTGAGGGCAACTATTTTCAAATTCTTGCATAAAATTTCCTTCCTTGTGTAGGTTTTTCAAAGAAAGTCGTTTTAGGAAGTTTATAATCGCAAAAACTAATCTTACATATTTTTCCGTATTAATATTACTATATTATATATTTTTCATTTAAAAAATTTAATGATTAGGAGGACTGAAAAAATAAATTGGGTCAAACTTATGTGCAAAATAATAGCATATTAGACTATTTAGGTAAAAAGTAGAAAAGTTTAGACAATTGTGTAATTAGACCTATTTATTTAGGTTATATTTATAGACGATTTTTTTTAAAATCTACATGTATAGAAAGTTCTTTTTTAAATTATAAATTTAGTCAGAAGTGTCAAATTTATTAAAATTTACGGATATGCTAGTTACAAAATTGTAGGTTTATAGTCATTTAATTAGACATAAAATTTAAATTTATTTGTCTTATAGATCAATTAATTTTTAAAAATTTTGAATTAAATATATACCAAACATAAAATTGAAGATTAATGACATATTAGAAATTTTAAAAAATTTAAAACTAAATAGACACAATTTTAAAAACCGATTTATAGAAGAATGATTTAGGGACTTAACCTACTTCACAAGCAATATTTCACAAATGTCCTAAACTTTAATTATATTCTAAAACTAAATTTTTATATAACTTGGGGACAATTTTAACAATTTGGTACATTATCTCTCATATATAATATTTTTATTATTTTATGATTAAAATATTTAAAAAAATTTAATCTGAATTTAGTATTAATTATTTTGAAATCTTATTTTTGGAACAAACATTAACACTATATATCATCATTAAATTTGAGTTGTCATTTAATGATTTTTTATTTTGTTTATTAACTAATATAGTATATATTCCTAAAATTAAGAAATATGATAGTTACATTTTCTCTCATATTTGATTTTTGTATTATTTTATAATTGAAATATTAAAAAAATAATTTTTGTTTATAAAGGATCTTTTTTCCAATCATTACAAATTTGTCTAATTTTTTTTTAAGATTTCAGAAATTGATTTTAGTAGTTTTTGTTTTTTTAAGAATATTTTTTTTCTAATTAGTTACAAATTTGCCACAATTTTTTTTTTATAAATTTCGAATTTTGACTTAAAATTCAGAACCTCAAATATCTGTGGATTATATTTAATGCATAATTATGATTATAAATATTCTTATCATCTGTGTTTTGTATCTTATATATGTATACAAGGTTGATTTCAAACATATGCAATGTTATTTCAAATATATATGAGGTTAGTTCCAAATGCATTTAGAACATGTACAAATTTAAGGTTGTTATATAGTATATATTGCATATTTTAACTTTGGTCTTGTTTCTAATAAGATATAGGGTTGTTTTCAAATATAGGAAAATTAAAAAAATAATATTTACAAATATAGCAAAATTTTATCATTTATCTCTAATAGACTGCGATAGATCTCAATAAACTACTATCTATGTCTATCTGATAGACATAGATAATAATCTATCACAGATAGACTGTGATATTTTGCTATTATTTCTAAATATTTTTCACAGCTTTGTCATTTAAAATAATTTTCCATATATATATTACACAAACTTATCATATATACACATGTAAATTATACTAAGATAGATGACATCCTCAAATTATTTGAAATAAACTCATATATATTTGAAATTGAAAACAAAATTTAGAAATAAACCGCACATATACTATGTATTAAACCCACATGACTTTCATGTGTGTGTTTCAGAAGGAAAAAAAATCATTTAATGCGCCTAAATATGGTATATTTTTTCAAAATTTTGATTTTAAAAAATAAAACGGTTTGGAAAAAAAAAACGGTTAGAAATTTTGATTTATAATATTGATTCATATAATGTAAGTAATTCATAATTGTTATTGTTGTACACACGGTGATAATTGGTGTAGTATTGAAGAGACAATTATCGTGCGTAAACCCCTCTGTCTCATACTGTAAAATTTATAAGTTTGAGTGGTGTTACATGAAGTTAGAAAAATAGAAAGATTAATCATGGGCAATTATCCATGTAGTGGGGAGTTGATAGTTACCTAGAATGTGGGTAGTTACCTAAGTTATCATGGATAGTTATCCATGTAGTAGGGAGTAGGTAGTTACCCGGGATGTGGGTAATTACCTAAGTTACTGGTTAGTGGGTAGTTGCCCAAAGTGTGGGCAATTGCCTATATATATACTTGATAGATAATTCTTCTCTCATGATAGGGTTGGCAAAAAAGCCTGCAGGGCCCCGCCCCAATCGGGTCGGCGAATCCCCGGTTTGACCGGGGATGGGGGTCAAACTGGAGAAATTCTCCAGTACCTGTCTGAGTACGAGGAGGTATCCTTGCCCCTACCCCGCCCTGATTTATCCCT
Organism: Citrullus mucosospermus; assembly: GCA_030954485.1. Lineage (NCBI taxonomy): Eukaryota > Viridiplantae > Streptophyta > Magnoliopsida > Cucurbitales > Cucurbitaceae > Citrullus > Citrullus mucosospermus. The sequence goes on from CM062060.1 coordinate 11,797,443, forward strand.
GACCCCTCGTTTATATATATATGTCTTGCTTTTGTTCTCGCTCTCGCTTTATCTCGCTCTCTCTCTCACTTTGTCTCGCTCTCGTTCTCGCTATCTCTCTGTCTCGCTCTACTTATTGGTAGTAATTTGGTCATGCATTTGAACTCGTAAGCTAGCTCTCTATCACAGTCTCGTTCGCTCTCCCCATCTCGCTTTCGCTTTATCTCACAGATAGACCCGTTTCCCCCACAAGGAATCCCCGGCCTCGTCCTCGCCTACATGTGGCGGGGACAGGGGCGGGGATAGGGGTAAATTCCCCCCACGGGGTCGGGGACGGGGAACCCCCACCCACCCCGCCCTCGTTGCCAACCCTATGTCATGAGACTCACTCAATCTCTACATAGTTATTGATTCCTAAAGAATAGCACACTCTATGTCAATTCAAGATTTAATTTATTGAATTAAACAAGTCCTTATATCATTAAAGGGCGTATTGAAGAATATACAATATTGGGATTGGAAAACATTAATTTGGAGAATTTTGAATATTTATCATGGAATCAACAAGTGTTCATTTCTTTTACCATATATATCTTGGTTGATTTAATTATCTTATTAAAATCCATTTGTGATAATCGCTTTCGCAATTGAGGCTAATTGTTGCTAACAAAACCCATTTAATGAGTGTAAATATAATATATTTTCTTTTGTATATGCGTCTTTTCTTATTTCTATTTTTTTATTATTTTCTAAAACTTTTAAAATGTGTAGAGGGTGATTTAGATATTTGAACGATATTTTTTTGTGTAATATTTTATCTCATTAGACTATTCATAAAAAATTATATATAAAATTGAAGATAATTTTGTAATTAGACCAATTTAATTAAGATATATTCGTGGAAGCTTTCGTAGAAATTAAGAGAGATGAGATACGGGAATGTGGTCCGAACTCCTAACTATTGTGGGGTGAGTTTCGCAGCGAATAGAAATCATTACAGGGGTAAAGTGGGGCCATACGTACTTTTAATATTGGCCCTCCAAGTTTTTAGATTTCTTCAAACATCCCAAAACTTTATGGTATTTATAGTTTATGAGGTGTTGTATCAATAATATGATCAACCTTATCTAAGTTTTGTTTTCCTTTTCTTTTTGACACGGATAATCTAATATTATCGAAGTTGTGTTGATCGGTTGGATGGATTAGATTACAATTTTATCTACATCAAGTTAGTTAGCTTCAAAGAATCAAAATTCATTGAGTTTATGCAAATTAGATGGTTTATGGTTTTTATAAAATTAATTTGAACTATATAATTTTCATGAATCTTAATTTAATAATTTTCTATAAAGTAATTCCTTTTAAAAAAAAATAGACTATTAAGCCCCTGAAATATTATTTCTAAACAACATAAGTTTAGGCTTCTACTATCTCACTTAAAACATTATCATAATGTGAAGTTCTCTGACTCTAAATGCTAAATCTTAATGGTATGTAGTTGAGTTATACTTATTTTGAAAAAAAAAAAAAATGGAGAATACTTTAAGGAAAATTATTATAAGAAAAAATATTATAATATTTACAAATATTGGAAAAAAAAATTGTCTATTAGCTATCACAATAGACTTCTATCGCACAATCTAGATATAAGTATAAACATTGAAATTTTTCTATATTGGTAAATAGTTTGACTTATTTTGCTATATTTTGATCTATTTTGTCTAATCTAAAATTTAAAACTTACATAACCATCTTTTTTTTTTTTCATATATTATTATAATTTGTGTGACACATTTATCCTAATTTCTACTCAAAATAACAAGACATTTAAAATTACAAGATAAAATTGAATAATTGGCAAAGTACAAATACCAACACGGTATTATGACCTTATATTTATTATAATGGTGATTAACATTATCAGGAGATGTTAGATTAATAATAAAAAAAAAAAAAAAAAAAAAAAAAAAAAAAAAGCCTTCAATGTTACTGTTATGAAATTAATAAATAAAGATAAATAGAAATTACAAATAGTAGAGAATCAATACAAACATTTATTAGTGAGCTAACTATATCCACAAACTAATAAAGAGAACAATTTATTATTAAAGAGAAAACATTATATTACAAATTCAAAAGCATCGATTAAATTCAAGAAGTTCCAACGCAAATAAAAAATAAAAATGGCTGATTTTTTTTTTTTTTTTCCCTAATGAAGTTGGTGGTTGCAGAAAGTGAAGCTTCTCGTCTGTTGTCCGCACCCCAACAGAGAAGTCGTCCTTATCGAAATGGCCGAGAAACGGCCAAAGAGAAACACTTCTTTTTTCTTTTCTGTTTGTGTTTTCCATTTTCTATGCATCAGTGCATTGAAATCTGCATTCGAGGTCCCTCAAAAACAGCGATTCTTTCTTTCCTTTTCTTTGTTTTCTTTATGGATTCTTTTGTTCATCACTCTTTACAACTCGTGAGTTCCTCCAGCAAAATCACTACTCACAAGAAACACAAGGGAAAAACCTCAGGTGGAAACATCAATATCAGAGTTTTGTCTTCTGTGTTTCCTTTCATTGATTCAACGAGCTTATATATGAAATGGGATTGCTTGTGATTTATTTATAATTTCTTAGAAGATATTGTCTGCTAGAAATTCAACTACTTTCCATTACCAACACAAACAAGTGGAAAAGAACAAATTTTGCAAAATCTAGATAACTTTATGGTTGGTGGTACAGAGGCGTGGCTTAGATGGCCGTGCAATGCTCAGGCCAATGCTTTGAGAAACTTACTACTTTCTTCTTCATCACCACATTCGATACATACCCACCATAGAAAGTTGACAACAAAACTGTAAAGATAGCTCTGACATGACACTAGACCTAAACTTGCCATTGAATTGCATTCACCATGAAGGTGAGGTACAGGGAGAACCAGAGGAGGAAGATGACAGACCATTGTTGGTGTTAGAATCACTCCCAGAATTCCCCAACGACCTGGCATCTCTCAATGTAACCGAACAAGCCTCGGCTGGGAGCTTCTTCATGGGTGTTAAAGGAGGCGTGTTAGGGAGTGAATGGATTGTACTTGAAGGAGATGCTACAATCTCATCTTCCTCAGAAGAACTACATTTTTCCAATCTTGAGGGAGAGGAATTTGGCGTTTCAAATGGGGTGTCACCTCTGCTTGGCCTGATTGCGTCATTGTCATAAATGGGGTTTGAAATGTACATAAAATGGTCACTGCCATTGGAAGAACTGTCATTATAGGCAATGGCAGGGCTTAATTTACTCTGAACACAAGCTTTCAAAATGGACAGATCAGGTGAGGGTGAGATAATGGGCGATGGCGGGTGAGATGGAGTGGAAATGAGGCCGATTCGATGAGGGCTAAGGGATGATTCATGGGTGTCAATGTCGATAACCCGATGAAGTTGAGAGCTTTGGCTCTTTGAATCAGGTTCAGCTACATCATCTACATTGTTGTCTTTAACACAAGGGACAGTGGGGAAAAGAAAGTTTCTGGGAGCACTTAGAACGCCATGAGCGTACAAGCTGCTGAGAGAAATGGCTGATCGGTTGTTGTCCCTGCGAGGAGCTGAAGGCTGAGACTGAGAAATGTTGGTGGCAGTTACGACGGGGTCAGCAGAGGTGTCGGAGGTAGTGGTGGGTGGTGCAACTCGAAGCCTACGGCGGCGGAGTAACAGAGAGCAGTAGAGCTCAGCAAGCAACACAAGAATGAGGCCCAACACAATGGCAAGGCTAACCACCATTATCAGTGTGGCTCCCAATATAACCTTGGAAGTTCCCTGCATCTCTCCTCTCTCAAGCTTTCTCACTCTTTGAATCTCTACTATGAAGTAGTTGAAACTTGAAGGGAAGGCGGTAAATATGAAGGTGTACAAAGGGAGGAGAAAGAGGGGTTAATTTTTTGGCGGGAACTAGTCATTTACATTTGATAACAAATAGAGAGAGAGAGAGAGAGAGAGAGAGAGAGAGAGGTCAGAGGGAATCTTATGCTGTGGGGAAGTAGGACTGACGAATGGGAAGGCTTTTTATGTTCTGTATACGAGATGGAGGATTCACAGTTACATTTGAGGTCAAAAAGGTCTTTTAACTAACACAGTTTTCAACCAAGAAAAAACCTTGGCTGAAGAATATGGTCAAATGTCAATGATGTTAAATCTTTAAAATAAAACCAAAATGTCTGCAAGAATACCAAGTTTGGTCCCATAATGTTTAAGACTTGAAAGAAGCGATAGGAGTATATGGGATGGAAAATTCAGGAGCAAGACGCTTTTTTTTAATAAATTAATTAAACTTTAAAAACAAAAAGGAGGGGAAAAAATGTTACTTCTGGATGTATTGTGTAAGCAGGCAACCTAAAAGTATTTATGAAGCACAACACTAACGATCTCAACTCAGGAATGGGGTTGGGTTGATCTTACATTTTTAGCTATCAACATCTGTATCACATTTGAAATTTGTAGTCACTCGCTATTACAGGTTAACAGTATAAATCTTCAAAAAGCAATGGAGACTTTATGGATGGGAGATACCACGAGATGCAGCCCACATACACGCAAGGGCTATACAATGAGAAATGGGAAAAAGTTCGTGTGAGAAGCAACTGAAAGAGAGAGACACACTTAGAATGCTTGATTTATGGGTGCATCACCGGTTCCCGGGCGATCGAGATATGGAAAGGGTATAATGAAATGGTTTACCTTCCTCTCAAGGCTGCAAATCGGGCAGCCAAATCATCGTAGTCAGGTAATTTAGGATGAACATGTTTAGCTGCACTTGATCGGTCTGGTTGAAAGGAGGCAGCCCGAGTAAATACTTTGGTTGCTTCTGATGGACCCAGATGTTCATGAGGTAGGGAAGCTGATCGTGCTGGTGGAGGAACTGTATCTGCATGCTTATCAGCCCCATCTCTGCTAATTAGATTCAAAGGGGACTTGGCAGCATCAGTACCATTTTCAAGAGCAAGATGATTTTTAGGTTTCCTTCTCATCTTTCCTGGCTCAAAGGATGAAGGTTTCTTACTGTAATGTATCAAAAGCTTGTCTATTATCCTTTCTTCTTCATCCCTTTCATTTTCCTGTTCATCTACTAACAGCTGCAAGCCTCGTTTATCATCCCTTCTCCTACTACTTCTCGACTTTTTTCTCACCATTCGAATGTCCTCAGCATCGTCATCAACTGTATGACTAGAACGTGGCTTATGGTGCCTTCTCCGCACCGATCTTGGTTTTGGCAGAGCATCAGGAGGTATTCGAGCACCAAAGACATGATCCATCTCACCACCACGACTACTTGCCCTCATAGGACTAGTAACCTGCCTCTCATGGTCAGAATGGCGGGGTTCTAATTGGAGGACAGCAGCAGTCATTTCTGACTTGACAGGCTTCTGAGGATCCGTTGAGATGAAATTGTTGTCATGGCCTATTCGTGATAGTTCCGAATGGCTCCTATCCTTGTGATCCTTCTTTCTAGAGTTCGCTTTTACATATGGAGGCGGGAGGATACTGTTGTAGCTGGGTTTCAAATTCTGTTTATCCTCCTCGGCCTTCCCTTGTAGGACTGCATATCCATGCCCAGTCTGAGTATTGCCAAATGATGATTCTTTTAAATCACTCTTAAATATCAAAACTCCTCCATTGTGCCCAGTATGAGTATTACCAGATGATGGCTCTTTAATGTCACTCTTTAACTGCAATCCTGCATCACTAGGAGCAAGACCTGGATTATTGTAAGGTGAAGACTTCAAGTAATTTGGAACTGTCCTCTCCCTGCCATTATGCACAACCGATCGATCATCTGCATCTCCCAGTACTTCACTGGAAGAAGAACTACCCATTCTACTAGTTCTGAAGGCAGAGCCCATCATCCTATTTCCAGCTTCATGCTGACTAATAGGAGGACCTGGAATATTGTAAGGTGACTTCAAGTAATCTGGAACTGTCCGTTCTCTGCCATTATGCACAACTAGTCCATTATCTGCATCTCCCAGTACTTCACTTGAAGAAGAGCTGCCCATTCTACCAATTCTGGGGCTAGAACTCACTCTCCCATTTCTAGCTTCATGCTTACTAACTGTGGAACCTTTCTTCTCTCCATAATGATCTATATGGCCATCAAATTTCACGAGTGTCTCTTCTTTGTCATATACTCTATTCTCGTGTCCATGTCCAGGTAATTCTTGCCTAGCCTGAAACTTGAGTTCTTTTCCTCCTGAAATGGTACTATCACTGGGATTGACGAATCTGTGCCTGCCATTTGCATGCTCAAGATTTTCTTTGTATGACACACCACCATCCTTCCCCACTCTTGGATCAATTTCCTTAGCATGAGGACTTTTTTCTACTGCAGCATTGTAAGACCCTCGATCTTTAGGTAGGCCCTGCAGAATTCGGAGACAGGAAGTTCAAATGTTAAGAAAATCTAACAATTTCCCAGAACAACTTGAGAATTATAATGTATGACAACTAAACTGCAGAGGACCAAAGACCCACCGAACTGTAGATTTTACAAACTTCAAAATTTGATGCTTTCAAGTTTCAAGGGCTCAATCTCGTTTCTTGCATGTTAGAAAGTAGTGAAATAAAGAAATGGGGTGCACCTGAGCATAGGCTGGGGGAGTGGACATTCTCTTCTCAAAGCCCACAGAATCCCACTTAATTGAAAACTCCAATGCAATCTCTTGCAATAACTGAACTCTCTTCTCCAACGTGGAAGGCTTGGAAGCTAAATTCTCGACAAACTAAAGAAATAGAATTAGTGAGTAGTGTCTCATTAAGAAAGATCCAAAAACCTGAAGTTGGTTAATTCTATTACCTTTCGGTTCTCCAAATGTTCCAAAGATGTCCCAAACCTCTCCTGAAAAATTTGCCTGAGCTCACGCAATTCTGGCAAATCCGAAAATCTAGCCGCGGCAAACATTAAAGAGGCAATAGCCTCACAACATTCCTCAGGGCATTCCCTGTAAAGAAGATAAATTAGAGGGAAACAAACAAACATAAATTATCCTACATAAAGTTAAAAACCAAATTTGTACAATGATATAATCTCCCTAAACCAGAAACTAGATAACAATCGTGGGACGGCATGAAGTTATCTAAGTGCTTTTGAATGATATAAGCATATCCTCCCAGCCAGCTAATATGATATCGAAAAGACTTTATCCAACTCCAGAAACCAACCAAAAGCCAACCTACTATCCATCTATTGCTCGATTTCGTCACGCATGCCAGACACCTCAAATTAATATGTCATCTCAAAACCAATAAAGCACAATAAAGTTCTGCTGGATGGCAAAGCATAACAAAGGAATGCAGAGTGTACAAAAGAATGATGCATATCATACTAATGTCCTAGGACTAGACAATCTAGTTCAGAGTTTGAAAAGAATACATAGAATAGCATACAACGATGTGGTGCACTGGAAATTCAATCAAATTGTCAACCCTCACCATACAACTCTTCAGTATTATATTGGTAGGGGACGCCCACAGTTACAATTTCAAGATATTAAAATGTAGACATTAGCAAAATAAAGTAAGTAAAGAGAAGAAAAAAATAAGGTTTATCCGTAAAACATAAGCATGACTTCATACCTCTGCTTTTGCATGATCGGAAGATGTTGCAGCACAGTATCACATGAGTGCTCCACGAAATCATAACAGGACGAAATTGATAATTCAACTAGAAGCCCCTCAGCCTGTTTTACACCACACAAGCAAAAGCAACAGTTTCTTTGAGCCAATTACTAGATAGATACCAACATAGTTGGCATAATAATCAGAGAAAAAGAAACAGAAGTCCGTACGAAATAACAACAATTCCAAAATCAAAGACCAAAAATGGAAATGGAAATTGTTAGAAAATAGATATGGTTTTCAGGCATAAATAAACAATTGGACAACACATCATAAATAGTACATCATTCAAAAAAAAATCACGGCCTTCATACACTGCTTATTTTGTGCTTACACCCTATAAGCATTGAAACAATTTTCAATTCAACAATCAGATCAGAAGCAAGGAAGTAATTCTTTCCCACACAAAAATAAATAAAGTAAAATAAAAATTACCCTTCCATAAGCATTAATGTCCAGCCCATTGGCGAGTAGATCAGCAATATCTTTCTTCAGAAATTTCAGAGTTGCTTTCTTCTTCCTCCGAATCACATCGATCCGACTTTTGGTCAATTTAATCAAGGATTTGCTACAAATATCAAGAAAACAAAATATCCGTTGTTTAAAAACTCGAGAAACTCAGAAAAAAAGAAAAAAGAAAAATGAAATTGAAGACAGGAAAAATAGATCGGAGAAAATACCACTTGGATGTAAATCCTCGGCCGAGAATTCCATCGAGCATCTTTAGATCTTAAACCTCGGTTCCACTCTTTAAAGTTATATACCTCAGCCCCCAAAAACCAGACGAGTCATGAGCAAAGGTCGAAGGAAGAGAGAGAAATAGAGAAGAATTAGAGAGAGAAAGAAGGAATGGAATAAAATGGAAACAACAGAGCTGGGGAAAGACGAGGAAGACGACGAAGCTATCAAAAAACCAGCACTGTGCCAGAAAAGGTATCTTCCTAAGCCCACTCAGAGAGTAGAGTGCCGTTCACTTTTTTCAAAAATCTCTCTCAAATACAAATTACCCATTTACAAAACTACCCTCGTCTTTCGCACAAAAGACACAAACACTCACTAATCTGCATTTTGAACGTTGGATGGGTATTTTCGGAAGTGAAATCATCGTCTTGGACCTACCGTAAGAATCGGCGAGTGAATATGAAAGCGAGAGAGAGATCGCGGCCGTTGGATGAGATGACTATGGATGCTTAAAAGTTGGATTAAGAAAACGGCACCGTTTTGTGATGAGCTGGAACGCAGGAGCTTTTGGTGTAATTTTTGATGTTTTGGATTAGGGACCAAAAGTGGTAACAAAAGTTTGGAATTCTGGCCTTGTTTTAAGCGTTAGGTCAGCCACCACAGAATTTAACGACCGTTATAACGGTTGTTCATTGACGATGTGTCAGCTGCACATGGTTATGTTGCTGTTTTCTCTTGACGTCGTTTTGAATCAAACCACACAACAAAACAGCTGTGGAATGAAATTGAAGAGGCTATCTATTTATGTTTTCACTTTCCCCTTTTTTAATAATCCCTTTATTTACATGGTTTTTAAGTTTAAATGTTACTTTTGTTATTTTAAATTTTTTATTTTAGTTTTTATGTTTGTTCTTATATTTTTATTTTTAAAGTTTTTGCTAACGCCTACTTTCTGACTTTTGACATTAACTTTTATTTAATTAATTCAAAATAAGTAATACTTTCAACTTTAAAATTAGTTTAATAATGATGAAAATAGTGAAAATTAATTACTAATAATTGTTCTATCTTTTAAATTATTTAATAAATATTAGATTAAATTAATTAGTAATAGTTATTTTATCTTTTTAAATTAATTAATAAACATTAACCCTAAGCATAGAAATTAAATATTCAGTTAAAAATATCAATCTTGAAATTTTTTAATACACAAAGAAATAAAAATGTAATATTTAAAAATTTAAAGACCAAATAAAAATCAAACATGAAATAAAATTGTAATATTCAAATAAAAACTAGAGGAAAGAATTCACCCCTACCCTAATAATATATTTTTACAATTTAAAGCTACTTGTGATCATTTCTTACACGTTTGCCTCAAATAAATGTCTTTTAGAATTTGGATGGATGAGTAATACCAATCCAAATTGAGAGTGATTAATTATTACGCTTTTTCTTAAATTTTGAAATCCACATTTATTTCCAATATTTTGAGATAAAGTTTGAATTTCATATTATCGAATGCATGTTGGTTTCCTTCTTATTTACAGGAACCTGATTATTACTATTAATTAGAAAGTGATGTCAAATAATATATGGTTTGATTGAACTGAAGGACAGAGTGAAAAGGAAATAAAACAACTCTGAAATTGATGTTCTCGAAAATATTTCAAGTTTTTTCTTTTAAAAATAAAATCATGGATTTCTCTTTTTGTACTAAAAATATTGGAATATTGTTGAGAAAGAAAACAAAAATGTAGTAAGACTTGTCTTCAATTTTCTAAATTGAATGAAGTTCATTAGAGATCCCAAAATAAATAAATAAATAAATAAATAAATGTCCCTTACCCAAAAGTGAAGTAACCTCATTTGGTATCTTATTTTTGCCCAATTATAGAATATGTAATATATCTTGCAATATCATTGCCAAATTACCTTTGGTTATTGTTTAAAACAAGCTTCTCAAACGTCATAGGAGAATCCTAAAGTGTTTTGTAATGTCAAATGTATACATATATGATGGACCATATATTTGGTAAAAAATAATGCAAAACTATAATTATGTAGGTGTTGAATGATAAATTTTTCTATAATCACAAATTGTCACATTATTTCTCAAATTAATGAAAAAATTACAAATAGATGTTTTCAAAAATAGAAAAATTGTCGAAAATAAATACAAATATAGCAAAATTTTACTTTCTATCTTTAATAGATCACGATAGACCCAGATAGACACATCTATACACATCTATATGAGTCTATCGCAGTCTATCACAGATAGAAAGTAAAATTTTGCTATATTTGTAAATAGTTTGATATTTTTTCTATTTATAATAATTTTCCAATTACAAATTACAACATTTGGGACAAATTAAAAGTTGACATGTGTTCCGAATTGAAATTGAAGACAAGAACTGCTCATCTCGATAATGTCATGTTTTTTCATCCTGACCGTTGGATCAAATTAATTGTAATGAGTTCCCTTTCATTTGAAGTGAGAGAAATTGAGAGTCTAGAGAGAATTCTCTTAACAATCAAAGTACTCCCTAATTCCTGAAGCTGAACACTCATTGAAAATACAAGTTCTTTGAAGATTCAAAGATCTTTCAAGACTCCAACTTCAAGAACACCATTGTGCTATACTTTCTCAAACCAAGCATACGCATTCAAAAGTTAGTGAAATCAAAGAATTCAGAGAAGTTTAAGATTCAAACTTCAAAATTCAAAATATTCAAAAAAAACCAAAAGACTTCAACAATTTGATCGTCTCTTCTTGAACAAATTGATCGTTTCTTCGCCAACTTCAAATTCAAGACTGATCTCCCCTTATATGAGAACAAGCTCGCCAACCCTTAGATCAAAGTCAATAGATCAACAAGTTAGAGGCGGATCCAAATTGATCAACAAGCTAGAGGTCGATCCAAATCGATCAACAAACTAGAGACGAATCCAAATTGATTAACAAGCCAACAGTTAATTCAAGTCAATCAACAAGTCAAAGGTCGATCCAAGTAGATCAACAAGTTCAAAGACTAATCCTCCAAGAAGATCATTAAGCCCAAAGGCCGATCCTCTAAGAAAATCATCAAGTCCAACAGTCGATCCTCCAAGAAGATCATCAAGCTCAAAAGCCAACCATCCAAGAAGATCAACAAGCCCAAAGGTCAATTATCCAAAAAGATCAACAAGCTTAAAGATTAAATTTTATGCATTTGAGAGAAAGATTAAATTTTATGCATTCGAGGGAAAGAATCAAAGGATAAAAATTAGAGACTATAACACTTATACTACAAATCAATAAAATTAGGTTCATTTCCATAAATTAAATTTCTTTTGTCAAAATCTTGTCCAAGCAGTGAGATTAAAATATTTTACATGAGATTGTGTTTTTATTACACTATCATTTACTTTTAATCATGGAAAATTATTATAAATAAAAAAATTATCAAACTATTTATCAACATAGAAAAATTTCACTGTTTATCAGTGATAAACCGAGATAGAAATCTATCGTGGATGAGTTATTAAATTATTCAACTTAGAAAAAAAAAGTGCGTCGGTTTGGATTAGTTTTCTCAATACTTACAACAGTTTTTGTAAGTACTTAAAAAGTTATTTTAAACAGAGTTTAAGATTTATTAATAAAGTATTTGTGAAGAAGGGTTGAGTTTTAAATATTTAAACTAACCCTGTCCATACCCTGTCCTTGCTTTAAATTTTTTTAAGAGAAATGTACGTACACCATCTAATTAATTAATTCTCTAGTGGGCAAAGCTTTCAAAGAGCACTACTTTGCACTTTAATTCTATAGTGGCTCAATCAACTCTATGTTTGAAGAAGCCATCATCTCCATAAGAGAATTACCAACAGAAGGCTCAATGAGAAGGGGTATCCAATTATATATATATAAATAAAAGCTTATTTTAAGTGTTGCATGTTTACTTTTAGTTTAATTTTTGTTATATTTACTAAATATTTAAAAAAAATAAAAAAATTAAAATAAAACACGAATCTATCCTATCTAAAAGGGCGATGAAAGAGAAACATTTGATTACCCCCATTAACCCCTCTCAGTGATTGATTGCCGGGTTATATAATGTAATTTTACATTAAAATCATTAAAAAAATATATCAATTTTATTCGTTTAAATCTAATTTACATAAATTTAAAAAATATATATCAATTTTATTGGTTTAAAATTTCATTAAAAAATATATATGTTTATCTCATTCACGTACAACCCTGAGATTTTATTTTTTTTTATATTTTTATTTCATTTTTTAGAATTTTATTTTAATTTAATATGAATTAAAGAAATATGATATTTTAAAATTTCAAAAGATTTTACTTTTAATGTGATTTTATATATTACTTTTCTTGATATATAGTCTTTTTGGCTTGATAAAATTTTTAAGATTTAAAAAATATAAAGTATAATGAGACTTGATATTATTAACCTAATTTGATTTAATTAAAAAAAATCCATATATGTGAAAATCAAACATGAGATTTTAAAATCCTAAAACATTTGATTTTTTTTTTATTTATTAAAATGTGGATTTCCTTTAAAAAAAACAATAATAACATTTTTTTTTAAAAAAAAAGAGAAATTAGTATAAATAGAAAAAATATCAAACTATTTACAAATATAGAAAAATTTTACTATCTATCAGCGATAGACTGCAGTAGACTGCAAAGTGATAGAAGTCTATCATAGTCTATTGCGATCTATCGTTGATAGATAAGAAAAAATTTATATATTTATAAATAGTTTGGCTTATTTTGCTAGAAGAAAATTATTGTTTTCAAATATAAAAAAATTAACCAAAATATTTACAAATATAGCAAAATTTTATTGTCTATTTGCGATAGACTATTATCTATGCCTATTTGTGTCATAATAGACACATATTAGTCTATCGCAGTCTATTGCTAAATAGGCTGTGATTTTTGCAATATAAATAATTTCATTGGTTTTGTCATTTAAAACAATTTCTTATAAAAGAAATCACATTTTACCAAAAAAGTGTTATTATCTGTTTTAATATAATTTGATTAAAAATAAAATCAAATTACGATTTGAAATCTTAATTTTTCCTATAAATAGCTAACTTCAACCACCCATTTTTCATCTGATATTTCTTTTTTCTTTTTTTTTTTTTTTTTTACTTTTCCCAACTTTTTTGCTTTCATTTTATTTATTTATTTTTTTTTATTATTATTTTTTGTAGAAATTTTTTTTTCTTTTCTTCTTTTTCATTTTCTTTGTTTCCCCAATCTCTTCTGGATCTTGAAGATTATATACTACATCTTTCTTTTTTCATTTAACGTTATGTTTTTTTCTTTTTTTTTGTCATTTTTTTCACTTTTTCATTTAGTGTTTTTTTTATAAATATTTTTGTAATTTTTTTATACACACCTCACATATTGAACATGGTGGATAAGTAGATCTTAGCTTTTGAGATTTAATAAATTTCTCAAGGTTCAAGAAATTTAGAAGTCGGCAAAATGATAGAGAAGAGAGTAATTGACTATTTTATACTTTTATAGTTTTGTCTTTTCACTTTTTAATTTTTGCAAATGTACACTAGTGAATTTAGAGATTTATAATAATTTTTACTATTTTTTATAATATAATTTTGTCTTTTAACTTTTTTTAGTTTTTTTTAAAAAAATTGAAATAATGTTTAAAATAAGAAGAAGATATTTACCAATCAAAATAGATTAAGTTTTTAGGCTTTCTATCTGCATAAAGAAAAAATAATATTTTTGTTCAAATATTTTTAAAAAATGAAATTAGAAGTTAATCAAATACTAAGAAATAATTAGGGATGTTTTAAAAAATAGAAAATTTATTGAAAATAATTACATAAATAGCAAAATCTATTGGTGTCTATATGTTAAAGTGATAGATGTATATCTGGGTCTATCGTGGTCTAGATAGAGAATGAAATTTTGTTATATTTGTAAATAGTTTGATATTTTTCTATTTATAATAATTTTTTCAAATATAATTATTATGCAATTTTATACAAAAATAGAAAATTATTTTAATTTAAATTAAAGTTTGAAATTAAAAGGATAATCATATCATCTAAATTAATTTTTAAAAATATATAATATAGATAAGATTATCACGAAATTAAAAAAAAAATGATACTTGGTTTAAATTAAAGTTTAAAATTACTTAATTAAAATTTAAAATTAAGAGAATAATTAAATTATCTAATTTAAATAAATGAAAAAATTAGAAAATTAATTTAGTTTAAATTTAATCTTTAGAGTTAAGAGGTTAATCAAAAAAAATTTAAATAATAAATAATTATCATAAAAATTTATAGTTAAGTTCTATTTTTAGACTTTAAAAAAAAAAAAAAAAAAAAAAAAAAAAAAAAAAAAAAAAAAAACCTAGAAATCCGTTGAAACTCACTCTTCCGAAGTTAAGCTCAATTCATACGCAAATCGACTATTGAATTAATCTTCCAAAACTTACAATTTTCAACAATATTCAATTATAATTCTCTAAAAATCTATTAATGTTGTATTGAGACTATATTTGGTATTTTATCAAGGGAGGGATACATTAATAGTCTAATTAAATAAGTTAAATTATAAGAATATTTTTTATCCAGCATTTTTTTCTATAAATGACTTAATTAGTTATAATATTACAAAAAAATTAAACCAAAATGTCCGTAACACCCCATTAATGACTAATCATTTAATTAAAAAAAATTGTAAATATACAAATATGGAAAAATATGGAAACCATGTGCATTAAATTGGTTTTTTTCCAAAATGGTTTATTTTTCTCACTCCTCTTTAATTACTTCATTTTTTTCTCTTCTCTCCTTAATTATTTTGTTAGCATTATTGTTATATAATATGAAATATATATTTGTAAAATAACTAAATATGCATGTATATATATGAAAAAATATGTAGAATATAATATATCTCAATAGAAACGAAATTAAAATAAAAATATGAAGTATATATAAGTACGTGTTCTAAATGAATTTGGAATAACCTTGTATATATTTTAAATGAACCTCATATATATACATAAAAAACGAAACAAAAATGAAAACGAAGATTTGTAATTGTTAGGACTGGTATCCTAAATCTCTTAGGATTCTTGTAGTTTGTAATCTTTGTAAATACAAATTATTTATTCAATAAAATAATGAGTTATTTTATTTGTTTGTGCATTAATTCAATACCAATAAACTAAGATCTGTGATTATTTTATGTAAACATGTATGTGGTTAACATACAAGGTTGGATCATATTTAAGTAATAACCAAAAAAGTATGTAGTATAGGGATAAGGTTGGATGCCTTATCCTGGTGACACTATGGATACGACCTACTTTGTAATTGTTACAAAAGTTGTAAAGTGTTACAAACGATTTGATCCTAATCGTTCATGTGGAGACATGTGAGTGGGGGTATTCTGTACAAAAAGTTTGTATAAAATCGGACCACAAAATGTTTTATTTATCTTTGAACACCGTTAATTAAAGAAATTAACATTTCATAGGATGACCATAGGTGACTCGACCTTAATCCTAAGTGAGTTATGAACTCTTGTCTATGAGGACAATCCTTTTGATCTATATGGGTGAGAGTGGCCAAATAGCTAATGCATGCCTACCATTTTGGGATTTGTCTGATTAGGGAGATGCGAAGATGGAATTCACTCCTTCCCGTGTTTAGGGTAAGTAGTCAAATTGTTTTCTTATGGGCTGATTCCGGGTCTTGAATAAAGAGGCCTTACCCTCTCACTGGCCCGAGAGGAGTTAGTTTATAATTGGACTATAAACTGTTTGTTCATTAGAGGAATTAGTGGTACTTCTAGTTGGTTATATCCATGGACACATAAATATATCTATAAGTGCAAAGAGTGCAGTTGTAGGTCTTTAGTGGAATGACATGCAGTTAATAAATATAGATTAATTTAATTAAAGAGTGTAATTAATTAATCTCATATCATTGGAGTTTCTAATCTATAGATCCATAAGGTTCTCTTGCTATCTCATTAAGGGTTAAATAAGAATCAGTTGATTTTGGATTAATTTGAGTTGTTCAAATTAAATAAGGAATTAGTTGTATATGATACAATTAATATAATGTATATAAATACGCTATAATAAAAAGTTTGTTTTGAATGAGATTCAAAAATTAATATGAGTGAGATAAATATTTGAATAAGATTCAAATAGTAGTCACATGAATGGAATTCATATAAAAATTAATTATGTCTATACTAATTTATTATACCACACAGTAACTTTTTTCCTTTTTTTCCTTTATTTATTTATTTTTTTTCTTTTTAGGTTATAACAAAACAATAGTACATTAGCACATGGTTGCACTTGCACTTCGCATGACCAATTTACACATTCTTATTCCAACATAATGTTAAGTTAAATAAACATATAGAATAATTTAAAACAAGAAAAAATGGCTTTATTCATAGGGCAATGAGGCAAAGTTCATAAAATAGCGAAAGAAATTAAATATTAAATTGGGTAATGGATGGGTTGTCTCAAAATAAAACAAAGAGTGGAAGACAGAAAGGGTGGAGCATGCGTGTCCGCGTCAGCATAAGAACAACCGACCAACCCTAAAATTTATCCATTAAATGATTGGGAAATTGTTCCCTTTCCAAACAAATACTATTCTATTTGCGAAAAAAAGAAAATAGAAATTGTGAAAATTAATGCTAAAGTCAATGTCATAAAGTATAACAATGAAGCTTTTTGGTTAGTCTACCACATTATATGGTTTAAACTTTTTGGGAGATTCTATAATTAATCTCACAAACCAATAAGAAAAAGAAGAAAAAAAAAAAAGATAAAGAGACAACTTGGCCTGTTGGAAATGGATCAATTGAAGTCAGCAGAGGCTTTGATTTTACATCTTACCCTTTTCTTTTTCTCAATATTCATTCAGTTTATAAATATAAGGGACAGAGCCTAAACATGCGCAACATAATAAAGGTAAGTGGAGGGAGAAGAAGCCTTAAACATCATCGAAACATTTAAAGAAAAATGATCATCAAAAAAGTGTTTTTAAGCATTTAGAAAGACTTTTACGTTCGATTAATTTGAGAATATGATCGATTAGACGCGTGGAGAGTGGACACAGCACTAAGAAATTAACAAGAGAGTTCTGTTTGCCTAACGACAACAGAGAAAGCAACAAGCACAATATCATTTTATTGTAAGTTTTTGGTCACAATCAAAGTAGTTTTAGAAATATAACCTTCAAAAACAGTGCTCAGGGAAAAGCCGGATAAACCCGAGGGGAAAAAATTGAGATGGGTCTATGAAAAAGATGTGCCCTTTTCCTCATCATCGTCTTCTTCTTCCTTCTTCTTTCTTCACCAAAAGCACTTCAAAAAGCTAACAAGAAAATGGAATAGGTAGTTTTCTCGATCGAGCAATTCATGTCGAACAAGTCTCTCCGAAACCATATGCTGAGGAAGAATGTCACTGTAAAAAAGCAAGGTTGAGACAGAGGCTGCAGGCTGGACAATTAGGGATAGTAGCAGCCTTACCAGTGACCTGAACAGAAAGGGGGTAAGAGTCTGCGACCAAAAAAGAAAAGAGTATTCATTGTTCAATACCTGACAGTTGAGGATATAAAAAACTAAGTATTGAATATCAGATACCTACGTGTAGTTATCAAACAAAGACAAGGAATTGAAGAATCAAGAAAGATGAAAAAGCTAGTTGAAGTTGATAGTACATACCATGAGTTTGAATAAGAGACGAAGCCAAAGCAGATGCCCTGTGGATGGATGATTCTTCAAAAGAGAGCGAGAATTGTAGAAGCTGCAAATCATCAACTGCTGACACTGGGACCTGCGCACTTTCAATATTTCTGGCAAAGAATGCAAGTTTGACTTGGATCCAAGAAGTTAGTTTGCAACCAACGAATTTTTAAAGTTGGGAATTTTCAAGTACTTCTATAATGCATTTTACAAAGTGAGAACTGAGAACCACTATATACTATACATAAAGTGGCCATCTATAAAGTCAAAGGCTACATAAATCCAGCCCCAATTGTTAAAAAATGACTCAGAGTGCAAGTAGAGTAGATCAGAATGCCTGTTTCTGTAAGCATGCACCATACAAATTTATACTTACTCTGATATTACACAATCAACTGTCGTTTAGCCTTTAGCTAATAATGATGGGCCTTTTGAGAAAGGGAAAGGGAAAGGGAAAGGGAAAGGCTTTTCTCTAATAGTTAATAATTGCATACAGTCACGTTCTTGGAGAACAACTAGGAGTTGCATAGAAAAAACAATGATAATAAAAACGACCAATTGTAACAAATCGTTCTGGGATTTGTGTCAATATAGTATTGTGAAACTCCCTGTGCTATCCTGCGTCAGCTTCTAGAGATTTGCTCTGAAACAACACTCAAATATAGAATTGAAACATACTTGGAATTAGGAGTGGAAACGGGAGAGAAGGCATATCATTCATGATAATTATTCGTAGAATACATTGCCTTAAGTGGGGGTTAAAGCTCAAGAGAATAGGAAATCCTAAAAGATTTTTCATTTAATATAGAATTGCAAGATCAGTAGTAGCTCTCAAACATATTTGGTTCATTGTAAACTATCTCAGCTCATCATCCCTAGGGACATCTATGCTTTCAGCCTATCAAGAAACAATGTGGAGATGGAAAAAGGGAATGGAACTCAAGGAGTTCTTCAAGGACAACATCTATTGCTTCTCAGGCTCGTCTGGATTTTCCTTGTCAGGATTTTCCTCTTCTTCCTCTTTCTTCTCTTCCTCCTCCTCATCTTCTTCAGGGGGATCACATGGCAATGGTGGTGGTAATGGTGTTTTCATGGGGCTAAATTGAGGAAAGATGTCTGGTCTACGTCCTGGCTTAGGCCTCTCCCACTCCTGCAACCAAATAGTCAAGAAGCATTAAATGTAAATACTCAAGCACTTCATAGAATTTTCTTACTAGTTACTAACTACAACTTAGTTTTGCTGGTAAGAACATCAACAGTTTCATATTAGAAAATGAATTAAGCATAAAAGAAGTGTGCCGTTGCAAATGAATTCATGACAAATTTATGAACAAGCTAACAATATCACATGAATGTTCCAAAAGCATGATGTAGAAACCCGGCAGCAGAACAGGAAATAAATTGAACAAACAGACATCACACATCCAATGAATGCCATGACATGCATTATAATCCACACAACCCCCAAAATGAAAAAGCAACGTGCCAATATAAACTAATAAATTACCCAACATTCATGAGGAGTGCCAAAAAAAAAAATATATATATATATATAAATATTAATGAAAATACCGAACTTTCATTGAAAAAGAAAAGAAATAAATGAATACATGAGCATACAAAAAGGAGAAGCCCACAAAAAAGAAGGGACTCCAGTCAAATAAGATGTTACTCAATGAATAATTACAAAAAGATCTAAACACCGAGGTCTAGAGAGAAACAGGGAACCTAACCAGGTCCCGAACATCCCTATAAGAACTCTCACTCAACCAGTCACCCTGAAGATTCTATTATTTCTCTTGCCCCACAAACCCCACAAAATAACATACACTCTATCTTGCCACAAAAGCAACCCTTTCTCTCGAAATGGAGGATCAAAGGATGGAGGAGAAACTTCTCAATCTACTTCCTGCTATCCTACGAACTGGCAAAGTTGTAGCCAAATACATCAAAGAGACCACACCAACCCTGCATACTGCGACGAAAACACCTTGAGGACTGCCAATATCTTTCTCCAATCTCAGTTTAACTACAACAGTGCAATAAACATTTACCCAGTGCTAGAATACAAACGACGAGAATTATCAGCAGAAATATTCAGACTACAAATTGAATGTGATTTAAGAAAACATTTGCAGGCAGTGGAATCCATAAGACTATGGCCCATTCTCACGAATCAAGTGACAATGTGAATAGGAAAACATTAAGATGGTTGATGCCCCTCGTCCAAAGACAGATACAGCCCACTTCTATAGAGCTGGAGGATGGATAACTTTCCATGGGAAATGCAGACATAGCCGAACAAGCAGGCAGATACAATTTGCAGTAAAAACATGGCATGATAACTCATGAATAAGCCTTTAAAACAACATTCAAAGATAAAATTTAAACAATAATTATATCAATTATCCACTCTAACTAATCTGGAAATACACCAGCAAAGCAAATCAAAACGGGAAGCAAAAACACCAAAATCCCACGAAGAAGAAGTCTGTTACAAGGCGAAAAACATCAAATAAGGACGGAAAATAAAGGAGGGGAAGAGTGAGAAAGATACAATTGGGAAATCGAGAGGATTGCGACGAGTGAGCTTCTCTTCCTCCGGGGCCATTCGAACCACCTGCCTCCCCGTTCTCCTTGTACCAATAATCAAATTAGAAGTAGAAATTGGCTTGATGGGGAAAGAGCATCTGCAGCCACCAAAACAGCAACTATGGCTTGTAGATGAAGAAGATATTGGTAGGTAGGTCGCCGAGGGTAAGACTAGGGTTTTAGAGCTGAAAAGGCATATCGACGCCATGATCTTTCTCTTCCCCTGAGGTGACGGGTCGGGTCTTACTGAATCAGCTGGTGGGTGATTGAGATTCCACCAAAATCAAATAGCCGCCAGCCACAAGAGTTGTTCAACACCGGACCGCCTCTTATTTTCTTCTCCACAGCACAACGTCACTGTTTGCTTCGCTAAATTATCGTTTCAATTTTATGAAATAATCGAATTCTCAATTTGCTCCGGCACCTCTGAATTATCGACTAAAATAAAATTTGCATAGTCTTTTTTTATTTTATTTTACTACAGCGTCCGTATTTACCTTTTTTTTTTTTCTTTTTTTCTTTTAACAAAATAAAAAGAAAGTTATTTAAGAATATAATTTCACAAGTATCTTCACCCTTTCAAATTTTACATATATGACAAAATATTTTAATTTTGATATTTTGTTTATTTGTTTTTCTAAAATGACCCTAATAACAATTTTAACAATTTTTTCTTCTTCTATACTTTTACCATTTAAGTTTTTTTTTTTTTCTTTTTCTGAAAATTACAATTTAAAAAGTTTTACATATTTTCTTCTTAAAAAACTTAAATTCCCCCCATTTTTCCTTTTTTTTTTTTTTAATCTTCTGAGTCTATTTTCCTCTAGTTTTTCTTTTCTTTTCTTTTTTGACTTTTTTTTAAAAAAAAAATTCTAAGAACACAACTTGAATTTGAGCTTATTTTATTTTATTTTAATTAACTATATTTTCTTCTTATCCTTTAATTTTTTTTCTTGCGGCAACTTTTTTAAACTTGTATTTCTTTTCTTCTTTCTTTTTTTTTAATAAAAAATTGCTCTCTGCCTATTTATTTCTTTATTTGTTGCATCACTTTTTTCAAACTTTTTAAAAATAACTTGCTTCCATTTTTTTTTACAAGAGTCAAACTACGAGTAACTTGTGCTCCGACTTTATCATCAACTATAATTTGCAATAGTGATCTGACTCTTGCTAGAGACATCATCTTTTTCGGATGATTATTGGTGGTCACCAGTTCTGTCAATAGTGATTTGACTCCTACTATGTGAAGGAATTGAATTCCTTTTGTGGAAACGATTGATCGCTTTGCCCCAATTTTGTTCCAAGAAGTTTATACAAAATAGAGATAAAAGTATAGGGATAAACATGCTATGAACTTTAAACATAAGGAATAAGAAAATTTAACCTTGAAGAACTCTTTCTTCACATCTTCTCCACGTCTTGTACGAATGTCACGAACTAGACATCCTCTTCTTCTTTGAACTGGACACCACCAATAGGTCTTCCTTATTATTCTCAGGGCCAAGGATGAGATGGTGTAATCTTCTTTTGAAAAAGGGAAAAAAACATTTTGTAGAGAACTTTTCTCAGGTTGTTTTTCTTGAGAGAACTTAAGAGTTAAAGAGAATTATTGGAATCTCTTTCTTTTGTTCTATGTTATCTCATGTAACGCATAAGGGAAGAGAGTTATAACTCCCTTCCACTAACCCACTCCCCCTACTGTTGGGACTGGTGTCCTAAATCTCTTGGGGTCTCGTAGTTTTGTAAAATTGTAAATACATTTTATTTATTCAATAAAATAAGAATTTATTTTATTTGTCTTTTTGCATTAACTCAATCTAATAAACTAAGATCCATGGTTACTTTATGTAAACTTAAATATGTATGTGGTTAACATACGAGGATGGATCATGTTTAAGAAATAACCAAAAAGTTTGTAGTATAATGATAAGATTGGGTGTCTTATTCTAGTAATATTACGGATACGATCCACTTTGTAATTGTTACAAAAGTTGTCAAGTGTTACAAAATGGGTAAAGTGTTACAAATGATTAGATCCTAATCATTCCTGTGGAGACATGTGAGTGTGGGTATCCTATGCAAAGAGTTTGTATAAGATCGGACCGTCAAATGTTTAATTTCTCTTTATAACGCTATTAATTGAAGAACTTAGCATTTCATAGGATGACTATAGGTGACTCGACCTTAATCCTGAGTGTGTTATGAAGTCAAAGGCTATATGGGTGAGAGTGGCCAGTTCGTTGACGCAATATGCCTACCATTTTGGAGATTTGTCTGAATATGGAGCTAGGAACGTATCTTCATAAGATGGGATTCACTCCTTCCCATGTATAGGGTAAGTAGATAAATTGCTCCCTTAAGAGCTGATTCCGAGTCTTGAACATAGATGTCTCACCCTCTCACTCGCCCAAGAGGGGTTAGTTTATAGTTCGACTATAAACTATTTGTTCATTAGAGAGATCAGTACCGTTAAATGTACCTACAAGGGTAAAACGGTAATTTGAGCCAGTTGTAGTTTTGAGTAATTTGTGAAGGGTTGACTTGTTGTTGATTAGTTATTTCCACGGACACAAAAATATATTTATAGTGCGAAGAGTGCATCTGTAGGTCTTTAGTAGAATGACCTACAGTTAATGAATATTGATTAATCTAATTAAAAAGTTTAATTGATTAATCTCATACCATTGTAGCTTCTAATCTATAGGTCCATAAGGTCTCCTTGCTAGCTCATTAAGGCTTTGTATTCAATCAAATATTTTGGTTTAATTTGAAATGTTCAAATTAATAAGGGAGTTAATTGTATATGATACAATTAGTATAATGTATATAGATACATTAGAATATAAAGTTATTTAATTTCTGAATGAGATTCAAAATTTATACTTTATGTTATAAGAGAGATCAATATTTCAATAAGATTTAAATTTTAATTATATGAATGAGATTGATATAAAAAACTATAGGTTAAAATTACTATGAATGAGATTCATATTAAAACTATAGGTTATGTGAGAGAAGGTTGTTTGTATATGATTCAAATAAAATTAAATATGTGATATTTAATTAATTAATTAATCAACTGTTAATTAATTGATTTTATTTAATTATATATATTAAATATGATTTAATATATTATAATTAAACTTATAATATTATTAAATAAATAAATAAATAAATCCCCACGTTTAAGGGAATTATTTTCCAGTCTCACATCTTATTCACGTAAAAAGAAAAGAGGGAATAAGAAAGAAAAGAGACAGAAGTTGCTTCCATAAGAGTTTTGTGATTTTTTCCCTCAAGTTTTTTCCTCTCAAGAGTTCCCACTCATCTTCTTCCTCCCTTTACCAAAAAGAGAGTCCACAACTCCTCTTGGTTCTTCCTGAGAAAAGCAAGGAAGGCTTCTTGGTGGTGTTCCAAAGGTTCCCTATATTCTTTGTTGGAGGAGTTTCTTTTCGGTTCGTAATTAGGTGAGAAGAAGAAAAACATACTTGAAGACGGTCTTCAAAGGTAGAAAACTTCTAACTCTTAAATTCTTCTCAATGACATGTTCTTTGTAGTTTATCCAAGTTTTTCTCTTCTTTGTAATTTATGTTTTCAAAAGAAACTTATTGGCACAATGCAATCACTCACTTCCTTAGAGGATTCAATTCATTCAATTGGTATCAAAGCCAAGTTGTGCCTCTAAATTTGAGTTTGAAAACAAAAATTTGGAGAAAAGATGGGTGTTTATTCTGCACTGTGAATGTGGGTTTGCAAAATACATGTTTTCAATTCTGGCACCTTAGATTTACTGTTTTGATGTGATCAAAATGTGTAAGGGCCCGTTGTTTTGGGCATTTAAATTCTGCTATCGAGTTTGTAAGTCTGTGTCGTTCACAAGAGTTGTTGAGGAAGAAGTTTAGAAATGGACCAAAATTGGAGCAAAATCGAAATAAAGGAAGCTGTCTGTGCTTCAGCGTAGAGCATAGCATCGCGACGCTGTGTGCTACGTTGCGACACAAAGGCGTAAGTGTCACAGCAAGCTCACAGTGCTCACCTTGAGCGTCGCTGCGCTACGAGTTCAAAAGCCAGAGCGTAACGATGCTTTCCATCAACGTCATGATGCTTCGTTTGCTGATTGCGTGTCCAGAAATCAGAAAATCGTGGGTTCAAGTTGGGTTGGAGCGGTTTTTCTGTTTTTTTAATTTAATGTTATTTTAATTAATTAAATTGATATGATTTGATTATATTGATTTAATTAATTCTTAGAGGTGCCCAAAACTGGTCTATTTTACTGTTTTAATTTAATTTTTGCATGGGATGTATAATTACATCAAAGTTGATGGTATGATATTATTAAGCATGTTTAATGTAAGTGTTATATTATTTGATTGTATGATATTATTAAGCATGCATATGCATTCTATTTAATGTAAATGTTATATTATATAGTTGCATGTAGCATAACCATGCATCATACCTTAATATAATTGTTATATTGTATGGTTAGATATGCTTATTTTTCATTATCAAATATAAAGTTTTATATTGTTTAATGAAAACGAATTTGCATTGAACATGACATTACCTTAGTAAACATAATTGTTATATATAGCTAATGTCATTAGAATGCATATTATAGATTTTATTTTTTCATTAAAATATAAGGGTTGTATGTTTAATGGAATAGATTAAAATCTATAATAAATAGTTGCAAGAAAACATAAGTTAAAAATTATTTTAAATGGTTTAAAATTGATTCACCTAGACTTATGTTTAATATTTCTAATATGATTAGAAATAGGATAATCTTTTATATTTGTTTTAATAGGATTAAAATGAATGCAATAAAAGATTAAATTTATAAAATATTTGCCTATAAGGGACTGTTCGCACGAGGTTTCCTAAGAAACTTGTTTCGTGGATTTGAACTTAAGTTGATGTAATTTTGATGAGAATGTGGTTCGATCTCTAATACTTGATCCTCTGATTCTCTCTCAATTGAATGCGTTTGCTTATTGTATGGAAGCAGAACGCGTGGATGTTCCTGAAGTTAGAGTCTTGGAAGAATGTTTGTGTTTCAAATGACTTAAATCTTCAAGTCTGGTTCAGCTTTAGGAGTTAGGAGTTTGGTTCAGCTTCAGAAGTTAGAGTCTTCTAATTATGGGGAGAATTCTCTCTAAGCTCTGAAAAGTATGAATTTTCTGAACCCCACAAATGAAGAGAATTCTTTTATTTATAGAGTCCTCAAATGGGCTTTGTGCGCTTGGGCTTGGTTGGTCCATGGATTGGGCCCAATTGGACTTGGGTCTTAATTGGTCTTTGGGCCAAATTAAGTATATTTTATGACTCAATTGAATTTTAGCCCAAATATTAATACCAAATTGGATCAAACTATTTTATTCGATCCAACGATCAAGACGAAAACATGTGACGTCATCGGGATTTGCCAATTTATGTCTTTAATTACAATTTGGTACACATGTCAACTTTTAATTAGTCCCAAATTCAATTATTCATATTTTCATCATTAATTTGGTAAATGACATGGCAATTTGTGATTGGTCCAAAAATTTCTCATTCAACAAATGCCCCTTTTTGAGATTTATGCATGTACATGGGTGAGTGAAGCTCGAAAAAAGATAAAGTTGAATTCAAAATACAAGTTATACGTTCTTGAATTTTGCATGTTAATTTCAATTTGGGATAATATTTGGAAAATGGTCAAATTTTAATCCGAGAGAAATCTGAGATTGTACCCTCAATTTGACTTGGATTGAGGTTAAAAGCTAAACATGATTTGAATTTGAGATAAAATTTGGAATATGGCCAAATTTTAATTTGAGAGAAACTTGAGATTTTACCCTCAATTTGATTTGGATTGAGGATAAAAGCTAAACTTAATTTGAATTTGGTAGAATATAGCCAAATTTTAATTTGGGAAAAATTTGATTTCACCATCAATTTGATTTGGATTGAGGATAACTTGATTTGTATTTGAGATAAAATTTGGAATATGGCCAAATTTTAAATTGAGAGAAACTTGAGATTTTACCCTCAATTTGATTTGGATTGAAGATAAAAGCTGAACTTGATTTGAATTTGGTGGAATATAGCCAAATTTTAATTTGAGAGAAATTTGATTTCACACTCAATTTGACTTGGATTGAGGATAACTTGATTTGAATTTGGGATAAATTTTGGAATATGACCAAATTTTAGAGGTAAATTTGAGGTTCTATCCCCAATTTAATTTGGATTTCAGGAAAGAACTCTAAATTTGGGGTAAATTTTGGAATATGGCTAAATTTTAACTTGAAATATTATCAAATTAGATAAAATTCCTAATTTGAATTTAAGATAAAATTTGAATTATGCTTCAAATTTTAATTTGATCAATTTAAGATCCAATCTACAATTTAATTTGACCAGAGAATCTCACCAGATCGAACTTGATCTTGCAAGTGAGACAGAGCTAGATAGATCAAACTTGATCTTGCAAATGAGGCGGCGCCATGCTGAATGATCTGGACCCTACAGATGAGACAAAGCTGGCAGATCGAACTTGATTTTGCAGATTAGGCAGGGCCAGGCAGATCGAGCTTGATCTTGGAGATGAGGCGGAGCCCGGTTGAACGATATGAACCTTACAGATGAGGCAGAGCCAGGCAGATTGAACTTGATCTTGCAGACGAGGCAGAACCAGGTTGAACAGTCTTAACCTTGCAAATGAGACAGAGCCAGGTAGATCGATCTTAATTTCGCAGATGAGGCAAAGCCAGGTAGGCCAAACTTGATTTCGCATATGACACGGGGCCAAGCTGGACCAAACTTGATCTTGCAGATAGAGTGGAGCCGACCACACAAATCTTGAACTTGAAGATGAAGTGGAGCTGGGCACACCGATTTTGTATTTGAACATGGAGCGAAGCCGGACACATCAATCCTGTTTGTGAAGATGAAGTGGAGTTGAACCAGGCACACCGATCTTGTACTTGAAGATGGAGCGAAACGGGGCACACCAATCTTATTTGTGAAGATGGAGTGGAGCGGAGCACACCGATCTTGAACATGAAGATGGAGCAAAGTTGCACCAAACATTTTAAAGAGAGAGCGAAGTTAAACCAATAGATCGAAGGGGATGCGGAACTGCACCAACATTTTGGAGAAAAGGCAAAGCTGCACCAACATTTTGGTGATGAAGCGAAGCTACACCAGCATTTTAGAGATAAAGCGAAGCTGCATTGCATATTTGGAGATGGAGCGATGCTATATCAACATTTTGGAGATAGAGCAAAGATGCATCAACATTTTGGAGATGTCGCAAAGCTGTACCAGCCTTCTGGAGATGGAACGAAACTGCACCAACATTCTGGAAATGGAATGAAGCCGCACTAGCATTCTGGAGATAGAGCAAAGTTGCATCAGCATTTTGGAGATGTAAAGAATATGCACCAACATTTTGGAGATGGAAATGATGAGGTGGAACCGATATGGGAACAGCTGTGGGAAAACCATTGTGTTTGGAGATGGAGAAACTACGACGAAACCATCATACTTAAGGATGGAGGAGCATTGATGAAACCTCGATGAAGCCTTCAAACTAAAGCGAGCAACAACCTACACTCCAAAGCTTTGATGGACTTGTAGGGAGATCTTCTCTCTTTGATGCGTTGACAGCATGATGCAGCAACCTCTAGTGCTTCCTTCAAATAGTTCTCATGGAAGTTTCTGGGGAGAAATTCTGCCAAAATATTGGTCGTTGAGGTTGAGGGAAGTCTTTGTCCTCTTCCTTAACAGACTTCAGCTTCCCTGCCTTCTTTTTTTCTTTCTTTTTCTGAGTCTTGTTCCCTCTTCTATAATTTCGACAAAAGCACAACTTCTTTTGGGTGGAACTCGGCTTTCTCTTCTTTCGACGAGTCACAAGGATCCACCCTTCATTGTCATCTTTAATAGGCTCATCTTTGCAGAGTATGTTATTAAGAATCTCTTGTTGGAACCAAACAACTATAGGCTCGAAGGTCCCAAATTGGATTAAGATTTCTCTTTGATCACAGTACATTGTCGATGGTGGGATATTTGAAGTCATCGTCAGTGCAGCATGATTTGTTTGAGCTACTTTGTCAAGATCCAGCTCTATTTTCTTTTCACGAACCAACCTTAAAATCAACTCCTTCATCACGAAACACTTTTCAATTGGGTGGCTAATGAGCCGGTGATATTTGCAGTAGTTGGGATCATTGATTTTTCCTAACTGCTCCGACTACTTGCATTTTAGTAGTTGAATAAGTTGTTTTTGTAACAGTTGTAGCATGTCTGCAACGTCAGAGTCAGGAAATGGATAAACATTTTCCTGTCTTTCTTTTAAAGTTAGGCAATGTCTCTCAACTCCATCATGTTTCCTTTCGGATTTTGTTCTTTTCCTTTGGAGAAAAATTTCAGCGAGGTCGCACTAACGACCATAGATTCTTTTGTGGCACTCTTCAGAATATTTCCAGTGCCTTTGGCTTCCTTCTTATCTTTCTTTACCTCAGGGACCAATAAATCTTTTATTCCCCCGTTGGCAATGCTTAGCTCCATATCGTGGGCGCAAGTCGCCAACTCTTCAAATGTGCGAGGTTTGATTCCTTGTAGGATGTAGAGGAGTTTCCAATGCATGCCTTGGGTGCACATCTCCACCGCAGATAGTTCGGTGAGTCGGTATTTGTAGTCAAGACTCAGAGCTCTCCATCGATTGATATAGTCGATGACTGGCTCTCCCTTTCGTTGCTTGTTGCTTGTCAACTCCATCATGCTGACGATACGTCTAGTGTTGTAAAAGCGGTTTAGGAACTCTCTTTCTAGTTGCTCCCAACTGTCGATCACCTCCGGCTCTAGATCAGTTTACCAGTCGAAAGCATTTTCTTTTAAGGTTCGGACGAACTACTTGACTAGCAAGTCTCCTCTAGTTCCTGCATTTTTGCAAGTTTCAACAAAATGAGCAACATGTTGCTTCGGGTTGCTCTTTCCATCGAACTGCTGGAACTTCGGTGGTTGATACCTAGCAGGCATTTTTAAGTTGTCTATTCTTTTAGTATATGATTTAGAATACATAAAGGAATCTTGATATGGTCCTCTATACTGGATTCCAATGAAGTTTGTGATCATATCCTGTAGCTGTTGAACCGACAGAGAGGCTACGGAGGTGGATTTTTGCAACCGGTTCTCTTGCAACAGAGTTTTCCCTTTGTCATTGGCCTTGGCGGCGGGCGTTTGGCTTGACTCGGCAGTTTCTCGAGCCTGCATCTGCTCTCTTAAGATAGTGATCTCGTGATCTCGCTCCTCAATAGCTTTCATTAGGAGATCTATTTTTCTCTCCATCTCTGTAATGGATGCCTCTGCTGTTACATCAGCCATCATGACAGACATAACATCAGGATGTGATTCTTTCTTGGAGCGATCAGAAGTAAGAGCAGAGCTGTCGAACAAAGAATTTTCTTTGATGACAATCCCGCTTTTAAGAGATTCTGTCAACCGCTTCCATCATGACAGACATAACATCAGGATGCGATTCTTTCTTGGAGCGATCAGAAGTAGAAGTAGAGCTGTCGAACAAAGAATTTTCTTTGATGACAATCCCACCTTTAAGAGATTCTGTCAACTGCTTCCAGATGTTCTCCGCAAGAACAAAACCTTATTCCTTCTCCTACATTACCCACTTTGAGTGACTGCGGGTGATGGGTCCCATGTAGGTGTCGATTGCAGCAGGAGTTTTGGACGTAGCTTTCTTGGAGGTCATTGCTTGATTTGGTTGTTGAGAGAGAGATGAGAGGTAGAGAGGTCCCACTGGGTGTGCCAATTTGTTCGCACGAGGTTTCCTGAGAAACTTGTTTCGTGGATTTGAACTTAAGTTGATGTAGTTTTGATGCGAATGTGGTTCGATCTATAGTACTTGATCCTCTAATTCTCTCTCAATTAAATGCGTACGCTTGTTGTATGAAAGCAGAACACGTGGATGTTCCTAAAGTTGGAGTCTCGAAAGAATGTCTGTGTTCCAAAGGACTTCTGTTTTCAAGTCTGGTTCAGCTGCAGGAGTTAGGAGTCTTCTGATTGTAGGGAGAATTCTCTCTAGGCTCTAAAGTTAGGAGTCTTCTGATTGTGGGTTTTGTGGGCTTGGGCTTGGTTGGTCCATGGACCTGGCCTTTGGGCCCAACAAATTGGATTGGGCCCTTAATTAGTTTTTGGGCCAAATTAAGTCTATTTTAGGACTCAATTGGATTTTAGCCCAAATATTAATACCAAATTGGATCAAACTATTTTATTCAATCCAACGATCAAGACGAAAACATATGGCATCATCGAGATTTGCCAATTTATGTCTTTAATCACAATTTGGGACACATGTCAACTTTTAATTAGTCCAAATTCAATTATTCTTATTTTCGTCATTAATTTGGTAAATGACGTGGCAATTTGTGATTGGTCCAAAAATTTCTCATTCAACAAGAACCTTTGTTTAAGGAATGTTTTGTCTAAGGCTGGGGTGTTTAAGCTGAAGGAAACGGAACACCCCTACCTGGAAACCAACTTGGAAGGTGAATTAGTCAAATATTTAATAAGCATGCAATGGTTAATTTGACTTTATTAAAGTTTTTAATAAATGATAATCAAAGTTGTTAAACTATTCAATACAAAAGTTATATTGGGCAAATTAAAGGACTTAGATAAATTATTAGCCGAATTTACCTAAGTGATAAACCCTAGTTTAAAATACTCAGTGGGAGGAAAAAGATATATATGATATGTCATTTTCTTTTCATGTTTCTCCTTAAAAGTTCACACTGTGAGATCTAAGCTCGGCCTCGTGGCACCTCGGTTTGTGTCCCCTTTTGATGGTGTTTGCATAGGTCAATATCAAGGTGAATGGAAAGAGTGTTTATAGTAAGTGGGAGAGGGACGTGTGTCAACACATCCTACGGTCTCCTTCATTGGTTTGCTAGATAACTTTCATGCTCGACCTCGTGGCACCTCGATTTGTGTCCCCCTCTGGATGGTGTTTGCATGAAATTTATCTTAAACTCCTGTTATGGATAGGGTCGCTTTAGTTTTTGCCCCAATCGGTTTTTTCCCTTTGGTTGGCTCGTTGAGCCGAAAACTCTAGGATCTAAAATGAAGGGTTACACTTACAAGAAATTGTTAAGCAAGTTAATGATTTCTTGACCAAATGAATGATAACTAATTATTATAGGAATAAGAGTTATTCTGGTGTAATAATTAGTTGGGAATGTCTCAGTTCAGTGAAGGGATGACTGACTACCTTTATGTGACTTTTATCCTAAATCACTAAAGCATGATTGCAAAATTAGATGTTAAAACTTTGAATACATTAAAAATTTTGCTAAATATTGATTGGGTTATATGAGTTATGCATGTTTCTAATAGAAATAATTTGTATGTTTCAGTATCTTCAATCATGTCAAGCGCTTTTATTATATTGCTAAGTGCCGAAAAAATAAATGGTGAAAATTACACATCTTGAAAAAAACGATAAATATTGTACTCATCGTTGAGGACCTAAAATTTGCCATCAATGAGGAGTGTCCTCAAATTCCTGTTCACAATGCATCACGAAATGTTCGTGATGCATATGTGAAATGGGTGAAGCAAAGGAGAAGGCCAAAGCATATATTCTTGCCAGCTTATCTGAAGTTTTGGCAAAGAAACATGAAACCATGGTCACTGCTCTTGAGATTATGGCTTCACTGCAAGATATGTTTGGACAGCCGTCTTCACGGATCAAACATGATGCTCTAAAATTCATTTACAATGCACGTATGAACGAGGGGGCCTTAGTGCGAGAACATGTTCTCAATATGATGGTCCACTTCAACGTGGTGGAAATGAATGGGGCAATCATTGATGGGGCCGGTCAAGTTAGTTTTATTATGAAATCTTTACTTGAGAGTTTCCTACCGTTCAGAACTAGCGTTGTTATGAACAAGTTGAACTACACCCTCACTACCCTTCTGAACAAGCTATAGACTTGTGAGTCCTTGCATAAAGGTAAAGGACATAATGGGGAGGCAAATGTTGCCAGTTCCATAGAGGTTTGACCTCTAGAACAAAGTCTGTACTTTCGTCCTCTAGCAAAAAAAAAAAAAAAGGAAGAAGAAGAAGGGTAAGAAGGGAAATAAAACTAATTAAGCTACAGTCCAAAAGGGCAAGAAAATGGCTAAGGTTGCCAAAGGAAATTATTTCCATTGCAATCAAGATGGACACTGGAAGCAGAATTACCCCAAGTATTTGGCAGAGAAAAAAAAGGTCAAACAAGGTAAATGTGATTTACTAGTTTTGGAAACTTGTTTAATGGAGAATGATGATTCTGTTTGGATAATTGATTCTGGAGCCACTAATCATGTGTGTTCTTCTTTTCAGGGGATTAGTTCCTAGCAGTAGCTTGGGACTGGTGAGATGACCATGTGGGTTGGAATAAGGCATGTCGTCTCAACAGTTGAGTAGGAGGCATCAAATTACTCTTCCATAAATCTTTTATTTCTTTAAAGAATGTATATGTAGTTCCTGGTTTGAAAAGGAACTTGATTTTTGTTAAGTGTTTGTTAGAACATAAATATTCCACCAATTTTAATGTAAATAAAATGTTTATTTATAAAGATGGTGTTGATATTCGTTCTATAAATTTATAGAGTAATTTATATGTGCTAAGACCGTTAGCATCTATAGCACTTTTAAATACTTAAATGTTCAAAACTGCAACAATTCAACATAAAAGACAAAAGGTTTCTCTTAAAGAAAATGCTCATCTTTGACATCTAAAATAGGTCACATAAATCTCTATAGGATTGAGAAATTGGTTAAAATTGGACTTTTAAGCGAGTTAGAAGAAAACTCTTTACTTGTATGTGACTCTTGTCTTGAAGGCAAAATGATAAAAAGACCTTTTACTGGAAAAGGTTATAGAGCCAAAGAAGCCTTAGAACTTATACATTTAGAACTTTGTGGTCCGATGAATGTTAAGGCAGAAGAAAGGTATGAATACTTCATCTCTTTCATTGATGATTATTCAAGATATGAGTATCTGCAACACAAGTCTGAAGCTCTTGAAAGTTAAAAAAGTATAAGGTTGAAGTTGAAAACTTATTTGGTAAAAGCATTAAAACATTTCCATCAGATTGAGGTGGAGAATATATGGATTTTAAATTCCATAACTATATGATAGAACATGGAATTGTATCCCAACTCTCAGCACCTGATACACCTCAATATTAGGGGTTGTCTAACACATATGCTTGAAACAAATCCTAAGAAATTGGAACCTTGTTCAAGAGTATGCTTATTTATAGGGTACCCCAAGGAAACGAGAGGTGGTCTCTTCTTTGATCCAAAACAGAATGAAGTATTTGTATTAACAAATGCTAAATTTTTTTTAAGAAGATCATATGAGAGAGCATAAACCACACAGTAAAATCGTGTTAAATGAGCTTTCTAATGAAACTACTGAAACTTCAACAAGAGTTGTTGGTGGGGCTTCATCAAGTCATATACATCCTCCTCAAGAGTTGAGAGAGCCTCAACGTAGTGGAGGGTTATAAACCCACCTACTTGTTATTTGGGTTTAACTGAAACTCAAGACATCATCCCAGATGATGAAGTTGAGGACCCATTGACCTATAGTCAGACAATGAATGACATGGACAAAGATGAATAAGTTAAAGCTTTGGATCTTGAAATGGAGTCTATGTACTTCAATTCAATCTAGGAACTTGTAGATCAACCTGAAGGGGTCAAACTTATAGGTTGCAAATGGATCTACAAGAGGAAAAAAATGTGTAGATGGAAATGTGCAAACCTTTAAGGCTTTATTAGTATCAAAGGGTTATACCCAGATTGAGGGAGTGGACTATGAAGAAACTTTCTCACTCGTTGTCATGCTTAAGTCTATCTAGATACTCTGTCCATTGCCACATATTATGACTATGAAATATGGCAAATGGACGTCAAGATTGCCTTTTTGAATGGTAATGTTGAAGAGACAATTTACATGAAACAACCAGAAGGATTCATTCAACAATGTCAAGAGCAAATGGTTTGCAAGCTTAATCAATCCATTTATGGATTGAAACAAACATCTAAATCTTGGAATATAAGATTTGATATTGTGATCAAGTATTATGGCTTTGACCAAAATGTTGATGAACCTTGTGTCTACAAGAAAATCGTCAACAATTCAATAGCTTTCTTAATGTTATATGTGGATGATATCCTACTCATTGGGAATGACGTAGGTCTATTGACGAATGTAAAGAAATGGCTAGCTGCCCAACATCTTGAAGAGAGCAACCGACTGTTCTGAAGCCGTACATGTTAAGACATTCTAAAGGACATCCAGAGAGGCATGTCAACACAACACATAGCAAACAAAGGCCAACTATAAACAAAAATTGCCAACTTGAAATCCCTAACAAGCACAAAACAACAAAGTGAAAGAAAAAGTATAAAGGTAAAACCAAGTCCATAATCGTAGCTTGGCATGAAACTAAAACATCAACTAGTCATAATACACAACACGATCTTCATCCATGGTCCAATAGTCTTGATGGGAGTCCTAGCATGGAGCCAATACAATGATCGAACTGTCGAACTCAAAGTTGATTAAAAGAGGAAGAGACTTGTCAAAGAGAAACTATTAACATATTTCGATACATATGCTTTACTAATATTATTTATTAAAGTTTGTTCCAAGAAATTGATGTATTATTAACTATTATTGTTTAATTAATATATATATATATATGTTTATCACTTAGACATGCCACTTAGTTGATTTTATTCATACTTGAAATTTTCTTATACAAAAGTGTATCTCATATATTAGAGTAGCATCTTAAGTAGAACATTTCCGCATCAAAATATATTTATAAAAAGATAATTTATTCACATTACAATATTTTTTTTTTAGAAGACCTAATATTGGAGTTGTTCTTGATATATTAAAGGCTAATTATATATATATATAAAATGCCCCTCACTATGTAGTTTGTGTCAAAAAAAAAAATTCCTTAAACTTTTAAAAAGAGTTTAAAAATACTCCTATCATTGATTTTGGAGGGAAATCGTTAAAATTTTGTTTAAAAAATACTCCTGAACTTTCAAAAATTTCAAAAATTTCAAAAATACTCTTAACTAAATTAAAAAATACCTTCACCGTAAGTGTATAAACAGAAACTGTTAATACCTCGTTGCAAAAATAACTTAAAAATTTATAATTGCTCCTAACAATAATATGGTGATCAATAAGTTTTCTTAAGTTCGAAAAAAAAGAATTTATATAAGTATCCTCATTTTTTTCATATAAATATTCTCATTTTTCTCTTAACTTTTCAATTCTTAACTTACACCAATTTTCTCATCAACCAAAATTTTAAATTAAAACATAAAATCCTATAAAATCTCACGAAATTCAAAAATCAAAATCCCCCCTTAAACATACCAAAATGATAAATAATAAATAAAAAATGTATTTATTTTTTGTATGTTTAAGGGGAGATTTTGATTTTAGAATTTTCTAACATTTTATGGAATTTTATGTTTTAACTTAAAATTTTGGTTGGTGAGAAAATTGGTATAAGCTGAGAATTGGAAAATTAGGAGGAAAATGTGATCTATATGAAAAAAAAAATGAGGATATCTATATAATTTGTTTTAAAGTTCATTCTTTTCGAACTTAAGAAAACTTCAAACAAATTGATCACCCTATTAATGTTAGAAGCAATTTTAAACTTTTTTTTTTTAATTTTAAAGTTATTTTTGCAATGAAGTATTAACGGTTTATGTTCATATACTTACAGTGAAAGTATTTTCGAAACGTTTGAAAGGTTCAAAGGTATTTTTGAAACAAAACTTTAACGGTTTTCATCTAAAACTAATGACAATGGTATTTTTGGACTCTTTTTGAAAGTAAAAGAGTATTTTTTAAACTTTTAAAAATTTAAAGGTATTTTTAACCTAAAATACATAATTGAGGGGCATTTTTTATAATTTAACCAAAGAGAAAATTGAGAAAATTGAAAATTATTTTAAAACAGAACACACTGCACGAAATCTATATAAAGAGATCTTTGTGTTTGAAAGGGTACAAAGAATATTTATGGGTTAGAGTCCAAATTTCTGAATAAACCAGAAAAATGCAGAAGAGGTGAAAATTTTAGAAATAAATTTAAAGGATCTTGAAAAGAAATAGAAAACAAATTGAGGATTTGAGTGAAAATTAACGTCCCGCCTTTGGGGGACTGATTGTCAAATTATCCAAACAAACATCTGGCCCCAAAGGTTACCAATTTACCAAACATGAACCACGCCACTCTGTCTAATTCCATTTTCACCCCATCCATTCTCAAACAAATTAAATGAATGTGTCCATTTAAGGCTACATTCAAAATCATGTGTATGGTTATACCTCATCCATCATACATAAACTCTATTCTTAAAACTATAATATTCAAATTTTCATTCCACTATAATCTTCATTTTAAATATTAGGTTGATATATAAAGTTTTTCTACCCATAACCCATTAGAAATATGATTTTCGTTATCAATAGTTTAACATATTCTATAGAATAGGAATATCAATAAAATCAAATGAAGATATATCTCAGTCTCTTATTTTTATATTGTATTATGTCACAAAATGTGAAAAGGTAATGTTCTGTTTTTATTTTTATTTTAATTTTTTTATAACGTAATGTTGTGAAAGTCTAAATAGTTTAATGGTAAAATTGTGTAACTATCCTTTGCAAAAAAAAAAAAAAAAAAAAAAAAAAAGTTGTAGTGCAATTATTCATAAACCTTAACCTATCTTTCTTTCCCTTTTATTTATTTATTTATTTATTTTTTTTTATCATTATTTGATTATCTATATAAATGGTTTTTTTTTCCTTGAGTAGAATAATTGGAGATATGAAATTTTGAACCTTTAACCAAACAAAAAGGCCAAAAGAATAATTATGCAAAAGATTACTAATAACATATTCAATTTGATTAATTCACTCTACATTATATTTATAAGGCTAAATATATACATGAAACTACTGATTTTTTATTTTCAATTTTTTTAGTCATTAAATATTTTAAAACATAAATTTTACGTTTAACATACCAAAACATTCTCAATTAAATTCTTTTGTAAAGAGAATCTTGAAAGTTCATTAACAAATAGTTAATATATATATATATTTTATAAACTGACTTGGTAACTTGGAAACGTATATCAAAATTTGCGATAAACAAAATTTGTAGTTGAATGAATTGAAATTTATTTATTTGATTTTTTTTTTTTTTTTTTTTTACCATCATATGTTAAATATTATTGTCATTATTAGTTGTTGGTAAGAGATGTAAGTATGGAGTTTTGAGATGATAATTAATATTTGAAGTAATAAAATATGATTTAAAACCCAAATTGAGAAGTATGTAAGGCGGATTTAGAATAGGTAAGCCAAGAACAAAATCACATGATCTGTGAGCATCATTATGAGTATAGTAAGAAATAAGAGATGGGAGAAGGGGATGAAAGGGGATCCGAGGAAGAGAAATCCAACGGCTGAGATTTGGCTGTGACGGATGGAAAATAATAGAAGGCAAAGGTCACCGCATGGAAGTGGGCCACCACTACCACGCACAACGTGAGAACCATCACCAATGTTCCACACTCTTTACCCAAAAGACAAAATCTTAGACCCATTCTCACACACACACATATATACATTCATTCATTTTTCTCACGAGATTTCAAACTCATGTGGCACGTGATCTCACTTGCTCTCCACGCGCCACTGCTCCACTTTAATAAAATTCCTATATACACTGCTACAAATTTGACCTTCTTTCTCGCTATTCTCCACTAAAACTAATTTTTCGTTACAAAAATATTTTATCGACTAAAATTACTCGTCCCAAAGATCCATCGCTAAAGTCAAATTGATTGAAATATTTTTGCAAACATTAAACGTCGTAACCTACAACGAATCTGTCAAATGTCGCAAAAAATTTGCATCGAAAGACAAATTTATTCCATATTGGCTCATGGAATAATTGTCCGTTTGGATTAAAGAGTCTAGTTAAACAAATCTTATTAATATAATCAGTGAAATTGATTTTTATTTGACATTTTTCTAATTTAAATTCAATCTTTCGTCACATATCTTTCACCAAATAGAATCCACGATAGTATTTATAGTACTTAATGTGATCTAAAAAAACAATTTGGAAGATGACACTTTCACACTTGGTCAATATATTAAAACTAAACGTACTGCCGTAATTTTGTCACACCATTTTTACATCCTGATTAATTTTTATTTTCTTAATAAGAAAAAAAAAAGACTTTTCTAGGCCCTTTTATAATGATTTCATTTTTAAATATTTTCATCAATTTTGTGATTTAAGATAATTTCTCTATAGCTTTACCATTATAAAAATAAATACTTTAATTTGTAGTTAAATTCTTAAAAAGATATATATATATTTTTTAATTATACAAAATACTCCTACACTTTGTACTTTATGTTAAAAATATCTTTGAATTTTCAAAAGTTTCAAAAATATCTTGAACTCTAAAAAAAACGATCAAAATACTCTTATCATTAGTTTTGAGTCAAAAATACCTCTAAACTTTTAAAAGTTTAAAAAAATACCCTTAAACTTAAAAAAAAAAAAAAATACCCTTACGGTAAGTATATGACTAGAAATCGTTAATTCCCTTTTATTTCTCACTTTTCTTCCTCAATGCTCTTTTACACCCATTGTTAATTGTTTGACATTTTTTTATCTAAAAATAAATAAACAAATAAAACTACCCACTTTAGTTAGGATATTGAACTACATTAGGAAGAAAAAGAATAATAGAAACACCAAGGTATCTTAGGACTTAATATTTTAACAAAGTTACACATTAGCAGTTGAATGTGTGTTTATAGCTATATATATATATATATATATATATATGTTCTTGTTTGTATTTAGCTATTTATCGTTTTAGTGTATTTTAAGGGGAGATTTTGATTTTGTAATTTTGTGAGATTTCATGTTTTAACTTAAAGTTTTAGTTCTTATTTGGATTGTTGAGATAATTGGGGTAAGAAATTGGACAAATTGATCACTATATTAATAGTAAGATCGCCAAAGCGAGCATAACTCAACTAATAGTGAGTAAGAGGTTCGTGATTCTAATTCCCTCATCCTTTGTTGCATAAAAAAATGGTAGGGCATTTAATTTTTTTTTTTGGAAAATTTAGAGTTATTTTTATAATGAGGTATTAATAATTTCTATTCATATGTTGTGTAAGAGTATTTTTTTAAAAAACGTTTTTAAAGTTTAAGGGTATTTTTTGAAAGTTTGGGGATATTTTTTTAAACAAAACAAGGACTATTTGGAGAGTTGGAATGTAATAGGATTATTGAGAATTAGATGAGTATTGGAATGTGTGAGGAATCGAATTTGAAACGAAAATAAGATTGTGAAGTGTGAAAGCAGTAGGAAATATAGTTGAGTTGAAAACTATTGGAACGAAATGAGTTTTGTATTACAAATTGAGCCCAAAATGCTTAATCCAAATATTAATTTTAGATTACATTAAGTTATAATCTCATACCATTGCCGTCTCTCAAATACTCCCTAATTTTCATCCGAAACTAACAGTCTGACATTCTTGAACTACTTTTTTTTTTTTTTTTTTTTTGAAATAAAATTTAAAGACATTTTTGAAAGTTTGATATAATTGAGCACTACTTTTTAGTGCAGTTAGATAATTTTTTGGAATATTATTATTGGGGGTTGAAAAGTTGGAAACAGGCAGACCCCGGCAGTTCCCGGTCTCCCTCGTTCAAAATCGCGTGAACCACACTCGCTCTCTTCTAAAGTCTTCTCTCTTCTATACGCGACTGACTGACCATTATTTTTGTACTCTCTTTTTTTATTCTCTCCACTGTCCACTGTCCACCGCCCACATACCCTCTCCGTCTCCTTCCTCCCTTTCTCTTCATTTTCAAACTTTGAATTCAATTCTCATCGCCTTCCCACTTCTCCGTTTCTCATTTCTCAAATTTCCCAATAAACCCACTCCGATTATCCCCTTTTACCCTGTTTCCTGTCCCATACTGTACTTTTCACTACTGGGTTTCATCGAACATAGGATGAACTCGGCCGGTAGACAGATTTCAAGATCTAATCCGGCGGTGCACCACCAACGTCAGCATTCCGATACTGCTTTCGACGCCCTTTGCTCTTATGGAAGATGGGCTCAGCCCTCTAATCTCTCTCATGTACACTCATATACGGTTCCCATTGTTTGGTTGTTTCTATTTCCCTTTCTTCTACAAATTGTGTTTCTCATTTATCTTTCTTTGCGGCTTTAGGATTTTGGGTCGAGGGCAAGCAGGGGAATGCAGAGGAGTTTCAATGATCTTGGCTCGGCTGATGCTTTGACACCACAGGCTCGGTCCCGGTCCTCGAGCATGAGGAAGAATGCGGATGAGATGTTCCTTCCCAGCCATTACAGCCCTGGTCTCCTCGATCTTCATGCTTTCGATACTGAATTACTACCCGAGGTTGGGTCTGTTTCTTTACTTTACTCTTTTCTCCTTCGAATTTTGAATTCCCGTAGGATACGGATGCTGCTGTGCCATTTGTTAATGTGGG
The DNA here is from genome assembly GCA_030954485.1 of Citrullus mucosospermus. Lineage (NCBI taxonomy): Eukaryota > Viridiplantae > Streptophyta > Magnoliopsida > Cucurbitales > Cucurbitaceae > Citrullus > Citrullus mucosospermus. The sequence goes on from CM062060.1 coordinate 11,838,803, forward strand.
TGTGTTTTGATGGCTTCTTTGCCAATTGGTTCGAGGGGTCTTTCTCATTTCTCACTTAATCCGACAGTTCAAATTTTCTCTTCTCTTTCTCTTTGATTATTGGAGATGAGATACATCCGCTGCTTCTTACTGCGGAATTTCAATTCTAAGAAATGGAAGTTTAAGAGCATGCTTTGATCAGTGTTTAATCCATTTTTCCAATTCACATTGCTTGTAGCCCTGTAATTGAAGAAAGAAGACATTGGTGTTCGCTAAATCTTTTAAAACTTATTCCAATTCGAGTCAATTTAATCATATAATTTATGCATCGAAATTGAGCATTGGGATTCCAGTTTGATTTCTCTTTGTTCTAATAAAGTTTTACGAAATAAAACTTCAATTAATTGGAAGAGAATATAGTGAATGGATGTTTTTAATTGAATCAGATTTGTTCACATGGTATGTTTGATTTCTAAATCTAATATAATAATACTTCATTTCTTACGTTAATTATTGCTGCACTCTCAACTCCCAAGGTTCAAAATCCTTTGCGTTTATAACATGATGAAACCCAATTTTCTTTTATTATTAATGTGATTGCTATTATCAATATTTCATAGACTGGGATGCGTTCAGAGGAGGCGATCCACCCTTTAAATTTTCAGATCCTCTGATTCAAAATATTATGTATCTTGTTTATGGCTTCATTTTTACTCCGTCATTTACTTCATTTTGTCAGACCACTTATCGTAAAAGTCTGGATGACTCGGAACCACTTTTTGCTGCCAGTAAGCTGCCTAATAGGACTGGAGGTGCATCTGACAACAATCTTCTTAAAAGTGTCTCAGTTGACAAGGAAAGAACCAACAATGTTGCTAAGATCAAAGTTGTGGTATGTCCCTTCAATACCATCTTAATTCCCTTTTACTCCGAAAGAAGCAAGTGCAAGGCCAAAGTCTTTTCTATTAGGCTCTCATCTGCGCTTGCTTGTCACTCCAACTCATCTAGGATTGAGAGGAAAAAGAAAAGAAAAGAAAAGAAAAAACTTGAACTGCTGCAGTTTTATTACTGAAGATTATTATTGCCTTATCCTTTTATAGTTCCTTTTTTTCCTCAACGTGATATGAGCATGAAAAGGGTTGAAGAATTATTTTTTTCTTGTATAAAATGTTTTGTGGATGGGAAAATTTTTGGTAGTCTTTAGATGAAAATATTAAAGCTCCATTTGGTAACCATTTTGTTTTTCATATTTGGTTTTTTATAATTGAGCCTATTTCTCTCAATTTATTACATTGGTTTGCATATTTCTTAAGTACTAAAGTTGAATCCTTAGTGAAATTTCAAAAGCAAAAACAATTTTTTAAAACTACTTTTTTTAGTTTTCCAAATTTGGCAAGTAATTTAGAGCATTTATAGGCTAAATTTTCAAAACAAGAAACCAAAAACAAATGGTTACCAATCAAGCCTAAAATGTGCATCTCACATGTTGATAGACAGTGGGAGAGTTGTGATCGCCTATCTTTCCTCATACAACAGAGGGAGACTCTTTGAATTGAATCCACTATATGTAATAATTTCTTCTGTACAGGTTCGCAAGAGACCGCTAAATAAAAAGGAAATGACAAAGAAAGAAGAAGATATAATCACGATTGAGCGAATGTCAAATTCCCTGACAGTTCATGAAAAAAAATATAAAGTAAGTGTCTGATCAATAATCATGATCATCTAGGTTCAATATAGCAACATGCTATGTATGAATTTCAAGTGAGTAAGCTGGAAAGGGTTTTTCATTTCTCTTCTGAAATATATGGCATCTGCAGGTAGACTTGACAGAGTATATTGAGAAACATGAATTTGTTTTTGATGCGGTATTGCATGAAGGCGTTTCAAATGATGAAGTAAGTACAAGACTTGGATGAGTACCATTTTGAAATGGAAAGTCGATTTAATTTCTAAATATTCTCTTTTGTTGTTGCAGTTATATTCGGAAACTGTGGAACCCATAGTTCCTCTTATTTTTAACCGAACAAAAGCAACTTGCTTTGCTTATGGACAGACAGGCAAGGTTTTAAATTCTCATGCAATTTTGTAAGGGTGTTAGAACCATAAGATGCTATATGAACATGTGTAGAGGAATGTATAGTAACCTAGTAGATATAAATCAGAGCCCGCTTTTAATGATTTTTTCTTTGTTGGCTGCCTAAAATAATTCCACAATTCCGTCAAATAGAATATTCGTGGTAAAAGTATCTGTTTGTGCTCTTGTTTATTATGTTTCTTCTCCGCTTCTATATACTTAACTTGAAATACATTTTTATGCTTGTTCAGGTAGTGGAAAAACATACACTATGCAACCACTGCCTTTAAAGGCGTCTGAAGACATTTTAAGATTAGTGCACCACACACACCGGAACCAGGGTTTCCAATTGTTTGTCAGCTTCTTTGAGATATATGGAGGGAAAGTTTTTGATCTCCTCAACGAAAGGAAGTAAGTTTAGTTGAGATTGTAAGAGAAAATGTATGAATTCAGTTCATTTTCTTGAATATGTCATCATCATGCAGAAAGCTTTTCATGAGGGAAGATGGGAAGCAACAAGTCTGCATTGTGGGGTTGCAAGAATACAAAGTGTCCAACGTTGAGATGATCAAGGAATTGATTGACCGGGGAAATGCAACAAGAAGCACTGGTACAACCGGTGCAAATGAAGAATCCTCTAGATCACATGCTATACTTCAGCTTTGCGTTAAGAGATCAGTAGATAGTTCTGAAACAAAGCCTGCTCGACTTGTAGGAAAGCTGTCTTTTATTGACCTTGCAGGAAGTGAACGCGGTGCTGATACTACAGATAATGATAAACAGACAAGGTCTGAATTTCCTTTTCTGAAGTTAGAGTTTTCTTTTACTCTCCCTCACTTCTCTTGTGAGTGACTTGGATATATTTGTGTTGCAGAATGGAAGGTGCGGAAATTAACAAAAGTTTGCTTGCTCTCAAAGAATGCATTAGAGCTCTTGACAATGATCAGGGTCACATTCCTTTCAGAGGCAGTAAATTAACTGAGGTTCTTAGAGATTCATTTGTTGGAGATTCACGCACTGTGATGATATCATGTATATCACCAAGCTCGGGATCATGCGAACACACTCTCAACACACTAAGATATGCTGACAGGTGAGTTCTTTCTGGGGTATTACAATTGTATATTACATTATCTGTTAAATATGTTTTATGATTGGCCCCTCAGGGTAAAGAGTCTATCTAAAGGGAACAACACGAGGCGGGATCCTTTATATCCATCTTCAAATCTTCGAGAGTCAACAGCTTCTTTGTTGTCTTCCTCATTACCTGTCGAGCCATCCTATGAGGATAACAGAACTTATTTACCAAATGACAAGAACAGATTTGGTTGGTCCAGACAGAATGAAAGGGAAGGTACTCCACCGTTGACCGTTGAGCGTGTTCCTAGCAACAGGGCAGACATAACTTTGCCTCATAACAAAAGTCAACGAAGTTTTCAAGATGACTTCACTGTAGATGATATTGGTTACCCAGAGCAACAGTACGAACAGGAGAAACCATCACGGATGAACACTAAAATAACTGATACTCAACAAGTACCAGGCTTTGTCAACCAGAAGAAAACAAGCAATGAAACAAACCGATGGGATATAGCTGATTTCGAGACTGACTCTCATTCGGATGATGACCTTGATGCCCTTTTAAAGGTAATAATGTTGTGAATATTGAGCATGAAACTTTCACACAATCATCCAACTGTTAATGACATCCTACGATTGTCTTTATATTAGGAAGAAGAAAATCTTGTTACTGCTCATAGGAGACAGGTGGAGCAGACAATCGACATTGTTCGAGAGGTTTGCAATACTTTTCTCTTTTTATTGCATACGTTATAAGCCACATTTGGGGCTGTAAGACCTTGTATAATCTTGCCTGCATATGCAGGAGATGAACTTGCTTGTTGAAGCTGACCAACCCGGAAGCCATTTAGATGACTACATCCATAAACTAAATGTCATTCTATCACAGAAGGCCACAAGCATTTTTCAGCTGCAGGCTCAGTTGGCTCAATTTCAGAAACGTTTGGATGAATACAATGTTTTGGTGGCACCCTCCACCAACTGAAACAAATCTAGAATCAGACACTTCCCATTTTTTTCCTCCAAAATCTTCTTTTGCACAGGCCCGAGGGAACTGGTTAATTGATATTGATATGAAATGGTTCAGGCATGCACGTGTGCTCGACAAACGACCAAGTTTTTTCCTCAGAGGTGGTTTCAGTTTTCTTTGATTGTACAGAAGATTTGTTTTCTGTCTATAGTGTTTTGTATTCATGGATGTTCTTCTCTCCCTCCGAGCTGCTGCTGTTGCTACTAATTATGAGCAACAATCAAGAAAACTAATACAGATTCTTCTGTTTCCCTTTCCACATTAGGAAGCTAAAAAGTAACTTGCTTTTGCAATTTCTGTTTGGTCTTATAAACGATTGTTGGCATGATTAAATCATCTCATTTGATCCAAGTTTTCTTCTTTCTTTTTACAATATTAAATTAGATGAGAAGTTTGACTTTGAACCTATACATGACAAGGGGAAAAAAATTCAACTTTGATCTGTGTATCAAAAATGTCTCCGTTCTTTCAAAAGTTACAAATTGTTTTCGATTTTTCATAAATGTTTCAAAGCTGTTTCTTGGAGTATAATTCTTTTAGAGTTCTACATCAAAATTGGGATGGAGAATGGGTATGGTAGCGGCTTGGTAAGTTGTGGTGGTGTTTGGGTCCCAAATTTCGTTCACACTATTTTTTGTCTAACATTTTAACAGATTCTTACTTTAACAGTGGTTTTGAAGATACAAATTTTAAGAAAATAAATTTCTAACTTTGACTTTTGTATAAAAAAAAATGTCCTTTTTCTTTTAGAAGTTACAAGAATATTCTTGGGTCTTTCACAAATGTTTCAAAGCTATCCCTTAGAGTATAATTTCATTAGAATTTTAGATAAAAATTTAGACATAGAATGAGTATAGTAGTGACCTAGTACGTTATGGTAGTGTTCGGGTTCTAATTTCTGTTTCAAGTCTCCACCGTACTATTTTCGATCCTAATTTCTGTTTAACATTCTAACAAATTTTTACTCAAGGTAGTTCTAAAACGTTTAGGAATAGGTTTTAGGATAAAATATTCTAACTTTTAAAAGAATAGTAGTATGTTATTATAACGATGGTGAGGTTTCTCAATTTTTATAAAAAGAGAACGGACAAGTTAGAGTGTGAGCTTAGAAAGTTTGCAATAAGGTTGAAAAGCAAATGTTGAGTTTTGTCTCTCTCTACATGTCTCTTATGTACATCTTTAGTAAGAAAAAAGCAGAAGGTTATACTCAAGATTCTTCAACCTTTCCTTAATTTTTCCTTTTCTTAATAATTTTGTTAAAGCATCTTCTCAAAAATGGTCTCATGGATCTGCTTAACCGACCTGCCAATAATGAAAGCTGCTGAGTTAATTTAATGGAATTAATAAATGAAGTCGGTTAATTAGGTGGAAAATCAGTCACATGGGACAGTCAAAAATACAATATTATTGACTCATGAAGATCTCAAAATATCTCTATGCAAATAGATTTGTTGTGTTTTGAAGTTGTTTATCAAACTTAGACCTTAAGCAAAACATAGACAAGCTCTTTTTAATCTGTTGTTTTGTTTCTTGATATTGTCTCTAATTACCAAACCAACCAATCAGAGACTAAATCAATCTACTTCACTATTGGGATTGGCTCAATCTTTGACTATAATGACACAGAAGAGTCTAGATTAATTTCATTTCATACATCTCCTAGAATTTGCAAGAACAAACTTATCTAATATAAACCTATTTTCTTCCTAATTCATATTCTCTTATTCTTGTTTCCTTTTTATTTGATTGAGTGATATGATTAAACGTATTCAATTTTTGTTTTGGTCCCTGTCACGTCCATTACAAAATTTGTCCCATCACAAGATTTGAAAGATTGTGTCTATACTGCATTATCCATGGATTGTTTTTAGTTACAAGTATTAAATTGTTGAGATTAATTTAAGGATAGTTGCAAATATAACAAAATTTAGATTCAGCTCTCTAAGTCTATCAGTGATAGACTATATCAACAATAGAGTCTATCACTAATAGATTTTCTATATTTGCAATTTTTTAAAAATGTTGTTATACACTTAATATGCTACCCGTTGCAATTACCTATACTAATAATTAACTTTATTTGACTAATGCCAAAAAAAAAAAAAAGAAAAATTTACTCCTAAGACCAATTAATTTTTCTTTAAGTATGCTTTTGAAAACTACTATTTTTTTTTAATTTTATTTTTAATATTAATGGAAACTAAATTTGTTTAGTTTTCAAAAGTTTAAAAGCCAAAACTATAAACCCTAGAAATTTAAGAGGCAAAGTAACTGTTTTTTTTTTTTTTTTTTTTTTTTTTTTTTTTTTTTTTATTAACAATATGATTCAATCTTCAAGGTGGGTTACTACGTATTATTTTTCTTTAATGAAGGAATCTATAGATTGATAAGATCACATGATAGAGTTCTTTTTTTCCCAGTATTAAATTATTAAAATATTAACGCTTGTTAGCTAAGATGTAAGAGAGAGATTAGATAATTGAATAGTTTACTTGTCAATTCTAAATTAAGTACTTATTTGCCCCAATATCTTGTAATTGTTTTAACCATCAATTTGAGCTAAGGCATCAAACTAGGTATTAAATCAACATGTTTGTAAGCTAACCTATTTTACATCATTAAACAACAATATCATTCTTTCAATACAAATATATATATATATATATATATATATATATATATATATATATATATATATATATATATAATAAAATACCAAAAAAGCTCATACATACGACTTTTCATCTTAGAGATGAAAGGTTCGATCCTCCTTTCCCACGAACAATTATTGTACTAAAAAAAATAAAAAAAAATATTAAAAAGAAAAATCAAAGTTACATCAATCTATGACTTAAAAAGTATTAAATTATTGTTTACCTGTTCAAATAATTTTTATGTTTATGCAATTTCAATTAAACTTTAGTAAAACTTTCATTAATATCGATACTCCGTCAATAATTCAGTTGATGTGTACATTTAATTCTTTATATACATATTAGAATAGCCAACTACAGAAGTCAAAGCTAACGTTCCTCAATTATTAGGGAGCAAGGGGCACACATACATTAGTTTAATGCCAATATTCTATGTTTTTTCTAACAAAAAAAAAAAAAAAAATACATTTTTAGTCTCTAAGTTTCAAAATGTTATACATTGAGTTCTTAATTTTTGAGTTCGGTTTCAATTTAGTCATAAGTTTCAAAATGTTACAATTTATTTAATTTTTTTTCCATTTTAAGATTTTATAATTTGAACATCGATTTTTCAATAAATACTCACCTTTAAGTCATTGATGTCAATGCCCATTAATTAATTTAAAATAGTTATGAAGTGAAATTTTAAATTTAATTTTAATAGTGATAAAAAATAATGAAACTTCAAAGTGGGACTAAATTAAAACCAAACTCAAAATTTAATTACTAAATGTGTAACATTTTGAAAACTAGGAACCAAAAAGAAAGTAGACTCAAAACCTAGCAGGACCATAAATGCATTTTTCTCTCCCACTTTTTCTTTTACAACATGGAGGGAGAGACAATAATCAAATCTCTAACTTCGAAGTAGATAGAACATGTTTTATGACAATTGAGCTATACAATTTAATTTTTTTTTGGGTTGAATTATAGAAAATGTTATTGTTAATGGTTATTTGTCATTGTTTATTTCTCTTGACATCCAATTATATGCAACATAAGAAGGCTAAAAAGAAGCAACCAAAAGAAAAGGTATATTGCAATAAAAAATAGTAGGAAAAAAAAAAAGGCCTCATCTTTTATAAAGGAGAAAATAAAATAAAGTAGTAATTGAAGGGATCTAAAGATTTATAATTTAAAAATAGCCCTATTCTTGTTATTTTGTGAATTATTAAATGTCAAGACCTTTCGCACTTTGCCTAGCTTGCAGGTCAAGTACATTTTTCCTTAATTAGATTTAAATATTTAATAAATAAGTTTAGTTTATGGATTAGGTAATCAAATAGATCTTATGTTGCTATAAGTAGCAAGAAAACAATCAGAACCTCAATTATTTTAAATTTGATTTAAAAAAAAAAAAAAAAAGTTTTCTTAGCCAACCAAGAAAACACACATTTTAAAATTAAATCTATAATAAAAATATCGATTTCATTTCCATTGAAGTAGGTTTCATGTGTTTGAAAATCCATCACAATATCACAGTGTTTCCTAAGTAAAAGACTTAACTTTAATTTTTTAAATACTCAGAAGATCCAAAAAAAGAAGAAAAATTTTAGGTAATAAAAAGGAAAGTTTTAAACAATTACATCTATTATATCTCAAACTTTCAATTTCAATTTGATTATTTACTATCTAAACATATAAATTTTTACCACAGTTTTCAATATTTTTTAACTGAAGTAGTTGAATTTTTAGCCAAATTTTAAAAAAAAATTATTAATTTTTTTTTTTTTTTTTTTTTTATAGTTTTTAAAACTTAACTTAGTTTTTCAAGATATTAATAAAGAGTAGATAAAGAAATTGGAGTAATAAAAAAAAATGTGTAAATTAGTTAAAAGAGGGATGGTTTTAAAATGACAAAATTAGTAAGGATAATTTATTTATTAAAAATAGACAGTGGTTAAAACATTTGTTAGTATGTATCAATAGAAAGATATTTTATTATATTTAAAAACGGTGTTAAAAGAAAAAGGTAAAAAGATATTTAATAATAATAATAATCATAATAATAATAATAATAAGAATAAAAAAGGGGAATGTGAAAGGTTGAAGAAAGGCGACAAGAGGTAAAATAAGATCCTGCATAAATGGAAAGAGACAAGTAGAGTATTGGAGCACATAAACTTGCTCCCCAGCTCAAAACACCACTTTGCAGAAAACCCCCTTTTTTTATTTTTACTTTTCAAATTCCGCCCCATACGTGTCGATTCAACAATCCACCACGCCTTCCAGCGCCAACACACGTGTACCTCCCCCCACATTTCTTTTCTTTTTTCTTTTTTCTGAAATAAATTCTATCCGACTCTAAAATTTGAATACTAAATTTTAATAATATAATTTTTTAAACCTTGTTTTTGTAATTATTTCCGTTTTTATTTTGTTTTTTTTTTTTTTTTTTTTTAATTAAACTTATAGATTCTACTTTTACCTTCAAATTCATTCCTTTGCTATATAGTTTTTACTCATGGTTTAAACATCCAACCCAAAATTTGAAAACTAAAAAAAAATTAGCTTTTAAAAACTTGTTTTTATTTTTGGTATTTGGCCAAGAATTCAACTATTTTATTTAAAAGATATGCAAATCAACGTATGAAATAGGAAGAAAATAGATTTAATTTTCAAAATAGTTATCAAACGGGGTCTTAGTTCTCAAATTTTTATGAATAAATTTATATATCTAATGCATTTTTAACCCTTCTCAATTATTTTTTATTATTTGAAATAATTTTGTGACATTTTTAGTTTGAAGAATAATTTTTAAAGCTTATCTCTTCTATTATTCATTTTTTAAAAATATTTTCTAATTTTAGGTATTAAATAATTATTTTAAAAAATTTAAAAGAAAACTTTAAAGATCCATTCTTAAAAATTCAAAAACTAAAAGTTACCATTTGAAAGCTTAGAGACTAAGTACATATATTTTAAAATTTTTGTAGATTAAAAAAGTACGGTTAGAAATAAAGGATCAAATACTACTCTTCAAAACTTTGGGACTAAAAATGTAATTTTTCCAAAATTCTAGTACTATGGTAGTAGTATCTCACTCAAAAAATATTTTTAATTTATTCAAAATCAATTTTATTAAAATGAAAAATGAATTTAAAAGTGTAAAATTTAACATTGAACTGATTCTATGTGATTAAAAAAAAACATGTTTTAGAGTGACTTTAATTATTTTAGAATCACTTTTAAATATGCATGGAATATCATGTAAAAGAAATACTAACAATAGTATGGACCAATAAAATTAAATAATAAACAATATAGAATTTACATATGACCAATATCACTATTCAATTCTTTACCATAAAGAAGCATTTAAACAGCATAAAGTGCATCAAATATATAAAATAAGTGAAAATACAATTTTGATTCAAGTGAATGCTTAAAATTAATCTCTACTACATATATCATTTACTTTAAAAATATATATATATATATGTACATTGTAACATCCTTTGATAAAAATAATAGTTATTATTTAAAACCAAATTTCGACCAACAATAAATCCTTAGTAATAATAAAGATCAATGCTAAGATTTTATCAAAAGTATATAATCAAATTTAAATATCTAAAAATACTAAAATGAAGTCATATATCACAAAAATAATATTTGAAAATAACTATATATATATTTATTTTATTGAGATATGAAGTGTTATAGGGAAAGAAATATGTAAGGCCATAATATTATATATTTTGTGAGAGGGTCTGCCCTAAAAAAGGAATCTAAACTTAAGCTACTGTTTCGCACTCCCTGAGGTTTTTGTTTCTTTCGTTTACTCTCATTTTAGTTTGGAACCACCTCCCCCACGCGCCTTTCTAGAGCGTCTTATTTTCTTTTCTCTTTTCAGAAAAAGAAAAATTAAATTTGACCAAATTTTTTAAAAAATAAAATTTGACCACCTTAATATCAGAAACTTTTAGTTTTATCTAAACCAGAGATAAATGTTATCATTTCTTTCACCTATCATGTATGCAATGTTTTTCATCCACCAAAAAAAAAAAAAAATTAAATTAACATGTGAAATTGTGTATAGTTAAACTAAAATATAGATAGATTTGATCGCTATTCCAATATTTCCAAATTTCATTGTATTAGAAGGAAATAAAAATAATAATATGAATAATATTAGTAAACTCATTAATCTTAATAACACCAACTTTTTCACCATTTAAATTTGATTAATGCAAAAATTAACGAATTTACAAGTTTATGATAAAAATTGATACCACATAACAAGTTTACATGTAAAAATTGATTTTCCCTTATAAATATATTTTAGTATTGAGATCAATAAATGTGGATATAAGATTAAAAACTTAATAACCCATTTGATAAGTATTTAGGTTTTATAAATTAAGTTCATGTTTGATAATGATTTCAATTTTTATTTTTGAAATTTATATTTGCTTCCTTTCAAATATTTATCAATTATGGCTTTCATATTTGTTAAAATAACATTTGAACTCCTAATCAAATGTTAAAAACAAAAATAAGTTTTTGAAAACTTTATTTTTCTTTTTAAGTTTTCCAAAATTTGGCTTGTTTATTTTTTAAAAAAATAGTAGAAAGTGAATAATAAAACATAGATACGTATGAGTGAAAGTCATTTATAAATTTAATTTTAAGAAGCTAAATAGTTATCAAACTAGGTACTATGGGTAATTTTTTACCAGTAAAAGATTAAGATAAAAGTAAAAACTGAAGAGTTATCTAATCCCAAAAAAGAAACCAAGACTAATAGGAAGTAGGTCCTACAGAGTTCCTCACAGATAGGGAAAAAAAAAGGCAATTGGGCAAAGACCCAATTGGCCCGCCTCAACTTTCTAGGTTAAGGCTGAGGCCAAGGCCAATTGGGATTTCATGGCCAATGGCCCTGTCTCGGCCAAAGAAAATGAGTCCCTTGAGAGCGACCAATCCGGATTGGCCCTCAATTCTGGAGCATCCCTAGTGGCCTAAATCCAGCTCTAGAGTGTCTGGTTTTCAAATAGGTAAAAGAAGTAGAATTCTTCACCTAAAGGGATAAAGAAGACTGATATGAATGGAGGAACCTAACCAAGCCATATGAACTTCAAAAAAGGCACCATGAGTGCACACTATATGTTGTCCAAATTCACAATGAAGAGAACTTCCAATTATGTAAAGTCAAATAGAATTTATTGAGAATCAAACTTTATTTAATAAACAAAGACTTCAAGTTACTTCAAATGGGATGTTATTTACTCTTGGATTGTTGCAAATACATGAGATATGGATGAAAATAAATAATCTCAAATTTATTGTATTTATTAAATGTATTTTTCAGTTTTAAGTCATGCATTTTACGTGTGTTTATGTTACATTTAGATTATGGCTTATAATGGTCATATATTATGAGAGTTGCAACTTTGAGACCTATATAATGCAATGTAATTTGTCAATAAATGGAAGACTTGGAAAATGAAGTAAAAAGAGCTTTTGAGCTTTCTTTCAGTCTTGAGCTATGTTTCCTTTGCACATCTATGATATTTAGGTTGGATGTTCAGAACCATTCAAGCTCGACCTGATCGGTCTTGCTTGTGAACTGATTTGAAGATCAAGGATTGATGGGAGCTACAAGTTTTGTCCAATCTGTGGTTTTTCTAATCGTCTAAATAATCCGTCATCTAGCCATTCTTAGGGGCTAAGATCATCTTGATTTTAGGTGTTTGAGTTTGAGATCTAAAGATCTTGTTTGTCAACAAGGTTGTTAGATCCAAAACCTTAAAGGTTACTTATCAAAGACCCTTGAACCTCATTATAAATAGAGGAGGGCAACCTAGCATAAGGAAGCTCATCTTCTCCCTTAAACGGATTGTTTTGACCTTTATGCTAAGATTTAATTTAAGCATCAAAGTGTCTATGGCAAGCACGACAGGGGTGTGCTATCTTTTGTTGTTTTGCAAGTAACCCTTCCTCAAATTATAAATTTACCATTGGCGCCAAGTGAAAATTAGGTTAGTTCCCTTGAGTGGATTTTGCCATCAACAATAGGCCTAAGCTTAAAAAAGTTATTTCCATTTGTAAGTTCCTTTGTTTACATTGGCTACTTTTTATCTTCTAAAGAAGATCAAGATTGAAGACATATTTTTTAAATACTTTTTAGGTCTAACAACAAGAGAGATTGGGAGATCAAAACACTATAAAAGATGTCTATGAATTTACCATTGGTGTGCTTTTTTTGTTGTTTTGCAAGTAACCATTTTCTCAAATTATAAATTTACCATTATGCCATGTCAAATTATAAATTTTTTCAGATCCATAGTTTTATTTTTTTTTTTTTTGGTTTTACGTTTTTCTACATTAATATTAATTGTTGTGTTTCAATTTCATTGTTTTCTTTTAATTTGTAAGTTATTATTTTCTTTAACAACAGTATCCACCCTCCTATACACAAATTATTTATTTGTTGGAATGCCTTGAATCCTAAACCTAATTAGAATTTGTATTTGATATATGTAATTATTTAACTATTTTCCTTCTCCACCTAGGGTTTAGAGAATGAATTATATAAACTCTCTAACCCTATAAGTGTTATGCATTTTATGGGGCATTTTGTAGTCTTGTAACTCTCTCTCTAATAAAATTATTCTCCCTTTGTCCCGTGGACATAACTAACACATTGTTAGTGAACCATGTAAATTTGTGTGTCGATCTTCTCTATTTTTACGTTGTTTTGCATTCTTTAATTTTCAATTTCGTAACAAACTAGTATCAAAGCCTAATTGCTAAGGTTTCAAAATTCCGCATTTGTTTGACAATTAAAGAATCATTGGTGTGAATGTAAAAGTCGACAAATTCACGGCGAGGAACAATTTTAGTCTGTTGTTAATGAGATCATTAAGGCTTTGTCTCATTGAACTCTAGCCGCGAAGCCCTTTTCCATTCTCTGTCTTTGTTGATTGGTCGGTGGAGGCAGACCTTTTGCCGGTACAAGGGTGTTTAGTCCATGCGGTCGATGCTGTTTGAAGGTTTGTTGTCGTTGTGGTTCATTTTTTAAACTCGTGGAACCTCTGTTTTCTGCGTGGGTGTTCGTCAACACCGTTTGTGGCTCCCAATCACTATTCGTGGTTCGCGACTATCGTTTTGTGAATTGTGTTGTTTTTTATTCATATGTAGTTTCGTATAGATATGAAAATCAAATATGCACAACGTTTGTCTTCGTTGGCATCGTTTGTGGTTGTAGTTTGGTTCACTTCAGCATTTGGTTCGATTTAGTGAGACCGGTTTAGTTTCGTTCAATTCTGTCAAACTAGTTTGGTTTGTGCTTAGCCTGACTTGATTTGGTTCAGTTCAATATGCTTTTGGTTCACCCAGTTTGATTTGGTTCAAGTTGGTCCAATTTGGTTTATTTGCATTTATGACAAAGCTTTATTGCACAAACTTTTGTGGGTTTTTTTGTTCTGTTTCCAAATCAATCATTTGTGGGTTTTGTTTTAGATCTCTTTATGAGGATCTTTGTTTCCAACCCCAAAGTTCTTGTTTTCGTTCTTTGTGGGTTCTTATTTCCATCCTAGATCTGCTTATTTGATTCAGAAGTTTCAAACTCAAGATGGTAGGGACACTTGATTACATCCATTCAGATTGTTAGGGACCTTCCAGGGTTGAGTCTCTTGGAGAAAGTAGGTACTTTATGTTTATAATTAATGATGACTTAAAGAATAACTTGGGTAGTTATGATGAAACATAAAAGTGAAGCCTTCAAGAAATTCAAGTAGTGGAAGATTTTGATTGAAAATCAAAATGTTGTGAGTTGATAATAGTCTGGAATTCTATGGGTCTGAGTTCAATGAGTTTTGTAACGTTGAGGGAATTGTCGGTCACCATACTGTCAAAGATATTCCGTAGCAGAATGGAGTTGCAAAACGTATGAATTAGACATTGTTAGAGAGACTGAGGCGCATGCTCTCTAATGTTGGGTTGGCTAGAAGGTTTTGGGCAGAAGCAGTAAATACAACATGTTATCTGATCAACCATGAACTTCTCACAGGTATTGATTGTAAAACACCTTATGAGGTGTGGTCTGGTGAGCCTGTAGATTATTCCTTATTTAGAGTTTTTGGTTGTATTGTCTACTATCAATGAGGGTAAATCTAGGACTGAGAGCTAAAAAAAGTATATTTGTGGGTTTTAGGAATGGAGTTAAGGGATATGGAGTTTGGTCGCCTTTTGAGAGTAGAGTTATACTTAGTAAGAATATGATCTTTGATGAGAATTTCATGCTTAACTCAAATGTAAAATTTGTTGTGACATTTACGGGTGTGGAAGAGAGTAGTAGTGTTGATAAACAGGTAGAGATGCAATTCATTTCAGTTGTGAATGAATTACAACACCAAGGTGGAGAAGATCAGTACGATACTACAATAATTGTTGTGCTGCCAGAAACTGAGGTGACTAAAATTTCAAAAAATGTTGTGTCTGAGAATTCTAGTCGACAAACAGATCAACAAAGTATAGCTCGTGATAGTGTTATAAGAGTTGGTGTTGGCCTCCAAAAAGAGGTATGATTTTGAAGATATGAGGAATCATGCACTACAGGTTTTTGAAGAGGTGGATTCTCACGAGCCATCCACCTATAAAGAATGTGTTTCATGTAGTGAGGTTGCGCAGTGGTTGGTGCTTTAGGTGATGAAATAATCGTGCTGATATGTTAACAATATTTATATTATATTGGCTTTAAATGTTTATTTATTGATTTTGTTTTTTCTGCGTGAAGAATGATTTGTTTAATTTAAAATATCTAAGATCATATATATATACACACACATAGAGGAGCGCGTGGGTAAGGCAGAGACTCCCCATAGTGGCAAAATATCTTATGCGCATACACATCATAGCATTGGCCAATAAAAAAACAAAGCCTCACTCAAGTGGGACCCACTCGCTTCTCATTTGTTTTTGACAGTCCAAATAATATGATATAGTGCCACGTTAACCCTTCCCGCTACAGTACGCGCGTCCATTATTTATTTACGGTGCCGCCTCATCATTCCAAAAAAAGAAAGAGAGAAAAAGAGAAAAGCCCTTAAAATCCCCTCCCCCACCATTTTGAACCGCTTTCTTCTTCTCCATTTGAGAAGAACTGGGCTTTATGGGATGGAAGGCAACTCTGGAAACGACATTGTAGCACCTTTTGTTTTGAAAACTTATCAAATGGTCAACGATCCCCTCACCGATGCTTTCATTTCTTGGGGCTCTGCTAATAACAGCTTCATCGTTCTTGACCCTCTTCATTTCTCTCATACTCTGTTGCCTGCTTTTTTTAAGCATAATAATTTCTCCAGCTTTGTTCGTCAGCTCAATACTTACGTATGTTTCTTTTATTTCCTCATTTTCAATTCTCTCTCCCACTTTTTTCCTTTTTTTTTTTTTTTTTTTTTTTTTAAATTTCTGGGTTTCTATTTTTCTTGAAAAACAGGGGTTTCGTAAGGTAGATCCAGATAGATGGGAATTCGCCAACGAGTGGTTTCTACGAGGTCAATTTCAGTTACTCAAAAACATTGTAAGGAGAAAACAGAGTAGTAATTCGAGTACAAAGTATTTGGTTGGGGATCAGATGGGGGATGAGGAATTAGTGAATGAAATTGCTAGATTGAGGAAAGAACAGAGAGCTCTGGAAGAACAACTTGAAGGTATGAAGAAACGCCTTGAAACTACTGAGAAACGCCCACAACAAATGATGGCGTTTCTTCATAAAGTGGTGGAAGATCCTGAAATTCTGCCACGGATCATGCTTCATAAAGATCCAACTCGCCTTCAATTTCCAGATAAGAAGCGGCGGTTGATGATTTCCTCTTCTTCCTCTTCCCCTTCCACCACCACTCTCACCACTTCATTTGAAGGGGATGAAATCGAAGAGGACGCCAATAACCGCCGGGATTTTGGGCTTAATTTCTCGTCGCCGGAGGTTTCCGGGCCTTGGTTTCTCCGGGAGCCGGAGGGTAATTTGGGAATTCCGCCGGTACCGCCGATTGATTTAGGGATAAGCAGTAACGGCGGAGAGAGAAAGTATTTGACGGAAATGACAGTGGAGGAGACTCATCCACCACCGCCTTATCCATTTTCTCTTTTCGGGTGTGGCTTTTAGTAATTAATTACCCTTCACAATTTTATTTTCTTCCTTTCCCATTTTATCTCTTTTTTTTTTTTTTTTTTTTTTTTTTTTCCTTTATTAATAATTCCTTCTACTTTTTTTTTCTTTCTTTTTTATTTTTATTTTTATTTTCTCCTATACATTATTTGTATATACATATATAAAACTCTCCAATTTAATTCTCGAAAAAGGTTAACCTAAATATTAAAATTTATGGAGGAAAGAAAAGTTTGTTTGGTTATTGTTTCATTTTGAAATTTATCATTTCTAAAGTATAGCTAAACCTTCTATTTAATTTTTAATAAAATCTTAAAATAAAATAGAATAGGTCTTAAAACGAAATTTGAATATTTAGTATGCATATATTCTAGGTTTCGTCTTTAGTTAAGATTATTTGATTTGAGGAAATTAAGTATATGAATTGATAAGGGATTTTATACCTTGATTTGATATAAGGTTTCTGAATTACACATGAAAATTCGGAGGAATCTCTTTTCATCGTGGATCTCTTATACGAGGATGAGTTTTCTCTTTTTATTTCATCATTTATTTACTTTATTTATTTATTTATTTTGGCTTTAAAATGTGAATTTTCTGGTTCCCCCCCCCCCCCCCCCCCCCCTTTAAATTTGTGTGTATTATCCATTCATTTTGTGTAAAATAAGTTGAAGAAATTTTAAGACATAATATCCAAAGTTGAGATAGTTCTTAATACTTTTACCTATATCCGAAAGTTTAAGAGTGAACTTTGTTATATATAAACTAAAATTTTAATTTTAAGATTTAATTGAAATTAAATAGAAAATAAAAATCTTAAGTATAAAATACAGTAATAAAAGAATAGGTAAAATATCATTTTAATTCTTTATACTCTGATATGATATGTTCAGTTAATTTTAAATCTTCAAATTTAATGTTCATAATTCTAATAGATTTAAAGCTTAAGGTTAAGTTTTACTTTTCTTACTTTTTACCTTTTACTGGCTTTTATATAGAAAAATGCAACTTTTAACTTTCTCTATAAGTTCTGAAAGCATATTATTTCTTCCTGTTTTTTTAATGGATCTATTAAAATCTAACTTCAAATTAATTAATATGAGGACTAATTTTGAGATTTACAAAAATTATGTAGACTAAATATGAAGGTTGAAAAATATATGGTCTAGAATGAAGGAGTGGACAATTTTTTTTTTTTTTTTTTTTAAAGGGTAAAATTGATTTACTTTCATGATGAAATTTTTGAATTTAAAAAATATGGCGCAAGGACACGTTTCTTGCACTCGGGACTTATTTTTACTATGGAAAGCTGATAGATTATTTTGTAAAGAATTGTTTTATCCTTTGCAATAAAATAAAAAAAATATTAATTTAAAGAATATAATTTAGAAAAAGAAAAGAAAATGCTCATGTTCTCACTTCTTACTCTCTTTTCTTGCTTTCTCGTTTTTCAGATGTAAAAATAAACAGTTTTTATAACGAAATAAATATGTATTTGGGAATTATTATTGCTTCTTTTATTATTGAAAATAGAAGCACGCAATAATCCATCAAAATAAGATTCATTTATATATTCTTTATGAACTGCAAAAATGAAAGTGGGACTTTTAATTTCCTTGGTTCTAAACTTTGGATATATGAATCAAGAAAGGCGATTAAAAAAATTGTAGATATATGCCTTGAAACTTTGAAACTAAATCATTTCAAAAAATCAAAAAAAAAAAAATAATAATAATAATTATAAGAACATATTAGCCAAAGAACCCATAAAGGCATAAACATTCTCTCCTGACTTGAGAACAGTCAACAGGGGACGCAAATTTAGGTAAATTAGTCAAAATTCATATGATTGCATATTTAAAAATAATAATTAATAATAATAATAATGTTGGTATGAAATAAGCAAATATTTGAGTGCATCGCTCTTCGTGCAGATGTAGTTTACTCTAATCATACGCTAAAAACAAAATTTGGTATGAAAATGAGTGTAATGCCTAAATATTTATGAATTATAAAATAGGATGTTTAATGCGGAACGAAGATTGAAATCATATGTTATTTACAAAAAAAAAAAAAAAAAAAGAATATATATATATATATATATATAATAATAATAATAATAAATATATTTATTGCAAAAATAAATAGTGTGGGCCATCTGTTGCCCCACCTGAGATGGCACGTTTTATTTTCACTGACTAAAATGTATGTTCCTCTCAAAGTGCGCAAAAAAAGTTCAAACATTCACCTCACCATGGAACATAGTTTTACAGTGGTCTCTAAAAAAATTACTTTCTTTCTTCTTCTTTACTTTATTAGCAGCATTTTTAACAGTAATGTGGACCCTCCATGTACTTGATTTTACTATCCTAATACTATATATTATATTCTATATATATACTTCTGCAAAATTTTTATACTCTCGGTTCAACTTCTTCAATTCTATATACTCTTTATTATACACAAATTTTATTCCTAGTAAATAATACAAATTTTTCAATGTCCTACGTCTTCTAATTTCAACTGTTTTTCAAAATTGAATTGATGTAAGTTTTATAATTTTTACGTCATTTCACCTCAAAATATTCCTAAACTTTATATTATTTTGTAATTATTTTTTCATTTCTTTTTTAAATTTCTACTATACGCTCTCATATCGACATTTACAATATAAATTTAAGTGTGGTCTTACTCTATAGAAATTATGATTAAAAATAGTTAATTATAGTCTACTTAAGCTATAGTCAAAGTTCATGGACTAATTATAAAATTTTCATCAATTTTCACAAAGATTCCCAAAATTTTCATTGACGATGATATTTCCATAAAATAGATTCCTCAACATTTCCATCGATGACAATATTTCAAACCTTAGTCTCACCTTCCATTTAATTTTAATTTGGAGTTGTTTGGTATAATCAATGTAAGAGGTTTGGGTCTCTTAGTAAATAACAAAACAGACGTGTTTTTTTTCTTTTTCGAGTGGATGAAATATATTTTATAGATGATTTGTGAAATCTGAGTAAATTGTAGAAACCAAGTTAATTAAAACTTCTAAAATCATAGAGTTTACATCACAACGATAAGAATGCAATGCTTTATCGTATATCATAATCTAATTAGGTATAACTTAAGTGATATAGAGATGAAAGTTGAAACTACATCAATTTTGAATCAATATCTAAAGATGTAGTTTGCCAAATTATAAAGAATTATGTTTTAATGGGTTGATATTATATGGATTACCCTGAAACAATTTAGGCTATAAAGTTTAGTTTGTAATGATTTTAATAATAAATTTTCTATACAATCAATTTAAATTTTTATTTTTCATTGAAACAAGTATTATTAAAATTGAATGAAGTTTATATATATATATATATGTTAATCATAAACAAATATCAATAAAGTACAAAATTAAAGTTGTTACACAATTATTATTCTTTTTTTAAAAAAAAAATTATGGAATTTTACATAGAATTAAATTGCTACCAAATTTAAAAGTAAGTTGGGTATTATTTTGGTTTTTATATTTTAGATTTTATTTCATTTTGGTCTCTATAATTTTAAAGGTCAAATTTTAGTAGGATACATTCAATAAATCTTAAAATTACTAAAACTAGTTTATTGTTGTTTATTTCAAAGAAAAAAAAAGATAAAATCTTTATTAGCATTTCATCCATAAATTGTAAAAATATATTAGCATGATCGCTTTTCTGGTATGAAAAAATATTATTATTATTATTATTATTTAATCGATTTTGATAAAAAAAAATAATCTTGACAGAATAAATTTAAAATTTATTAAAAGTCCAGATACTAAAAATTACAATTGGCAGCACATAAACTTATGAAAAAAAATAAAATCACAAAACTAAAATAATATTTTAACTTAAATACTACAGTGATATAAATTAAGAGGTTGTTTGAGACACAACATTGGTTATAATAGTTTGTAGTTATTATAATCTGTAGGTTATAATTATTTGGGTTGGGTGCCAACTATGTTAGTCTAGTTTCATATAGTTTGTGTTTGGAGTACATACTATTTTAGCCTAGGTTTTGAAAGTTTGTGTTTTTGAGATGCAAATTATTTAGTCTAAATATATATGTTTGGATTGCTAATTTGTTTAATATGGCGCTCTTTATGCGTATATGGTTTTTTTTTTTTTTTTTTTTTTTTTCATATTGTATTGTATTATACTAAGTAATATAGTGACTTAACTATCTATTATGTAAACGGAAAGAAAAAACATATGTTCCACCAATTTTAAAAAATATATTAGATTTTAAGTTGCTTTATTCTCTATACATTTGGTCGTTTTGAGAATGTACAAATACTTTTGAACATGCACAAAATACATGAGATTTGACTAAATTTTTATATTATTAATTAAGTAAGAAAACTCCAAATGTAGAAGTACACAAACGCAACCAAAATCTCAACTCCACAATATTGCACAAAAACATATATCTAGGAGCCAATGATAGTTGTCAATCATAATAGGCAACCACCACGATAATGTACAAAAAAAAAAGATATTATCAACTTAGATACATGATTCAAAAAAACAAAATAATAATAGATTATCATTCAAAAACATTTAAAGAAAAATAGTCGACCAAACGTGTTTTTCGAGAAAGAGTTTGCAAAATGAAAATAAGTTATTATATTGTATCAATTGAATTAAAATTTATGAATTATAACTGAAAAATATAATTTCTTTGGGGATTTCTTATCTTCTTCTCTAGTTTAACTTTATGAATTACTTTTTTTCTCCCATATATACACAATGTTCTTCTTCAAACTTTGATGAGACCCATGAAACAAGTTATATATTAGGAGATGTGTTCGGATTGACTAAGCAAAAAAATATTTTACAAAAAGTCATACTCATTTAAACATTTTTTTTTTATAAAAACTATTTAAAATAAAAACATTTATATATTTGGTTACATTTTTCTCAATTTTTTTTACACAAGTTTGTTTGATTTGCTATGCTCAAAGTGTTTCCATTAACTTCAAATTATCATAAAAGAAGACCATTAAAACACTATAAATTGGTTGTCGGAGTCATCACCGACGCTAATCATTGTAGATGATCATCAAAGTTGACTGCCATAAGAAGGTGTCAGAGATGGTCGTCGCGTCATTGTTAAAGTATTCCTTTATTAGTTTATTCCTAATTTTTTTTTCCTTTCTTGATTTGTTTCCTTAGTTGAGTCTTGGTAGGGTCCATTTATTTGCATTTCTAATATATTTTGAATTCAAGCAATTATTCAATAATAATATACAAATCAACATAGTCATAATTTTGGGTGGAGGAGATATAAGGTGGTATTGATTGCTATAGTTGATCTCTAGAGTTGGTTGCATAGGTAGCCACCAAAGGGAATTGTTGAAGTTGTCTGCAGAAGGTAGTAGTCATCTGAGTTAGCCACTAGAGGTATTTGTTGTGTAAATTGGACAATATATGGAAGTGATCTTTGCTTGAAATTGGTTGACGGTGAGTGGAGTCTGTTAAAAATGTTGGAGGTAGAGAGAATTAGTTATTTTAACATTGAATTGGAAATAATTTTTCTGTACCCTAATTAGATTAAAAAAGATCATTATTCCTATTATATTAACACACGTACCAAACATTAAGTGGAGTATTTTTTGGGTTAGAGCTCCAAAACACTTCTTCTTAAACATTTGAACTTTTAAATTATAAAGGCCAAAAGTGTTATATCATTGCTTTTATGACAAAGACTTAAATTTTTTTTTTTTTTTTTTTTTTTTTTTTTTTTTTTTTTTTTTTTTTTTTTTTTTAACTATACTTTTGTGTTTGTCTATTTATCTTTGTTGTTATATTTTTATGTCAAGAGTGAAGAGTACAGACATTGAATGGTAGTTTTCAGGTAAATGAGAGAGAAAAGACGTTAATATTCTTACCAAAATACGTACCCCTTCGGTGTCACCAAAACATAAACTAACGTGTCACTTCACTATGTTTGTGAAATCTTTCATCAAACCAAAGAAAGATTTTATGTCCACGTCAAATATGGCAATTTAATATTTTCTAAACAAAAATTGGTAAAAGTATTAACTATATTCACCCATTTATACTTCTAAATACTGTTTTTAAAATATATGACTAAAACAGAATCCCTCATAAATTATAATGAAAATGTATTTTAAATTTTATGTTTCTAAAATTTGAGAGTCATCCATCAACAAAATAAGTTCGAAAGAGATTTTGAACAAAATAATACATATTAATTATTATTGTTGAGTTTTGCTCACTTTTATCTACATTATATACTCATAATCAATTAAAAGTAATAAGAAGAAAAAACGAGATACATTAGTCATATTTGTTTCGACTATCATACTTTTAAATGCTTTATTTCAAGAGTTCAATTGACATAAAACATAAACACTGTTAGGGACAACAAACCCTTCAATATATCTCCAACAATAGTATGATGTTGTTTACCTTGGACATAATCCTTTATGACTTTGCTTTTGATTTCATCCAAAAGACTCCATACAATTGGAGATAGTTATTATCGCTTATATACTACAGATTTTTCCATACTCTTGATTAAAAAGTTAAAAATTGAAATCTTCCCTATCAACTAAATCAAAGTTTGAACTTTAAGTGTCTCACTTAACAGAATGAGGAGATAAGAATTTCAAACTTATACATCTTAGTTAAGAGTATACGCCTTATAGGAAAGCACAAATATAGAAATTATATACTAAAGTTTAGGAGAGTGACACTTGACGTGGCAAAGTATTTTTTTAGGGAAGACTTCCTGATACGTGGCAATTTGAGGTGACACTTAGAACGAATTAATAAACAAAAAAAAAAAATTATCACATACTGAATATTATAATTTCATATAGAAAAAAAAAGGTATTAAAAAACTATAATATTAGTATGGAAAGGTGACGAGGGATTAACGTGAGGCAGCGATCATCGAAAAGCAAAGCAAGTTTCGTTTATTACGCTGCGAATGACACGTGTCGGGAACAGTGAGGAGCGGGACCCACAGTGAATTAACAATAATCGAAAGGGCCAACCCGGAGGGTAAAAAAAATAAAAAAAAGGTGAGGTCCCACGGAACTCGTGTGCGGGACAGGCGGATGGATTTAAGTATTCAGAAGCGGGGACCAAGGGGTCAGACATGTGCCCACGTGGAAGCTAGACCACGTGTCGGGCTTTGAATGGGCAGATTTGATCCTTTGCCAATGGGCAGTTTGAGGTGGTGTGGTGGGCAACAATATGGTGCTGCTCTGTCACACACTAACTCATCATGGTGATGGTGAAACCTCCATGTCACCAATGAGGCCCCACCACGTGTCATTCTTATCATCCAGTAAACCATCCCAAATAATGCGGTTCGAACTCGCCCCAACTTGCCATTTTTTAATTACTATATTTATCTTTTTTTTCTTTTTTTTTTCCTTCTCTTTTAAGCAGCGCGTGGATTCCCATACGTATCGTACTCGTACAAACCATTAATTATTTATTTAATTATTTATTTATTTGTTTCTCTTGTTTTAATTTAAATCCACAAATTACTTATTTCCAACACATGGCTGATATAATGACATGTGAGCAACTTTACCAACCAACAACTAATATTACTAAAATCAATTCTCATTTTCGAGAAACCGTAATAATACTATTATTCTCTTTTATACAAATATTTTTATTTTTTCTTCCATCATGTTTATTTTTGAAATTAGCAACACTTTGACTATTTATTTGTTTTCATCAGGGACTTTAGTCAAATGTGATTTTAACAAAGGGTTTTACGAAGCCCCATTTTAACCCTTTTTTTTTTTTTTTTTTTTTTCCTTTCAATAAATTGTGTTTGCGTTTTCAAAATTTTTTTATAAACTTATTTACATTCCTTCAAAAACACAATTGAATTTTTAAGTTGATTTTTAAAAAACAAAACAAAATTTTTAAAAACTATTATTTCTTAAGTTTCCAAATTTTGACTTTAGCCATGATTTCTTTTAGTTTTCAAAATTTGGTTTTGATTTTTTTAATAAATTTTGAAAAAATTGGATAACAAAGTAAGAAAAATATATTGGAAGCTCATCCTCGTAATTGGGCTAGCCAACAACTTACCTTTAAGGGGCCATTTATTTTTTGGGAAGGTAGATAACTAAAATCTTAGATGCTCGAAATTAAAGATATACATAATTATTGATGTCCGACATCTTAAACTACAATGTTTGTTTTTGGAATATTTTTGCAAATATATGACAATATTTATTAATTGTGTTTGTTTTGTAGGAATTCTACTCAGTAATATCTTAAATATCCATAATGTTTCAAGAATGCCCTTACAATTATCTATTAATTTGATATAATTTGAACTTATATAACTTTTTACCAATTTGAATTCCTTTTTAAATTAATAAAATTTATAATATTGTTATATGTTATTTCTCTCAACAAAAGAATATATCATAATTTAAGATTTTTTTATAAAATAAATATTAATTTAAATTCTAAATTTGAATATCTAGTTAAAAAAAATAAGAATTATGATATAACAAAAAAATAACAAAAAAAGAAAAGATATATATGGTTGACAATATTTATTTTAATTATATAATGCACATAAAATTTTATATATATGTGTGTAAAATTTTGTAAAAAATGACAAAAATGTAAAATGGATGACCTCAACTTGAAAATCTGGAAAACCAAGGTTTCAGAAGGGCATACAGACCTCTTGAAATGCCCTACATAGAGGCATATTAGGATGCCTAAAATATCTCCAAATATTAGAGTATCTTACAATATCATAAAAGAAACATGATAATTTATATGCCCACTCTATAGAAATTTAGATGCCTATAAAACAAACGATCTGAAAGTATCCTAACTCACCGAACATATGATATTATTTAGGTATGAATTGAGTTTAACCTTCAATAATTAGTGCATGACCCAACCCTTGGAATTAATAATTAAATAAAAGTAAAAATTTTACTGTTAGACCGGCATACTGAATATTAGTTATTTAATTAGGTTTTTTTTTAATTAAATGTCATTAAAATTGATATTATTATTACTTTTAAGAGATTCATTTATTGATATAGTAATTTTTTTTTATTGAATGTTTTATTTTATAATATTTTATTAATTTTTAACAATTTAAAATATTTTATATTAACTAAAAAACTATGATATATCTAACTGAGAAATTATATTAAATTCCAAAACTGCTGAAAATATTTATAATTAATAACAAAATACACCGTCTAAATTGCGATAGACTACTATATGTGTCCATCGCGGTCTATTACAGATAGTTAATGAAATTTTGCTATATTTGTAAATATTTTGGTTACTTTTGCTATATTTGAAAAGAACCCTATCTAAATTATACAAATACATCTAAAATTTTACTAGGCTTTAGATTACGGACCCGTTGATGAAATTGAAAGTGTTTGTAGCTAGAAAAAAAAAAATATCATACAGCCATTTAAAACAAAATTAGATTTAAAAAAAATGTTAGGGTCAATAAATAATTTTACCTCATCAAATTTGCTTTTCCATTTACAAATTCGGACTAAAATGTACTTTCAGTAAAGTCTTTATTTTGTTAATTGTTGTGATCTCTAATAAAATTCATTTCACATTATATATTCTCATTTCAAACAAATACCGATTTAAAAATCTTCCTAGTTTTTCAAATAACATAATTTAAAAACAAATTCTTATAGTTCCTTAAGGATTGGTGTAATTCATATTAAATGAAGATATATCTAAAACTATACATAAATTGCTGGAACAAAAATGATAATTTGAAGTAAAAAAAAAGCTACATATTTAAAATGGTTGATTGGGACAGATATTTTTATTAGAGATATTTAAAACAAACACTTTTGTCTATAATTCGTTACACATTATCTTACATGTATACATTCTCTCGTGTCTCAAAAAGTTAGAAATTAAAAAGTATATAAAGTGATAAACCAACCACGTTCTTGAAAACAGTTGAACTGTGTGGGAAAAGCAAAATACAAAAGACAATAAAAATGAAACAAATCAAAATCAAGAATATAATAAAATATATAGAAAAAGCAAAAGGAAAAACAGCTGTCGCATACCAATTTGGAGGACAGGACACTCGCTATCTCAAGGAATTGGAAACCTAAAGTATTAATCCTTTATATTTTAGCATTATCAAACTTAATTTAAGTTATGGTTTAGAATCAACCACGCTAATTTAGACCCCTTTTCTCCTCACTAATGCATAACTCAGCCTTATTCTTTATAATTTAGTGTTATCAAAATATAATTGTATTTTATATAAATATTTTTTAAAATGTATTTTACATTCGACTCAAAAATTAAATTTCAATTTACACCATGGTTCAACAATATATATTTTATAATATATTCATAAACCATAAAACTAATTGTATTCTAAGTTATTGTATATAAACTATTATCAATTAATTTACTAACATATATTATGTTAACAATTGTGTACAAATAGGAGAGTCAAGCTAAATTTATAAAAAGTAAACATGAGCATAGTTAAACTAGTAAAAATTTGTACTTTGATTTCGAGTTCAAAATTTCATGTCTTAAATTTTGAAGTATTTTTAAATTTTCAAAATTTATAATATTTACATAATTTCGAGTTTGAGTTATCTTTTATATTTAAAATTTTTGCTTCTTTAGCTTTGAATGTTTTCCTTTATTTTAGGATTCTTTTAAAATACATGGCTATTTTTATTTCTTTCCTAATATGTCGAATCAATTATCCATTTTCTTTTCTTATATATTTCAAAATTTGACTTAAATTTTTAAATTCCCAATTCCGATGGATTGCATTTAGCGCAAAACTATGGTTATAATTTTTTTGTTTTTTTATGTACATATATGAGGTTTATTTTGAATATATACCATGTTTTTTTTTTTTTTTTAAAATATATATGAGGTTTATTTTAAATTTATTTAAAACAATTACATATTTAAGATTAACTATAATTTATACCGCTTATTTTAATTTTAATCTCATTTCTATTGGTTATATATTTCATATACTTTGTCATATATACACATGTATATTTAGTTACTTTTCAAATATCTACCTTGAAGGAATTGAATCCTCAGCGAAAGCGAGTGATCACCATATGCCAATAATTTTATTTTTGAAAACATAAATTTACAGATAAAAGAAACTTGGATAAATCGAAAAACTTAGCATGCAATAAGAAGAAATTAAGTGGTTGAGGTTCTTTACCTTCGAAGACTGTCTTCGGGTAGGCTTTTCTTATTCTCACCAAATCACGAACTAGAAAAGCTTCCTTCAACAAGGAATACAAAAACCTTCTCTGGAACACCACCAAACAAGCCTTCCTTGCTATTCTTAGGAAGAATCAAAAGGAGTTGTGGGCATTGAAATTTAGGCCGATCACAACGAGTCCATAAAGTGGAGCAAGATGTTACTAACACTAGTAACAACAAGTGGGAGAGAGAGAGAAGGAATAGATAACATGCAGAATTGGTAACCCAATTCGGTGTAACTACACCTACGTCTAGGAGGCAATAAGCCCGAATGAAAAGAGTTTCATTAGGTAGTTTATGTGAATACAATTTCCCAAATCTACTTTATCAAAAGTAGTACAACAACTATAACTTTTGAGGAGATTTAGACTCCCCCTAAATTCCAAACTCCCTAGAGAAGAGTATCCAAATTAGGCTCCCACTGAATCTAACGCTGTTATACTGCCACTCTTCTATCTTTTCATCATCGATTAAACCACGTTCAATGAGAGATATTTTACTTCATGATAATACAGACAACAATAACACCGAAAACCCACAGTTCGATTATGAGATTAATTGAAGATAATATGATCAGCAAGACTGTGACTACTTTCCGCAAGCTTTTCAGCATCACTTTCTGCAACAACAACTCTATAAAGCGGCTTGACCTAGTAGCAAAATCAATCGACATACATATATGTTGCACACAAGGAAACCACCCGTATAATAAAGGAAGGAAATCACCTCCAAAACAGGAAAACATAAAATAGCACGTAAC
Organism: Citrullus mucosospermus; assembly: GCA_030954485.1. NCBI lineage: Eukaryota > Viridiplantae > Streptophyta > Magnoliopsida > Cucurbitales > Cucurbitaceae > Citrullus > Citrullus mucosospermus. The sequence goes on from CM062060.1 coordinate 11,867,851, forward strand.
CAAATAATGAAAGATATTATTCCAAAAACAATAAGCCACGCAACAAGATAACGACAATAGCAACAGTAAGATAAAAGAAAATATTAGCAGCCAATCAGTGCAGTAACAGGCTCTCTTGATTTTAGTGAGGGAGGAAGAGAATGAGAGAAAGAGAGATGTTGAGAGAGTTTTTCCAGAGGAAAAAAAAATATCACTTCTTCTTTTTTCCAAATTCCATCTTCTTCTCTTTGCTTTCTTTTAACGTAAAGTTTATGAGAGAGTGGGGATAACTCCCTAAACATGGGGAGTTATTCCTAATTTAATAATATTAAAATAATAATAACATTAATTTAATGATAATATGTTAAATCATACCTAATATATATAATTAAATAAAATTAATTAATTAACAATTAATTAATTAATAAACTAAATATCAAATAACTTTATGAATCTCATTCATACAATTAATATTTAAATCTTATTTAAATATTTATATCTCTTGTAACGTAAAGTATAAATTTTGAATCTCATTCAAAATAACTTTATGTTATAATATATCTATATACATTATACTGATTGTGTCATATACAGTTAATCCCCTTATTAATTTGAACATTTCAAATTAATCTAAAATAATTGATTCTTATACAAAGCGTTAAGGAGCTAGCAAGGGGACCTTATGAACCTATAGATTAGAAGCTCTAATGATATGAGATTAATCAATTAAACTATTTAATTAGATTAATCAATATTCATTAACTATATCACTCCACTAAAGACCTACATTGCACTTCGTACTATAGATATATCTCGACCCTTCACAAATTACTCGAAACTACAGCTGGGTCAAATTACTGTTTTACTCCTGTAGTTACATTCAACTCCTTGAGTACCACTAATCCCTCTAATGAACAAACAATATATAGTCCAACTATAAACTAATCTCTCTCAAGCCAGTGAGAGGGTGGGACCTCTTTGTTCCAGACCTAAAATCAAACCTTAAGGTGGAGCAATTTATCTACTTTCCATGAAGATGAGAATGGGTGAATTTCATCTTGTGAAAATATGTTCCTAGCTCCCTTATTCAGATAAATCCCCAAAATAGTAGGTATATTGAGTCGGCAATCTGGCCACTCTCACCCATACAAATCAAAGGATTGTTCTCATAGATTTCGTTCAAAACTCACTCATGATTAAGGTCGATTCACTTATAGTCATCATATGAAATGTTAATTTCTTCATAAATTAACGGTGTTACAAAGAGAAATTAAACACGTCGCAGTTCGATCTTATACAAACTCTTTGAGGATACCTCCACTCACATGTCTCCACATGAACGATTAAGATCAAATCGTTTGTAACACTTTACAACTTTGTAACAATTACAGAGTGGGCCGTATCCGTAGTGTTACTAGAATAAGACAATCAACCTTATCCTTACATTATGGATCTTTTGGTCATTACTTAAACATGATCCATCCTTGTATGTCAACCATGTACATGTTTAAGTTTATATAAAATAACCATAGATTTTAGTTTATTGAATTGAATTAATGCAAAAGACAATTTCAAGGTGATTGGGTGGTAGGTGATTACTAAAGCTTCTAGTATTGGAATGCCACTTCAAATAGGTCCTTGAATCGCTCCGTTAGGTTGGAAACAAAGTGGGGGGCGCAGTTAGTGGAATATAGAAAAGGAAAATGAGGGAAGAAGGGTTGCCGCTAGAGACTGGGAATGGGAGTGGCCGTACCTACAGGTACCTGGTAGTGGTATTCAACCATTGATGTGCGTGACTGCTGCAGCACCATTCGTCAAAACTTGCTTCAATCGGACCATCTGTGGACACTTTAATTTGCATATATTGATATTTTTTCTTTTTTCTTTTTTCCAATTTTTGTAAAATTCAATTTAATAAGGTTAATTAGAGTGTAGACTTCATTGTAACCCTACACAAAATTATTTCGTTTCTTTTCGAAAATTTCATCTGTGACTTCTTGCAGCGAGAAACACCTTTTCCTCTTGCTATGTTTTTTAAGCAACAATAAGAACAATTCCAATACTTTTTTTTCCCTTGCAAATATTAAGCAATTTCTAACACCTTTTCCTCTTGCAATTTTTTTATTTTATTTTTTTTTATTATTTTTTTTAAGCAAGAGAGTGTAAGAAAAATTCAAATACTTTTTCTTTTTTTTTTTTTGGGAAAATTTTAAGTAATTTTCTTTTCCCCACTCTCGCTAAAAGAAAATTTCAAGCACAATTTTTCTTACACTTTTTTGTCGTAAGAAAATTTTAAATGATTTAGGGTGGGAAGAAACATGCTCTAGTGAGTTTTTAAGGTACTATTTTTTTTTTTTTTTTAATCTCGTAATGATAATGTGTAGATGCCTTCTTATAAATGATCTTTTATGTTACCTTTGGAATTAAAGTGTTACATACATATCCAACAATAAATAGTATGACAAATATTAGGATTTTGGTGTGTTTCATACATCTCCAACAACAATGAAAATAACTAAAATGTTCGACATACAAAAAAAAAAAAAAAAGAGCTAAAGTATTCGACAACATTTTTGTATACTTGACTTCTCGGTTATGCAACAAGATTAGTAATCTATTATGACGTCTTTGTTAGGGATGGCAAAAAAACCTACAGGGTCGAGTCCCCGCGGGCCCCGACCTGAATCCCCAGTTTGACTGGGGACGGTGGTCAAACCGGGGCAAACCCTACCTCTTTGTTTACACTTGCCATATTTATGCAATTTAGGAGCTTCACCAACTAATGAGATTGTTTTTTTTTTTTTTTTTTTTTTTTTTTTTTTTTTTTTTTCTTTTGGTCGACCAACTCTTGTCACTTTAGGAGGTAGGACCTTCCTTGCCCCATAGTCACCAGGAGTCTTCCTTCTAAGGCATGGCTAACTGGAAATGGGTAATCCTTAAATTATCAAAAACTCTCTAATTCCTTCAAAACAATAATAATTAAAAAACCTAAAACAAAAATAAAAATGATTTAGAGTTAGGCGTTTCAAATTTTGAAGTTGGGACATATTTGCGAGATGACTGCAAGATGAAAAACTAAAAACTTGCTGAAACATGTTTAAAACCACCCTTAATCACCTAAACACAAGTGTAAAATTGATTTGAGGCTAGACATTTCAATTTTGGAAGTTGCAAGATAGGTGTGAGATGTTATCAAACTGAGCATTCGGGTGTCAAATTTGGAGTCAAAGTCATTCCATTCCGGAGCCCTTCCTCAATCAAAAGAGATGACCCATAGACCTTACATATTACGTATTAGAATCATATATCATTCATATTTTTTTCTCTTTCTTTCACCCTTCCATTTATCCACATACTTTTATTGAACAAACAATTCAAAATGCCTCAACTTTTTTAGAACAGGTCCGAGTTAAATAGTAATGATTCGAAGCATCTATTATTCAACTCGTATATTTTTTTCAATTCAAATAATCGAATTGGGTTTCTTTGTGAAGCTAAAACATTATGTATGTCTGGTGGAGACTAAATTCACGCTAGTACTGTAGTAGGTAAACTTAAAGGGGAGAGAAAGCATTTCAAGCTTTGTTGATTCATGGATTAACGAAAATGTGCAAAAGCTCTATTTGCCTTTGCCATTTAATGAGTCTCTTCCTTTTTACGTAGATGGTTGTGAGATAAAAAAAAAAAAAAATAGTAACTAAAAACTTGCTAAAACATGTGTCAAACAATCCTAAATCACCTCTAAAGCACCTAGAACAAGTATAAAATTGATTTAGCGTTAGACATTTTAATTTTAGAAGTTGTGAGATAGGTGGTTGGGAGATACAAAAAATTGTAACTAAAACTTGTTAAAACATGTATAAACTCACTCTCAATCATCTAAAATAAGTATAAAGATGATTTGAGTTAGACTTTTCATATATTAAAAAAGGAGTTAGACTTTTTATGTTTGGAAGTTGGAAGATAGTTGCAAGCTAATTGTAAAATAGTTGCAAGATTAAAAAAAAAAAAACAATGGCTAAAAAACTTGCTAAAATATGTGTAAGCCCACCCTAAATCACATAAAACAAGTAGAAAATTGATTTGAGGTTAGGCATTTCAAGTTTGGAAGTTGCGAGATAGTTGCGAGATGGTTGCAAGATGGTTTCGAGATAAAAAACTGTAGCTAAAAACAACATAAAACATGCATAAAACCTCCCTAAATCACCTAAATCAAGTATATAATTGATTTGAGGTTGAGCATTTAAAGACAGGAAGTTGCAAGATGTTTGCAAGATAAAAAAAAGTAACTAAAAAACTTGCTAAAACATGTGTAAAACCACCCTAACTCACTTAAAACAAGAATAAAATTACTTTGGGGTTATACATTTCAAGTTTGGAAGTTGCACCAAAGGGAGAAAAAAATTTAACCTAACTCAGGGTGTGTTCGGAAAACATTTTCAAGTGTTTGATTTAAAAATAAGTCATTTTGGAAAAAATTGTAGTGTTTGACAATTACTTAAAATAGTTTTTCAAGTGTACTTTAATCCGTTTTTATAAAAAAATGTTTAAATAAAAATGAGTTTTTTGAAAAACATTTTTTTTTTCTTAAGTGAATCAAAACAGACTCTCAATCCAACATGGACATAAGAATAGGAATAGAGTAGTAAAAAAATCTATAACAATAAAAGAAATCATAAAACCTTATCACAAATATATTGAAGTGAAGAGAATGTTCTAAGAGTGGCTAAAAAACCAAGGGCATGGCAACAAAGCTTGAGGGAAGAGAAGTTAGAGAGAACTAGAGAAAAACGAGAGAAAATGTGGGAGAAGAAGAGATTGAAGTAAAGCTATTTGTAGGAATGAGGATAAACTGATTTTTTTTTATTATTATTTTTTCCATTTAAGGGTAATTTGAACTTTTCACATCAAAAGTGTCCTAAAACTAAGGGTCGATGTCGACGGAAATATAGAGATCTTAATTTTACAGAAATTTCGATGAAAATAACGAAAAGAAAACGATTTCGATGGATATTTTTAAAAAAATTTAAAAATAATAAACCAAAAAAATAAATTCAAATGAGTAAATAAATATTTTATGATTTTTAAAATTCTATTATTTATATTATGTTTACATTAGTGACATTTTGTTGCTTATTATTTTATATGTTTTTGTAGATTTTCCTATAATAAAAAGTAAATATCGATTCATCCCTCATATGAATAAACTCACGAAAATACAGAAATATCAATATGTAGATATAAATTTAGTACTATGCCTGAAACTCTTATCTTTTTTAAAAACCATCCTAGAAGTTTTTACACTCCTAAATATGATTCTATTTTTGGCCATTTTCCCCAAAAAAAAAAAAAAAAAAAACGCGAAATTCGTCATTCCGCAACAATAATCTCATACCCAATAAATTATTTCATTGGACTTTTAGGACCATTTTAACCTTAATTTTGTGCATCTCTTAGTTAACATATAATTAATTTTGTTTAGCTATTTTCATTGTTAAAGTTAGATGTTTTTCCCACCAGACTAATATTAATCTATACTATTAATTTCGAAGTATTAGATTCGATTCTCCAACATCACATTATTTTAAAAAAAAACTTTTATATTTCAGAATATCAAATTATTATTTTTTAAAATTATACATTAAATGCACAAATTTAAATATTCCTTCAATTTTGTTAAGATTCCAAATTTCACCTTTTCCATATCTGTTCTTTTACTTAATTGTTTCAACGTTTTCTATTTCATTGTTTCATCGTTTTCCTTTTCCCGCATGCTAAGAATCCATTTTTCACAATACTAGATGAAATTCACGTGTGAAAATTATATTATAATTTTATTTTTTAAACTATTTTAAATGTATTTGTTTAACTCAAATAATAGTACCTAATTGATAAATTTGTAATTCTCACGGTATATTTTAGAAAAGTATTATAAATAAAAAATATCAAACTATTTACAAATGTAAAAAAATTTCATTGTCTATGAGTGATAGAAGTATATTGCAGTCTATCGTTGATAGATAATAACATTTTTCTATATTTGTAAATAACTTGACTCATTTTGCTATATTTGACAACAACCCATATATTTCTAAATCGAAAAAAAATTATCTAAAAATGGAATTCAATGTAACAATTTAATTTTTAAGATAAAATGAATTAAAAAAAGTTAGAAAGTTAACGTATCTTGAATCAACCGGTTGAATATAAAAAGAAAGCACAATTATTTTATTTTCTACAAAAAATTGATTTGCAATAAATATTTAGAAAATTATTATAAATATAAAAAATATCAAACTATTTACAAATATAACAAAATTTTTCTTTCTATTGGTTGATAGATTGCGGTAAACCTAGATAGACATTTATCCGTGTCTATATGGTAAAGTAATAGATGTCTATCTGAGTCTATCGCGGTCTATCACAGATAGAAAGTAAATTTTTGCTATATTTGTAATTATTTTCAACTGTTTTTCTATTTTTGAAACCATCCTTAACCACCACTTTTATTATTTGTAATCATTTATTTTATATTTAATAAAGGAATAATAATTGATAACTTGTAGAAATATAAGTTATTGTATTCTTTATTTGGAATAATTGGAGCAATAATTAAGATAAACACATAGATTTGAAGTTGAATTGTGTAATATGAATAACTTTACGTTTACAATGTTTACAAAAACAACTATTCTGAAAATTATGAGTTTATATTTTTTTTTTAATGCAGGATAAAGCTGAAAGAAACAAAAAATACTCAAAGGACAAAAGAAAAGATGCTGCCAGAATCATCAAGGCCACATTATTTTGAAAATTAACGCGTCGAAGAACCCGACCTTGAGAAGAAAAAGTAATTTTAGACACATGGACGACAATTGTCATGTCAATATGCAAGTGGACAACTACTTTAACTAGATCATGGCAGAACCAATGAACCTATGACGCGATGAAATCTACGCAGCATGCCATAGAATTAAATGGAAAGGTGTCAGATCATCATGAGACTACATTTTTTAACTCCTACAAATAGCGCAAAGGACTTCATATTAAACGGGGAGAAAATAGTGGGTGAAACCTCTGCTCGAATTCTCCCTCAACCTCCATCGTCACCTTCTACTTCCACCTCTTCTGTGACAAGATTCTGAGAGGTTCAGAGTTACCTCTCGGAGAGTGAGAATCCATTCACTCCCTGTGTAAATTTGTATCAAACAACTACCATCTCAAGCCTCCAAGAAGCAAGACATTGTCATTGGCAGCTTGGCAACTTTTATTTCCACTTTTTCATTATGTTCACCTTTCATTCTTGTATTTTGATCATGACAATCGAGAGATTTGTTTATTTCCTTAATATAAGTTTGATTGGCATTATACTTCTATCTCTAATCATTTTCAACACTCTACAGCATGAATGATTGATGTTTAATGGGTTAAGTGCATGGAGTTGGCATTTTTCAAGTTTGACCTAAATTTGCTTTCATCTTGTTTAAATGGGTGCTTCAAACTTGCATAAATCTGTAGAATAAATAGGTTTATGTAAGTACGATCAACTACTTAAGAGAGTAAGTGATTAATCTTTGTCATTTAACAAGAAAAGAATTGGCTTTAGAGATAAAGTTCAACTTTTGCATGAAGAACTCATCATGCTTTTTAGAGATAAAGATTAATGTGGCGTTGAAGCATCGAGAGATGCATTCTCAATCTCGAGTTTGGTAGCATGAATGCATATTTAAGTAACACTTAGAAACAAGCTAGCAAAGTTATCTTAACCCTACTTTTTCCATGGATTCATCCATCTCCATGCATGCTGTCTGAAGATATTTGTGCTTGACAAATTCATCCATCTCCATCCCACATCACCATTCCATGTATTCATCCACCAATTTGTTATGTATAAAATTATTCTTTCTAGTTACTGTAAAAAGAATCCAACACATGCAAATATTTGTACTTATTGTATAGTTCAATGCATTAAATCAAGGAATTTTCTTAACGCCGATATTGCAAATCCCTGCGTTTGACCATGGATTCGCCATGAAACCAATTTAAACTTAGACTTGGATTTTTATAGGAAAACTTGCGTATTAATGAAATAATCTTTAGCATTTTCAACGCGGTATTAGGCTAATCGACGCATAACGCATCATGCATTTTAAAATGCAACAATAATTAAGTTAGGATATGTTGGAAATTTGGAAATTATCATTTGGAAAAGAGAAATTATAACAAATAGACTTTTTATGGTAACTTAGTTAAGAATATAGCAATTTTTAAAACATATTGCAAATATAGCAACTTCTCCCAAATATCCTTATTTATTTATTTTTATTCCTAAAATACCCTTGCTTTCAAATGGAAAAAAGATCTCATCCTCTTGGGCATTATGTTTGTTATTTTTCTTCCCCTTCCTCTATCGCAATCGATCTCCCCATGTAACAACTCAACTCTCTAAGACTTAGTAATAGAACGTTACTACATGCATGCATAATTACAAAGCAAAAGTCTTTAACATATATAACAAAAAAACAAATGAGTTCCATTAAATAAATGGAGGGCATTACTACGATGGTGTACCTTAATTCCCAACAGAAGCCGATCAAAAGAAATTTATAATACCAAACTATGGTTCTATTCCGATCCTACGATGGCGTAGCAATAGTGGCAAGTTTGGGTTGATCCACAAAGAGGTGCTAATGATGTTTTGTCAAGTTAATTTCCTAGTTATAGCAGTGAATGGAGGTTGTGTGTGGCATAGAATTAAAGTGGAGAAAATCAAATGCAAGAAAGTGAAGATAAAGGGGTAGATGTAACCAAAGAATGGAGAATCTAACCTTGAGAGAAAATTGGGTTCCTATGTAACTTCTATCATTGAAATATCTTGATAAACATATATTTGATTATGCATTCATAACGACTCATCCAATTCATCCAAATTCACCGATGCTACAGGCAGCCGAATCGTTTGGAATAAATGGAGCAAGTGTCCTAACTATTAATTAAAGTCTTAAGCGCTAGTTAATCTACATGCCTTAGGTTCTATTGGGTTTAATAAGTGATTGAAATGCACCTGCTTTCTTGGGCTTAGAATTTGTTTAGTTTTATTGCTTAAAATGAGTTCTTTGATGCTTTTATGTTTTATTGTAGGAAATCAAGCATTTGGACCAGAATGAGCTAAATTTACCGTAAAATGACCAAAATACCCTCAAAGAAGGTCAAATTTTGACCGAGGGCAAGAAGGGATGAGAAAATAGGTCAAAAGGGGTGAAAAAAAGCGGAAGGAGCATGCACAATGCTAAAACCCGAGAGGGAAAAACATGGCAGAGTGCATCACTACAAACTATGCGCGTGACTAAATTAGCCTAGCGTCGCGATACTATTTACCAGCGTCGCGACTCTACGACCTAATTTTATAAATATGTAGTGCCGAGGCTGTTTGGAGGCTGGTTTTTGGGGTCTTACATAGGAGTCGTCAAGGCCTCCACTAGGAGCCAATTTTTGGGCAGAGACGACATCTTGATGCTTTCAAGGGAGTGAAGATTTGAAGAGATCGTCAGAGTGCAATTCCGAATTTAAAGACGATAGTCAAGAACTCGACTTGCATCTTCTTCCCTTTTATTTTTCAATTTTTTTTAGTTTGGTTGCATTATGAATGTGTATATTGATATTGTAGCCATGAGTAACTGATTTGTAGTCCTTAGGGTTGATGTAGTCTTTGGATTGTGAGACTTTGTTGATTGTTCTTGAATTTATTGAATACATGAACTATTTTGGTATGCTTATGTTTATTGCTTTCAAACAATTGGCCAACATTTGAATGATTTTAAATTTGATGTCTTGCTTGAGAGATAGGGTATTAGATTGGAACTAGCATGTTAAACTGTTAATCAAATATGCATGTAAATGATAGGAGATAAATAGAGATTAATAATAGAGAAACTTAGTGTTGCACCTAATTAATTGATTACATGATAATGAGTTGATAATTAGGTGTTAGAAAAGGTTGAGCTCAATAGAGGACACCTAGACAAAAGATTCTTAGGTGTATAGTTAGCATAAAATCAATTCGAAGATTAAACAATTAACTGAGTTAATCTATCAATGAAATCATCACCTTAGAACGTGTCTTTGTTTGGTTTTACCTTGGTGTCTATCTTTAATTTGCTTTCTAAGATTAATTTACATTAGTTTCTAACCCAACTTGGAAGAATCTCTGAGTAGCTAAAAGTTAACCAAACCAATTTTCTAAAGAATGATACTCGAATTTGACAGTTTTAAACTATATGATTACTCGATGTGTGCACTTGCGTGTATCAACGATCAAATAATATTAAGGGTCATATGCATTAAACCTTAGGATTCCATTGTGTGATTAATTAATGGAAAGCCCTAACTTAATTAATCAATTAATCTTTGAACCAAATTGAAACATGCATCCCGAGATCCAAGAAAAACTTAAAACCAAGGCACACAAGATTCAATTATCGTTGGCAAAAAAAATCCGCTGGTCAAGTCCCCGTGGGGCCTCGACCTGATCAGGTCGGGGAATCCTCGGTTTGACCGGGGATGGGGCGAAATCGGGGACCTTTTCTAGGTACCCGTTCGAGAACGGGGAGGGTATCCCTGCCTCGGCCCCGACCCCGACCCCCAATCCTTGACACCAACCCGTTTAATATAAAAAATAATTATATATATATAAACGATGTTACGGTTGACTCTCGCGCTCTCGCTGCTTTGACTCTCGCATCCTTTCCTCCCTCACAATCACTCTATCTCTCTCACTCTCTCTCACACTTTCGCTCTCTCTCGCTTGCTCTCTCTCTCGCTCTGTCTTGCTTACTCTCTTACTCTCGCTCTCTCTCGCCCAAACCCAAGTCCCAACCAAACTCAAAGGCAAACAATGTCTCGCTCTCTTTCACAGTCTCGCTCTTGCTCTCTCGTTGGCTCGCTCTTGCTCTATCTCGGGGAATGAATCCCTGCCTCCGTCCTCGTCTACAAATGGCAGGGATGGGGGCGGGGATGGGGGTAAATTCCCCCCACAAGGGCGGGATGGGGAACCCCACCTGCTCCGCTCTGGCCTCGTTGCCAACCCTAGATTCAATCATTTGCTACATATGTGATTATAACTAGATGAAGGGGAAGACATCACGAAAGCTACAAAACACTTAGCAATGACATACATCCAAGGTAGTGGTGTCAATCCATCTAAGAAATATACATCTAGAAATTAAAATAGATTTAAAGAGTAAAAATCATAATATAATGTTCATTAATATAAATCTCAATACATTTACATAGGGTTTGCTCCCAAGAACTAGAAATTACTTACCTAAACATCTTCATAGACAAATAGAGTAGAGGGAAGAGTGATAGCTATTGAAAATAGCTATTTTTATATCCTTAATTCCCTTTACTTGTTATGTTTTATATGATTAAATGTCTTTTGTAGGAATTCGAGCAAATCACCCTAAGAATGTTACGGGTCATTCAGGGTTGATTTGGAACTATCGAAAATGAAATCAAGCACCTGGTGCTCAAGGATGTGAAAATTATGAAAATGCCCCTAGGGCCAGCATAGTGTAGAGCGCAGCTACGCTCTGCTCTACGTCTAAAGACAGAGAGCATAATATGGCAAGAGCGCAACAACGCTCCCTTGGAGTGTAGTTGCACTCTGTAGTTTGACGGAAAGGGTTGGAGGTGTGATATGCCAGAACTTGGTGTTACTGCAAGTGTACTGGACAAGTTATAATATGGTTAAAACGGTTGAAAGGTTGAGTATCGTCCTTAGGGAATTGATTTATTATTCCTTTAGCTATTCAAAGATTCTTCTAATTTTACTTAGGGAACCAACTTGTAATGACACTTAAGATAAACTAATCTAAGAAAGCAAATAAAAGTGATCGAGATGTGGAAATTATTAACTAAGAGTTGTTTTAGGAAATAGATTTCATTAAAGGTATTATTAAACACAATTGCTTGACTTTTGAAGTAATTAACACAACACCTAGATCTAGAAGTCTTTTGTCCGGATTGAATATTTTGAATGCAATCTTTTCTTTTACTTAAACCCTAATTACTAATTTCTTGAAACTAGGTAATTTAAGCAAAGCATTAAGCACCTTCATAAGAAAACTCTTCCGCTATTCAACTACTTTCTTTGATTTCAAACGATAGTCTAGCATGCATGATCTAATTTAAACATACTTCTTCAAGAAAGATTTAAATCATAGAATCAAATGTTAATCAAACATTCAAAAGCATTAAGAACGATCATGCTAGAAAGCGTAAATGCAAATTAACATTCAAGAAGCAAAGTGTTCAACAATTTAAACCTAAGAATTCATCTACCCCTAAAACTATGAGAAACTTAGTCTAACATGGCTTCCATAGAAAAAACTCACATTAGAACAACAAAATACAATAAATAAACCAAGAATAAAGAAAGGAAGAAAAGTTATTCGACTTTCAAGCTCATCTCTAGGATGGATTTGTCCTTCCAATGACCCTTGAACCTTCCGACATCATGAAATCTTCATATCTTGCACTAAATTCTCACTCTAGGTCTCAAAACCTCCAAAATCTCAACATGTTTCATGTTTCGATTTTGACAGGAAAACGAACCAAGGAGACAATCGGCACATTTCGGATGAAATTTGAGTCAAAACAGAGCATTTAGCAACAAATGGAGGGCATAAATGGGATTTGGCCTAAGCTACCTAGTGTCGAGGCGCTACCTAACCCTGTGTTAGGCGCCTTCTACCCAAAGCAACATTTCAGGGAGCGCCTAGGCATTCCGAACATCAAACGCGAGCACGAGCAAGGAAGCACCCAAGCACTACCTAGCACTTGGGCAGGCGCTTCGATTAGAGTTCTCAGCGCCTAGAAGCTTCGGCTGGTTTTATATAAGATCTCTTCTTTTTTTGGGCAAATGAGGATGGATTTTGGAGAAAGATTCATTGATGCGCACTTTGAGTGTTAACCGCAAGTGTACGGGTCAAGTTATAATATAAGACGGTGAAGTCCGAATATCGTTCCACTGGAGATCCAATTGTGAAGGTTTAAGTTACTTAGCTATTCTAGAGTTGAATCAATTTTATTTGAGGATTGGAATTAATATTATGAGTTAAGGAAAATATAAACCAAATAAAGAAAGTAATAAAGTGAGAAACACAAGAGTCAAAGAGAGTTCTAGGGTAATGAATCCTTGTTTATTTCATCATGCAATATTATAGATTTCATGGATTTTATTGTCATTCATATGCCTAAGTCTAGAAACTTAATTCCAAGTTATTTTCTCTAAAAAATAACCCTTTCTCATGCAACTCAATTGATTACTAATCTCTTGAAACCAATAGAAATTACATGGCATTAAGAATAGTCTTTAGCAACTTTTATTGTCAACCTAACTACTCTCGTGATAGATTAACAACAATTCATTGTTATAGATCAAGTTAAACATACAATCTCTCAATTATACATCTAACCTAACATGTGTAGATGGTCAATCCACAAGAATTAAACACAATAACAATGAAAAGCATACTCTTCCAACAAAACCATGAAAGTCTACAATATCAACATGAATTCATAAACAATTCATCAAAACCCTAAAACTAAAGAGTTTAGCCATTCATAGCTTGAAGCAACATGTTTAAACAAAATAAACAAATAAAGAGTGTAAAGAAAGAGAAACTCTACTGAAAAGAGGCTCTTGATTGAAGTAGCACCGTCACGATCTCCTTGGCTCTCACGTTGGAATTCGAATGGCACCACGACTATCTCGAACTCTTTTCCTCTTCCTTGCAACTAACTCATTCTTTGAACTTCTTTATGAACTCTCACTTAATTCTCTCCTTCTTGTGGCTCTTTAGGTCTGTAATTTCGTGCTCTGAATGGTTATTAGACCTGCTTGAAATCCCCAAATTTATAGAGTATTCTGCCCAAAAAACCTTTCCAAAAATAAAAATTTTCATTTATGGTAAACTGACGCCGCAACGCTATAGGAGTTTGTGCAAATGGCGCCGCGACACTGCAGCAGATTTTGCACAGACCCTCTCGGGTTTTAACGCCGTGGCGCTGCCCCAATTATGGCAACTTTGTAATTTTCTTCTCTTTTTCACCGTATTCTTGCTCAGTTTTGATCTTTTGGCCTTTTCTTCTAATTTTCCTCATTTTAACCTAAAAACCACTAGCAAACAAGTGAAATCTAATATAAACTCCCTTAATTTGAGAGAATAGAAAGCACTTTTCAAGTGCTTATCATGCATTAGTCACCGACCTTCTTCTTTCTTCTTTTTTATCTTTTAGCTTAAGATTTATTTTGTTTTGATTGGAAGCTCTTTGATGTTCAGCCTTCTATCGTCGCTTGTAAAAGGCTAAAAATCAAATAAAATTTATAATACTAAGTCCTACTCCTATTGTTGCAATGACGTAGCAATAGTGGCGTGTCTGGAAAGATCCACAGAGAAGCGCTAGTATGAGTTTTTTTTGTAAAGTTAATTAACCAATTAGAGCGGTAAATGGGGGGGGGGGGGGAGGGGTTGTGGATAGTGTGATAAGTGTGCAAGAAAAATAAAAGCAATGGGTAAATGCAACCTAGGATTGGGTTTATCTAGTTTCGAGAGCAAGAGAGATTCCTATGTAATTTCGATCATCGATTTTCGTTAATTAAACATGCATTCGATTTATGCGCGCACAACAACCTACTTAGCCTAACCTAACTCAACGACACTACAAGTAGCCAAAAAGCTCAACAACTAAGCAAGCATCTTAAATATAAATTAAAGCGAATGTTGCAATGTCATAATTAAACTACATACGCCTAAATCAATTGGATTCAATGGCATCCATAAAGAAATAAGAACAAGTGCATTAAGCTTTAGGATTCTATTGTATTAATTAACCAATTGGATAGCCTAACTGATTAACCAATTTTATATTTGAACCTAGCTAATACATGCATTCTAGGATAGCTATTAAATACATGATTAACTAATTGTTACCTAGGTGATTGAGCTAGACATTCGAGTACAAACATGACAAAGTTACGAATCGATTAGCAAGGGAAACACGTGCTTATGGGGATAGCTAACACACAAACATGCATCTAGAAATTAAAATGGGTTCAAAGAAGGCATAAAATCAATATACATTCAGCCAAATCCACAGAAATAGAAAATTACATAGAATTCTTGCTCCCAAAACTAAATAAAAAGATTACCTCATTGATTCATAGACAAAGCAAAGAGGAGAGATAAATTGGAGGAGGCTTGCACACACACACATGGGAGATAGCAAGATTTGGCCTTGAATGATTATAAAAATATAGATATGCTTGCATGTTTCTACTTAAGCTCTAAATGCTATTCTCTGAGACATGAGTCAATTGCACACTTCTTCATCTAAACTCCTTATTATTTGATTCTATTATTTGTTCGGGACTAGCAAATCTTTAAGTTTGAGGTGGTGATAACCACTTGAAAAGTGCTTTCTATTCTCTCAAATTAAGGGAGTTTATATTAGATTTCACTTGTTTGCTAGTGGTTTTCAGGTTAAAATGAGGAAAATTAGAAGACAAGACCAAAAGATCAAAACCGAACAAACATACGGTGAAAAAGAGAAGAAAATAACAAAGTTGCCAAAATTGGGCAGCGCCAAAACCTGAGAGGGGTCAGCCAACACAGTCGCAGCGTCGTAGCGCTCTCTTTCCATAATTGGTAGCGCCGCGGCGCCAGTAAATTGTATTTTTGGAAAGTTTTCTTGGGCGGCCAACTCTATAAATTTGGGGTTTCCAACAACCCTAATCATCAATCAAAGCACGAAATTACAGACCAAAAGAGTCACAAGAAGGAGAGAATTGAGTAAGAGTTCATAAAAGAGTTCAAAGAGTGAGTTAGTTGCAAGGAAGAGGAAAAGAGTTCAAGAGAGTTGTGTTGTCGTTCGAGTTCCGACGTGAGAGCCAAGGAGATTGTGACGGTGCTACCTCAATCAAGAGCCTCTTTTCAGTAGAGTTTCCTTTTTTTTACACTATTTCTTTGTTTATATTGTTTGAACATGTTGCTTCAAGCTATGAGTGGCTAAACTCTTTAGTTTTAGGGTTTTGATGGATGAATTCATGTTGATATTTGTAGACTTTCATGGTTTTGTTGGAATGATTATGCTTTTCATTGTTATTGTGTTTAATTCTTAAGGATTGGCCACCTTCACATGTTAGGTTAGATGTATGATTGAGAGATTGTATGTTTAATTTGATCTATAACAATGAATTGTTGTTAATCTATCATGAGAGTAGTTAGGTTGACAATAAAAGTTGCTAAAGACTATTCTTAATGCCATGTAATTGGTATTGGTTTCAAGAGATTAGTAATCAATCGAGTTGCATGAGAAATGGTTGTTTTTTAGAGAAATTAACTTGGAATTAAGTTTCTAGACTTAGGCATATGAATTACAATAAAATCCATGAATTCTATAATATTGCATGATGAAATAAACAATGATTCACTACCCTAGGACTCTCTTTGACTCTTGTGTTTCTCACTTTATTACTTTCCTTATTTTGTTTGTATTTTCCATAATTCACAAATTAAATTCCTATCCTCAAATAAAATTGATTTGATTCTAGAATAGCTAAGTAACCTTCGAAATTGGATCTTCAGTGGAATGATATTCGGACTTTACTGTCTTATATTATAACTTGACCCGTACACTTGCGGTTAACACTTAAAGTGGCGCAATCACTTAGCCTACACATCAAACTTGTCTGGGCCTGTTACTTAGTTTGAAAATATTGTAAATATTTGTACTTAAGACTCAAAATTGTACATATGAGGTTTTAAGGATTGAAAGTTTGTAAACATGTATCTAATGTATGTTAGACTGTTGAATGGAAGTTTGTAAATGTTGGATTATTTGAGTTTTGAGCATGTTGTCTGAATGAGAAATATTAATTATTTATCAAATGCTTGGTAATGGATTAAAGATAGTACAGGTTGACAATAGATGTCGTAAAAGGGTTGATGTTTGCTGTTTTCACACATTCTCCTAGGTTAAGAAGGTTGTTAGGGAGAGGGTGTGACAGTTAATGCAAACAAAAAGATGAATAAAATAACTCATTATTTTATTGAATAAATAATTTGTATTTACAACGTTACAAACTACAAGAAGCCAAGAGATTCAGGACACCAGTCCTAATAATCTCCCACTTGTCTTGAAGCTAGTGTGGTGTACAATACAAGATATAAAACAAGTAAAGTACAATACAATAACGTAGGACATACATTATACCTAGTAACATCTCCCACTTGCCCTAGACTACATGTTATGCAACAGATCTAAAGTTCAAAAACTTGTTGCGTTTATCTATTATTAAGCTTACTATTATGCGTTGAACATATTATGCGTTTAACATGCTTAATATTATGCGTTTCTAATCTGTCAAGTTTTCCTATCCTTTACTCAAGTATAAGAAAAGAATGAGATTTTCTCGGTGAGTCCGAGGTCGAACACAGGGACTATGCAGATTCTATAATTCGTTGGATTAATTGAGTTGGAGTGGTAACCAAAAATATTTATCAAGGGATGCGTCTAACTAAAGAAAGCAACTATGCGTTTAACTAAAGAAAGCGATAACATGTACACTAGATTAAAAGGTGGTGGATGGTAAGGTATGCGACACAGAAAAGTCAGCTAATGAGTTATGTGAATGGGTAAAAACAGGGTTCGGGTTGGTTAACATCTAAAATCAGAAACACATAGTGATAGTCTATTCATGCGACTCTTCTCCCGGTTGTCAGCCATTATACGTTATATGTCTATACTGCATAGGAGAGTGTTAAGTACCAAGGTTATTCCTATGTCTAGGTAACACTTCTTAGCCTTGTCAATTGAGTTCCACAATCACTTACTCTCTTGAGCAATCTGATTATTACTATTTATATCGATTAGCTAGATGGACATAAGCATCAGATTAAGATTACAATTGACAAGATGCAATAGTTACACTATGGTTCTTATTTAGATGCTAACGCAACCCGTGACCCTTGAAAGATTAGCTACTCATGGATTCAAAGTAATAAGCGAAAAGTGTAGAGAAATGGATAGACATGGGAGAATTGTAGATTGATGAACGAAATACAATTCAACACAATGTCTTGATAACAAATCTAAAATCAAAGCTAAAAAAAGATAGAAAGCAGGAAGGCATTTCAATGTCTTGAGTCGCCGGAATGGAAACATGAAATTTTGCTGTGAAGTGGTCAGGCAGAGGGAAGACTCTTCCCTCTCGAGCTATTCGTCTCCGGTTGTCTTATGGAGAGAACTCTGCTGTCACTTAGGAATTCTTCCGAGAATCAACAACCCTTTTTCAGCTTGCAAGTCTACCCTTTTATAGAGGTTGCATTCGTAATCAGTGGCAAATCTGCATGATTGGAGGCGCAATTGATGTCATGCGTCTATCTCGCCTAATTGCATAATTCTCGGTTCAATTTAGATCCACCACTTTAGCCGTAGATCATGCATGTCAATCTCCCGACAATCTCTCAAGATTATTATCTGATTTTTCGCTGCCTTGTGTTTCACATGTAAGACGCATCTTGAGGTTGCTAACTCATCATCGTGCGTTGAAGGGTTGTCAACGCGTCCCCAAGTTGTCAACGCATAGTCCTGTGTTAAGAAGTTGCCAACGCATCTACAGGTTGCTCACGTTCCTGCGTTAAAACATGCGTTTTAGATTCAAAAAGTTATAAAATAATTATCTTCATCAATTTACAAGAGTAGAACGCATAGGAAGATTTATCAATAGAATTTAACTAATACTACCGCATAATTCTCTATTAAACTCTATTTTTCTAAGATAAAGGCATATAATAACATGTATTTCTACAAGTTATCACTACATACTCAAGTCATGTAGACCCAAGCTCTCCAGGTAATCCTAAAAAACCTTAGCAGTGAGAGCCTTTGTAAATGGATCAGCAAAAAACTGTGCTCCAAAGTGACTTCGTGACGATCACTTCTTCTCGTTACAGAATCTCCCGTATGAGATGATACTTGCGCTCTATATGCTTTCCTTGCTTGTGGCTTCTAGGCTTTTTGGAATTTGCCACAACACCACTATTATTACAATAAAGGGTGATGAGCACTGACATATTAGGAACAACTTCCAAGTTTGTCAAAAACTTCCTAAGCTAGACAACATCCGTAGCAGCTGCATACTCTGTCTCCATGATAGAGTCAGCAATGCAACTTTTCTTTGTGCTTTGTCAGACTACAACCCCTCAGTTAAGAGTGAGCACCTGATCCTAATGTGGATTTCCTCGAATCCCTATCAATCTGAAAGTCAACGTCAGTGTATCAGGTAAGGATCAAATGTTTAGCTTCATACACAAGCATATAGTCCATCGTTCTCTAAGATACTTAAGTATGGTTTTAACTATAGTCTAGTGATCAAATCTTGGATTGGACTAATATCTACTGACTATCCCAACTACATAACAAATGTTATGCCTTGTACATAGCATAACATACATTAGTCTATCCACAGTTGATGCATAGGGAATCTGTCGCATTTTCTCAACCTCTTGCGGAGACTTAGGACATTGTTCCTTAGACAATACAATTCCATGGTTGAAAGGTAATAAGCCCCTTTTGGAATTGTGCATTGGATACTTGACAAACATCTTGTCAATATACGATGCCTGAGACAAGGCCAACATTTTGTTCTTACAATCCCTTATGATTTTGATCTCTAAAACCAACTGTGCCTAACCCAAATATTTCATTTGGAATTGGGCGGCTATTCATTTCTTCACATCTGTCAGTAGACCTATATCATTCCCAATGAGTAAGATATTGTCTGTATACGACACTAGGAAAGCTTCTGAATCGTTGATGATTTTCTTGTAGACACAAGGTTCATCAACATTCTAGTTAAAGTCATAATTAATGGATCTTGAAAAACTAAAAGATGCAAAAAATCACCTCTGCAAAAAAAAACTTTCTTCTACGTATATTAAAAGTGAGAGAAGGAGAGGGGAGGTGGTTATTCCAAATAACTTCTCAACCCACATTATTGAAAAAATAACTTCCATAAAAAAGTTAATATTATCAAATCAATTTGATTAAATCTAATTTAATAAAATTAAAATAATAATATTAATTTAATAAAATATATATTAATTCATATTTAACATATAATTAATTAAATAAAAATATTAACAAATAATTAACTAATAAATTAAATATCACATATTTAATTTAATTTGAATCTTATTCAAATAATATTCGCTCATATAACTTACCATATTTATATTAAATTTAATCTATGAATTATATATATATATATATTGAATTAAAAGATCTCATTTATTCGGCCTCTAAGGGCAAATTTGGAGTTCAGTTTTTTTCAGCCAATTGAAGTAAAACTATTGGAAACTTGTTCATCCATACAATACTTTCATGGTTCCTATTTGCATATTTTGTTGCAAGTTTATTACATGATCTGGGAGCAAAGGAGAAATGGCAAGAGTGAAACAAGTTGCTGAGGTCTTGAATCTTGTCAATCCAGCTGGCAATTTTAGCATCAGAAGAAGAATTTCCCAAGATTAAATTGATAACAAAAATGCAATCAGATTCAATGATTATTTTTTGAAGTTTCAAGGAGATGACAAATTCTAATCCTTTCAAAATTGCTAGGGCTTCAGCAAGTGGGGCTTAAAAAATATTCAGGCTGTGGATGGCTGAAATTGCAATAACTGAACCAAAGCTTGATTTTATCACAAATCGGTTGTTACCCATAAGATTTCTAGACACCTTTTGAAGATTTTGTGAGGCTCTGTAACTTTCGCAGTAATTAAGTATCCAATCCCTTTTGACAGAGAAGAAGGTAACTCAAATCCTTTCAACTTGTTGTTTCGGTCGTTCCAGATTACCCAGGAACATGTTGCAATAATTTCCCATTTGTCTATGTTATAGGAGTTGGAAAAAACTTCCCATCTATCAATAAAGCTATCATTGAAGTCCATAAAGAGCTCACTATCATTCAGGATTTGGCTCCATATCTTTGGCTTTCTCGCATTTGAAGAGAATGTGATCGATGCTTTCCCTATGGATACCACAGACAGTGCAGTTAGGTACTAAATCCAAACCTTTTTTCATCAAGGTACCTGACATAACCCCTATTTCACAGGCACCATATCGTATGGCACCTGTAGAATTGAAGGAGCTGAAGGTGCAACTTCAGGAGTTAGTAGACAAGGAATATATTAGACCGAGTGTATCTCCATGGGGTGCGCCAGTTTTATTTGTTAAGAAGAAAGATGACACCATGAGGTTATGTATTGATTATCGCTAGCTAAATAAGGTAACAATACGTAACAAATATCCTTTGTCTTGTATAGACGATCTGTTTGACCAACTCAGAGAAGTGTCTGTTCTCGAAGATAGACCTGAGGTCAGGGTATCATCAGCTGAAAGTTAGAGAATCAGACATACCTAAGATGGCTTTCTGAACGAGGTATGGACATTATGAATTTCTGGTGATGCCATTTGGTTTGACGAATGCACCAGTAGTATTTATGGATCTGATGAACAGGATTTTCCATCCTTACCTGGACTAGTTTGTCATTGTGTTCATTGATGACATATTAGTGTATTATGGAGACAAAGGAAAACATGTTGAACATCTTAGGATTGTTTTGCAAACTTTGAGAGAAAAGAAGTTGTCACACTCTACTTTTAAAACTTATGCCTTTAAGAGCTTATAAAGAAAAGAAGTAAGGCAAGAGAGGTGGTATTGGATCACAAGTTTGTGGAGTTGGCCGAGAAATATTGCTAAAAGTAGGAATGAGTATGCGTTGAACTTGAAGGAAAAGAGAGGTTTGTGCTTTAGTATTGGGTAAGTATAAGCTGTAGATAAATTTGGATTAGAAGGATTGGATTGGAAGGTTGCGTTGAGTGATTTCTGGAATTAAAGTAATTCTCGAGTTAAGAATTCTTCTAAGTAGAATAACCAGATTAGGAGAACACAACTATGTCTTTAAGATTGGGAAGTATGATTTAAGCAAAAGAAAGGAAATCTCATCAAGTGATGAAAAGAGTTACAAAGCATAGCTGGGAGCTAATTTGAGTTGGACGCATATCTAGTAAGAGACCATGTTGGACGCATGGTCAAGACTAAGGAAACGCATGATAAAGGTAACCATTGTGGAAAAGAAAATGGGCAGTGTTGAAGTATGGTAAGGTAACCCGGGAGCTCGGGGAAAAAGGTGAACGCATAGGAAGTAACTCGAGAGCTCGAAGGGAAAGGAGTGAAACGCATAGGAGATAATTAAGGAAGGAGGTGTAAGCTTGGCTTAAGTAGGACGTATGAGTAAGAGGACTAAAGTTGTGTAGTGATGCATTGGAAGGAAATCTAAGTCCCGAAAAGAAGGATAAAACGCATAAGGTGAAATCGAGGAAAGATGCTATTATAATTTAAGGTAAACACACAACTTTCATCAAGGAAGATTTTGTTAGATAATTTAGAAGGTTGAGAAGAAAGCCTAAAGGAAGAAAGCTGGAGATGGACGTATACTAGATTTATCGATTGAGAAAATGGCTAAGCATAAGGAAGAGGTCGGAAGCATAACTTTGGATTACAACTCAAGAACGCATAGAGGGATCCTTAAGGGCGAAAGGAAGGTCATGGATGCATAATAAAGTAGAAATAAACGCATGAAATACAAACGCATGAAGAAAGATCTTGAGATGATTTTAGTTAACAGTATAACAAGCAAAGTCGGATATTTATTACTCAAGTGAAGGGCTTGTAACAAAGATATGGATATAAGGAAAGAAGTAATGGAAGCATGATAGTATGCGGTTAAGGCACAGACACATGGTAATGTGCGGGGGAGAAACCTGGTCAAAGGTAGGAAGGCCGGGAGGAAGAAAGAGAATAAAGAAGCTATACCTTAAAAGGAGAAGTAGATGGACGCCTAGGGGCACTAAGTTGTATGCATAGTTCGTATCTCAAAGCAATTCAAATGCATAAGATAAGTTTAGAAAGGTTACGTGGTTTCATTTAGACTTAACACTTTATAGGAGTAGGTGTTCAGTTGCATGTCGGATTTTTCATGCAGGGTGACAGGTGGCAAACAAGTGGCAAAAAGAGAAGGGAAGTTGGATTCATCCCAAAACTATAAATAGGACCTTGAGGGAAAAGGAGCGGGGGATGATCATAAAGTCTGAGTTCTGGAGAGAAAGTAAAAGAGAAGGCAAAAAAGGGAAAAAAAAATCCTTGCGTCCGTAGTGAAGTCTGCGGCTAAGAGATAAGATGTTCTTAACAACTTAGTTACCTTGCGTTCAACAAGTAGCTTTGCGTTCAAGATAAACTCTATGTTCAAGGTGAACACTGCGTTCAAGGAGATCTGTGCTTCCAAGGAGTGAAGCCAGAGAATTGGTTAGAAGGTTGCATCTTGCGTTCAAGTAACCAACCTTGTGTTCAAGGGTAGGGTTGCGTCCAACCGAGCAAATAGAAGGGAAAATAAGTTTCCTTGCGTTTCAGACTTCAAAACGCTGCATCCATGAGCTCAGGAAAGAGAATTAGAAGGAAGGAAAAAGGAATTACCCTTGAGCAAGTATTATGTGAGTAACATTAACGTTTTTCAAAATATGAATGCGTTCTCCGTGATCAATAGCAATGGTTTTGGAATTTGATTAAGCATTCATGAGTCTTCAATGTGTATAGCATGCGTTTATATTTAAAAAGCATTTGAGCATGCTGGTTGTTTGAAATGAGTTTATTGAAAAGCATGTTGTTTGATATTATTTGACTTTTATAGTTTTGTTGAAAAGCATTCTTTTTCATGTTATATGATTTTATGAAAGATTTGGAAATAAGCTTATTGAAAAGCTTGCTCTTTGATATTAAAGATTTGGTATTGAGTTTATGGAAAAGCATGCGGTTTGATATTAAAGATTTGGAATTGAATTTATTGAAAAGCATGTTGTTTGGTATAATATGATTTATTGTAAGATTTGGAAATGTTTAAATTTCTAAATTTATGTTAGATGTTTTCAAACATATTGTGTATTTTATAAAATCTTTAAATGGAACCCAAAGCTCAAGGATTTGGAAGGCTAAAGGGTAGCCGAAATATAGAAAAGGTACCCAACGCCGAGGGACTCGAAAAAGGCAAATGAGTAACCTAGATATGGAAATGGGGTCCCAATGCTCAAGGAATTGGAGAAGGCATATGGGCATCCCGGATTATAATACCTATGTGCACACAGAGGAATATACGATACTAATGTGTTGAGATCACTCCACACAGCTAAGGATAATCGAAGTTAAGTAGGGTAGAGCCCGGCTCCGCCTCAACTAAGGAAAAGATATGAAATGTTTTCGACGTTGAGAAGCATAGAGCACCGCTCCGCCTCAACTAAGGAGAATAATTTGAAACAAACAGAATTTTTGAGTATTTTTCATTGAAATAGGCATGCATGATTTAACCATAGCATTTAAGCATGTTTTATATGATTTGAATCAATATTTTATATACGTTGTTGGCGATATTTATATTATGACCAGTCTTATAGTTAAAATAAAATATTTCCAAAAACTGTTACTAACTGGGCTGTTAGCTCATCCTTTCATATGTTTTCTATTTTTCAAGTAGCATGACAGTTCTCGTTGTTGGTCGAAGTTGAGGTTTGTCAAGAGTTAATGGTATCATTGTCCTAGGAAGTGTAACTAAATGGGAAATGAAGGAATTTCGACAGTGGGAGTCGACCGGAAAGTCGATGACTGCTGTCCTCACGCTCTGTCTCGAGCTACAAGAGGGTAGTTCGGGATAGGGGTGTGACAGAAGTTGTATGCTAAATTCAATAAATGTGAGTTTTGGTTAGATCAAGTCGTGTTTTTAAGTCATGTGGTGTCAGCTGCAAGAGTCAGTGTAGATCCCCAAAAGATTAAGGCTATAG
The DNA here is from genome assembly GCA_030954485.1 of Citrullus mucosospermus. Lineage (NCBI taxonomy): Eukaryota > Viridiplantae > Streptophyta > Magnoliopsida > Cucurbitales > Cucurbitaceae > Citrullus > Citrullus mucosospermus. The sequence continues at coordinate 11,892,784 of CM062060.1, forward strand.
TCAAGTGGGAACGATCTAAGACTTTGACAGTGGTACATAATTTCCTGGATTTAATAGGATACTACAGGAGATTTGTTAAAGGGTTCTCCAAGATAGCTTAACCTTGGTTATAGTTGGATATTCAATTATTGTGTATATCTGTTTATTAGGTCTTGGTCAAGGTATAAGGCTGGTAGTGGATGTCGTAAAAGGGTCGGTGTCAGTTGTCCTCACACTTTCTCTTGGGTTAAGAGGGTACCTGGGAGGGGGTGTGACACAAGTCCATCTCAAGCCAATGAGAGGGAAGGGACCCCTTGTTCAAGACCTAGATTCAGCTCTTATGAGAACAATTTATCTACTTCCCCCCAAGACAGGAAGGAGTGAACTCCATCTTGTGTAGTTATGGTCCCAGCTCCCCACTCAGACAAATCTCCAAAATTGTAGGCTTATTGAGTCGGCAACACGAGTCACTCTCACCAATACAAATCAAAGGATGTCCCTTATAGACAGAAGTTCATAACTCACTCAGGATTGAGATCGAGTTACCTATGGTGATCCTTAATGAAATGTTAATCTCTTCAATCAACGGTGTTATAAAGAGAGATTAATCATTTTTTGGTTTGATCTTATACAAACTCTTTATACAAGACACCTCCACTCACATGTCTCCACATGAACATTCTGGAACAAATCGTTTGTAACACTTACAATTCTTGTAACAATTACAAAGTGGGCCATATCCATAGTGTCACTAGGATAAGGCACCCAACCTTATCCATATACTATAGACCTTTAGATTTTTTCTTAAACATGATCCACCCATATGTCAACTACATACATGTTCAAGAATTCATGCAATAACCTTGGATTTTTCTAGTTAATGGATAAATTTATATTGCATAATTAATAATTAAATTAATCAACTAATAAATTACGAGGCTTTATGGCATAAATCCCAACAAAATTAATATGAATAAGATTCATATTATAAGAGAATTATATGTTATTTGTATATGATACAATTAATATAACATATATAGATACATTATATTAAAAAGTTAATTTTGAATGAGATTCAAAATTAAACTATATAATATGAGAGAATAATATTATTTGAATAAGACTCCAATATTAAATAATATGAATGAGATTCATATTAATACTATAGGTTATGCTAGGGAAATACATTTAAATATGATTCAAATGTAATATTAAATAAATATATGATATTTAATTAAATAATAATTTTTTAGTTAAATTAAATTAAATACATATTTGATTTATATTAAATTAAGATTTAACTCCCTTGCAGTTAAGGGGAGTTAAAAGAGGGTTGAGGAATTTAACTCCGCTCTCTCATTGTTCTTTTTATAGTGGACGTGAATTTCCCTCTCAAAAGATCAATCTTTACTCTCTCACTCTCTGCAAAAAGTTTTCTTAATCTTTCATCTCTTTCACAAAAGTTGTCGAGAAAGAGTTTTTCTGTAAGAGTTGAAAAGCAATTCCTTTAGTAGTCCAAAAGGATGTTCCCACAAACCTTATCCTTAATAGAGAATAGCAGGGAAGGTATGGTTGTGGTGTCTCATTCAAGATCCAAGAATATTGAAGAGTTTGTGTATATCAGTAAAGAATTGGAGAAGATTGAAGAGTTGTCTTCAAAGGTATTTTCTTCTTCCTTGAAGTTCTTCCAAGTTAAAAGCATTTGTAATTTTTTATGTTTATTTCTCCGATTTTCCTATTTTCCCAAATTGAATGCAATGGCACAAGGCATTCACACGTTTCTACATTGGGATTCGATCCCTTCATACACATGATTAGGCTAAGATAGGATGAACCAAACCTTTTGGCTGTTCAACATAGACTTTTTCATTTAAGTACTCATTCAAAAAGGCATTCTTGACATCCATCTGATAGAGCTTGAACTTTAGCTAAAAAGCAATCCTAAAAAAGAGTCTAATGGCTTCTAGACGAGCCACAGGAGCAAAGGTTTCACCGAAGTCAATTCCGTCAATTTGAAAGTATCCTTGAGCTACCAAACGAGCCTTGTTTCTGGTAACCACACCATCGACATTAGATTTATCTTTGAAAATTCACTTTGTATTAATGACATTTGTTGACTCAAGACGAGGAACAGAGGTCCATACTTGATTTCTTTCAAATTGGACCAATTCTTCCTACAAAACATTCTCCTAGCATGCATCTACTAAAGCTTCTATAACATTTTTTGGTTTGACAAGATAGGTAAAACATATATTACCAATTATTTGTAGATAATCCACTTTTTCTTTCTTTCTAGTGGACATACCAGCATCAAGATTGTCAATGATGTTGCTAGGGGGATGGTTCTTCTGAATTCTATGCGTTGGTTGCTTTGGGCTAATATGATCATCTTCATTTCCAAAGCATTTATTATTCCCAGTATTAGGCAAGATGTCAGTTGACATGTCTGCCACATTTTTACTAACATCTACCACGATAGATTGATATAATTCACAGTCAGGCTTGGAATATCAAGGATAGCACAAACTTCTTCAATCATAGATCACAATACACTAGTAAAAGAAAAACATCAAGAATAACGACTCAAAGTGATATTATCTAAATATGACCACCTTCAACAACAGAACCCAAATACATAAATATGTACAACGAAAAACTGAGAAAATAAAGCAAGTTCCCAAAATAGTCACACCCAAAAAAGGCAAAAAATCTGCAAAAGGACTGCAGACAGAATTTCGAAAATAAGGAAAAAAATATATTTTGTAAATTCTGCATTTCCAGAGACAATCGAGAGATTGATACAACAGATGTAGAGACAACTTGAATATCAACCACTAATCTTAAACAAATATTGCCAACATAACATCTCTAACAATATTGATTAAGTTTTTTTTAGAATTCTTAATAAGTTGCTTCATATAAATAGTGTATTGTATATATATTTCTTTGCAAGGTAACATGCATGCCTCACTTTGTTTTAGAATGCATTGTTGGTTAAATTTTCAAAAAAATAGAAACATAAGCATGTCACATTCTTTTAGCTGGTACCACTAACAGTAGTCTTCTTGGGCGTTGTTGAATTCCCAAAAGACCACTAATCAAATAAATTTATAGAACTCCAAACCTCACTAAATAAAATACAAGGGTGCAATATAGTTGGCAAGACCGAATCGTCTCCTCAAGGAACCTAGTACGACTTTAGCTTTTTCATGGATTCAGAGGTTGTCAGAGAGGGGAGTTATGTTTGTATTGCAAGGAATGTAAAAACTCAAGTGGATAGTGCATAAAAGTAAAGCGGGAATTGAAATGAACTTGATTGATTAAAAGATCTAGCCTAGGATTTCGAATCCACCTATTTGGTAAAGTCCATAGTGTTACCTTGTACTATAGACTGTTTTGTCTAACTACTTAAACTTGATCCAATTTTTATGTCTATACATAAAGTTTAAGTATACACTATATAGCCAGGCGTTCTTAGTTTATTGGATTTTAATAAATGCAATTCACATATTCAATAACAACTTTATTGAATAAACCTCTTGAGAATAAATTCCAAAAAATACAAACAACGAATTTTAGGACATAAAACCCAACAAACTCCCACTTGGACTAAAACCCCAGTGTGTAAATGTAGATTATGTTGAGTTTACAGGGAAGCATATAAATACAATAAAGTAGGGCATCAGATACCCCAATAGCTTTCTCCCAATTGTCTTATTTTACACAACTCAAAGTCCTAGGTTCACTAGGTGACCCTCAAACACTTTAGCAGTGAGAGCCTTTGTAAATGGATCAGCAATGTTGTGCTCTAACGCAATCTTCATTACGTCATATTAATGCACAATACTCATCTAGACTATTGCTCCTCCATTTAGAGTGAACACTGATCCCGATGTAGATTTCCCTAAATCTATATTGGTCTGAAAATCTAAGTCAGGATTGTACCTTTCTCTTCTTAGATACTTGAGAATATTTTTAATGGTAGTTCAATGATCATATCCAGGATTGGACTGATACCTACTGACAATCCCTACTGCAAAGCATATGTCAGGTCGTGTACACAGTATGACATACATCAAACTATCAACTGCTAATGCATAGAGAATTCTTCTCATATCCTCGACTTCTTTAGGTGTCTTTAGGACATTTTTCCTTTGACAAATGAATTCCATGTCTGAACAGTAACAAACCTTTCTTAGAATTTCACATCTTATATCTAGACAACTTTTTGTCAATATATGATGCCTAAGACATAGCAAACATTTTGTTCTTGCGATTCTGAACTATTTAGATTCCAAGAGGAGCATACTAAGCCTCACCCAAATCTTTTATTTGAGTTGTTTGTTATTGTTTAACGTCAGTCAGCACTTCTGTCTCATTCCAAATGAGAAGGATATCTTCATACAGTGCTAAGACAAAGATATTTGATCCATTGATCAATATTAACATCATTCATTGCTTGTTTATAGGTCAATGAATCCTCTTTGTCATCATCAAGTATGATAACTTGAGTTTTTGCCAAACCCATGTAACAGTCAGGTTCATGAATAATCCTCCCACTACGTTGAGGTACTCTCAACTTTTGAGAAGGATGTAATCTATCATCAACTCTTGAAGAAAGACTAGCTTGAATAAGAACTCTTTGTTGACTCAACTATACTTTCTTTCGAAATTTCACTTAATACTAGTTTACTGTGAGGTTGATGATCTCTTATGTGGTCTTCCTCTAAAAAGTAGCGTTTGTTGATACAACCACTCTATTTTCTAGAGGATCAAAGAATAAACCAGATTTCATTTCTTTGGGATATCCTACAAATAGGCATAATCTTGAACTTCGTTCTAATTTCTTGGGATCTTGCACCAACTCATGTATTGGGCAACCTTAAATTCTAAAGTGACATAAACTACCTTTACGCGCTCCCTATAATTCATATGGTGTTTCTGAAACACCATTAGAAGGAACATTGTTCAAAATATGCATAGTAGTCTCTACTACATTCCTCAAAACGATTTAGGCAACTGAGCATAGCTCTTCATGAACCATGTCAACAAGGTTTCTATTTCTTCTTTATGACACACTATTATGCTGAGGTGTACCAGGCGTAGAAAGTTAAGATTTTATTTCATGTTCTATCATATAGTCCTGGAATCTTAAGTGCATATACTCTCCACCTCGATCTGATTGAAGTGTTTTAATAGTTTTACCTAATAGGTTCTCAACCTCAACCTTATACTCTTTTAACTTTTCAAGAGTTTCAGACTTATGATGCAATAGGTAAACATAGTCATACCTAAAGTAATCATCAATAAAGCTGATGAAATATTCATACCCTCCTCGTGCTTTGACGTTAATAGAACCACAAAGGTCTGTATGCACAATTTCTAAGGGTTCTTTGGCTCTAAGATCTTTTCCAGTAAAAAATCTTGGGTTCTTTGACTCTAAGACTTTTTCCAGTAAAAAAATCTTTTGGTCAGACGTGACTCACATGGAGGTAAAGAGCTATCTTCTAACTGATTTAGAAGTCCACTTTTAACCGGTCTCCCAATTCTATTGAGATTAATATGGCAAAGTCTTAAAAGCCAAAGATAGGCTTTAGAAGAAACTTTTTGCCTTTTACTTTGTGTTTCAACTGTTTTAAACATCTTAGTATTTAAAATAGCCTTTGTTTTGGTAGGTTTTACTTGTATTAGTTGTTTTCTAAATTTGCTGAACAAATATCAATACCTCTTTTGCTAATGAACGCTTCATTTACATCAAAAGATACTTTATACATATGTTCTAACAAACAAAAGATTGATATTAAATTCTTACTGATACTAGGAAACTAAAGTACATTTTAGGATGTTTTTCATCTAATCAAATTGGTTAATTTGATACTTTGGACCATGTGTGAGCCTTTCTAATCAATTGGGCTAGGCATAGGTAAGAAGTTAAAATCATGTATTGATAATTTGATGATCAAAATTACATTAGGTGATTCCATTTCTTTAAGCTAGAATGTTTTGTTTGATTGCACATCTATCCTTTACTTTCCTTACACTTTATTTTCATGCATATTCAAATCTCAAACCACACAAACTGCCCCCCTCCCCCCCCCCCCCCCCATTTTTTGCTTTAACTAAATGGTTAGCTTTGAGAAACTAATCTTTGTGCTTCCCTGGAGATCGACCCGGTCTTGCCACTAGTCCAACGTTTTAGTAGTAATAGTCGTAAAGATCGGTATAATTATAAATATTATTTGATTGGATCTTTTGGAAGCAACACCAAAAAGACTCACATCAAATTTTCGCCGTTGCTGGGGAAGCCAATTAGTTCTTCTAAGTTAAATTTTTAGTTAAAGTATTCTTTTGCTTTGATTTGTTTTCTTTTTGTGTCAGTTAAGCATGACAGGACTTCCAAATCAATCTTGGACACCTAGTGGCAAAGCAACAGATCTTAGTGACGAGGTGAGTAAGCTTAAAAGCCAAATCGCCGAGTTGACCTTCTTGGTTGGCCAATTTGTGGGGCAAAATTCACAACAAACAGAGCTGGGCCGCCCTAGGATGCAGTGGAGCTTAACACCACGAGGATTTGCCCAGAAGAAGTATTATGGTCATTTTGACTACGAGTCTCACCATCCTCAGTGGGAGGAGTCTTTTGACTATGAATACCGAGGATGGCAGCCAAGCCCTTATGCCCAAGACTATATTACACCCCGTTAGTCGACTCATGCTAAGTTTTCTAGTTTAGGTAAGTCTTTGGAGGCTTTGGTTATGGAGATTACTGACAACACTACAACCTCTGTAGGCAACAAGAGTTCAAGCGCTTCTAGTAGGACAATCTCTATTCCGGAGTGGAGGCTAGAACTGATCTTCAGAGCTTGGGTGACCTTGTCGCTCAAGTTGCTAAATTAGTTGGGGAGGCAGGACGAGTAGTTGCCAGACCATTCCTTCGACTTGCCAGTGGCTTAGAGACATGAAGTAGTCTATGTCGACGCGATAGAGGTGGAACCACTTCCTCGAGATTTATGTCCAGTGGCCCAGCTGACTAATATCGTACAAAGACTGGAGAGTCCACAAGAGCAGCCCATCCTCTATACCACTAAAGCTAAGTTCTTTGCAAAGTATTACACCTCCAGTGATGATGAGAATGTCATGCCATGCTTGCCAATTTGTGAGGCTAAGGAAGATCCCGAGCCTAAACCAGACGAAATTCAGGTGATAGAGTTAGAGGTCTAAAGACCTTGCCCTGTTCTAACTCCTAGTATTTCGTATATTTTTTAATTTTCCTCCTTAAGTTCTCATGAGCCTGTTGAGTCTTTTATTTCTTTGGACTTATTTGAGTCCCTTGAGTTTTTTTATTCTTTCGTTTTACCATTTTCATATATTCCAAAAAACCAAAATTCGACTTGTTCAGCGCCTTTCAGAGACAAAGAAGCTTGTTGGGCTTTGAAAGCTACATAAATTCAAGCAAGAAGGGGCCGAAGAAATACGAGAACTTCTATGTGCCTTGACAAGGGACAGGTCACATGGAGCAACCGACGTTAAAAATTTGTGCTTCCTGGAGGCAACCAGGCGTTTAAATTTAATTGCTTTCTAGGTTTAGTTTAGTTATTTTTGCTTTCTTAGTTTAATATTTTCTTTTCTCTTCTTTTTCTTAGGTGATGGAGAAAAGTCCCAAGAGAAACATTGGAGAAGAAATTCCATGCCATCCCGTGTGTTTCAATTTTTCAGGGAAGGTTTTCTATTTCCTTATTTCTTTGTCCTTGCTCTTTACTACTTTATACATTGGGGACAATGTATGCTTCAAAAGTTGGGGGTGGTTGGATTATGACTTTTTGTGATCTGGTTGAGTCCAATAGCATCTGAGCTCAGACTATATATGCTTGAACTGTTGTTTGCTCTGCTATTTGATTCATGATTAGGACAGTTGATGACATGATGCTTTTGCTTGCGATAATGTTTGCCTAATAGGAAGTTTGCAGCATATTCGTAATTTTGAGCCATTTTTAAATTTCTTCTTGCCTCTCATGCATGTTTAAGTCTTTTGCCTCTCTGTCTTATATCTTTTTGGGCTTAGAATCGAGTTATTCAGCCTATATTTTTGTTGTCACTCCGAAAGGCCCCACTGATTAGAGAGTGTCTTGCATGATAGGTTGTAATGTAATATTGAAGAAAAATTATATATATGTCTGCTTTATAGGTTGTAATGTAATACTCCGAAAGGCCCCACTGAAGAAAAATTATTTTTATGTCTGCTTAAAAATCAGCTGATAAAATCATTTGCAATGAAAAGAAAATATTATGAAAAAGAGCAAAAGAAAATGAACTTGTAATGTTATGCATGACTAGGGGTAGAAAGAGCTACCTTCATTGTGATTGGTTAGGACGCTCACGAGAAAAGAGTGAGTATAGTTCCTTGTAGTGATGTGTGAAAGCTAATACCTCTAGGTAAAATAAATGCAAGTATTGTTCTTGAAAGGCATTGAGACTAGAGGCATGGTTCATGTAGTATATCAAACATTTAATTTTGATGTGTGTTTCTGCCTTTCTCGAGGACGATCAAGAATTAAGTTGGGGGTGTTTGATAGCACCTAAAATGTGCTAACTTCTTCAGCTTAACTCGAGATCGTTGCACTATTTAATGTGTTAAAAATGTTATTTTGTAGGTATCGAGCTCTTAAAAGGTAGAACTAAGCATTAGAAAGAAAACGGAGCTAAAATGGACCAATTTGGTGTGTTAATGAAGCAATTAAAAAAGACTAAAACGCCCCTAAAAGACTTCGTCATGGCGCTAAAAAAGTATACTGCCGATTTATACAATGCCGCGACACTGTCTAGTAGCGCCGCGGTAGTTCGCACAGATACAAAATCTACACTTCGATAATTAGGTCATATCTTTTGATCCGGATGGCCGTTTTAGGCATATGACCACTCATTTCCTTCGTTTTTCTACCTTCTATCCCTATCACATTAGCTTTTAGGTTTTCTTTTATCCTTTTCCTGTAATCAAGCAGAAAGGATAGGTTCTATCTTTTCCTCCACGATGGGAAGGTAAGATCTATATAGTTTTCTAGTTTAGAGGATTTTGGAGAAACCTATTTTATTCTTGGAGTATTTTAATAATATGATTGAGTTTTCTTGTCAATGGGTTTTACTCTTAATTTATTGATTATGAATGACATTTTCTTGCTATTGATTGACAACCAATGTTTGATTGTGCCATTCAACGCTTTAGATTAACATATAATATGTGACATGTAAATATAAGTTAATCTCTAAGAAGCAAGAGGTTAGACAGGCTTGTGATTTGTGGTCGACAACGAAGAGCATTGTTCTATCGACCTTGGGGAAACCGTATTAAATTTCTAATTAGGTCTTTCCAATTGGAATTTATCCTAGCATAATCCCTAAAGCATAATGCGGTTAGTTAAACTGATTAGGATGTTTTTCATCTAATCAAATTGGCTAATTTGATGCTTTGGACCATTGGTTAGCCTTTCTAATCAATTGGGCTAGGCATAGGTAAGAAGTTAAAATCATGTATTGATAAGTTCATGATCAAAATTACATTGGGTGGTTCCGTTTCTCTAAGCTAAAATGTTTTGTTTGATTGCACATCTATCCTTTAAGGGGTGTTTGGGGTATTGTATTGGGTTACAAAACCCATGTTTAGGGAATGAGCTTTAGGGTTGGTTTGGATTACAAAACCAACCCCAAATACAACCCAACCCAATCCTTCCCGGTTTCCGCTGCTTACCAATGCACACTTTGCCCGATGTCTGCTCTCTCTCTCTCTCTTCTGTCGCCTTCTGTCCGCATTCACTCTTCCCCTTCTCTCCGCATTCACTCTTCCCCATGCGTTGGTCGAAGCAGGCCATGCGTTGGTCGAAGGTAGGCCTTGCGTTCGTCGAAGTAGGCCTTGCGTTCGTCGAAGTAGGCCTTGCGTTGGTCGAAGGCTTGCGTTGGTCGAGGGTCGAAGGCTTGCGTTGTTATTATTATATTTTTATAATTTGGTTGTTAGCTTATTAAACTTCGGTCACTTCCATTTAAATCTTGCACTGTTACTCAAATTAATTTGAGTGGTTGGGTTGTTTAACTTCATTGATTCACATGCTTATATATACAAATTCTTTCTTATTCCTATATCACACACCATTTTGGAGAAGAAATTAGCTCTCCAAATTCTTCTTTTCCGGTGAGTCCTCTTCAAGCTTTTGCTATTTTTTATTTCTTTCTCCTTATGTTATGAATTATTTTTATTCAAACTTTCTTCTGTTTCATGTGATGGTGGACTTCTCGTTTGATATGTGCCTTATCCATTTGCCTCTTTAACCCGATTGACAGTCGAGTTCTAACGAGTACGTAAGTATACTCAGTTTTTTAATTGAATTTTTTTGCTAGTCATGATGTTTACTTAACTAACATAACCTTTTTTTTTTGTCAATGTAGGGTAGAAATTGACAGTTAACCAAGCTACCCGTCCGACCGTCACTACATTATACGTAACTTATTTGTACTACATTGTTATGTTTTTTTTAAGTACATTATTCGTACAACTTGTTGTTTGACAAATGTATATGGTATTTTGTTTGAGATGTTTATGTGTATTTATGTGTCTAATTCATCCGGTTGCATCTTTGTTTAAACCATTTTGAAGAATAAACAGTTTCAACAATTTCTTATTATTTCTATTGCAAATTACTTGTGTTATACAATACATTTTCTTTTTGTACTTTAGACAAAACATATTTTCTGATGATTAAATATGCGGATTCAATATGAGAGAAAATTTTAAAAAATAATAATAATAAAATTAAATAAAAAAAACAGTGAAGAATAACTTTTTATTTTTATTTTTTTAAAAAAAGAGTAAAAAATGTACCAATTATAATTTGGAAGATGAATAGGAAAATAAATTTTTATAATTGAAACCATTGTATAATTTATAATTAAAATTCAAAAGTTTGCAAGAAAAGTGGCAATTCAACTCAAAATTGTTCAATGCGGTTTTAGAATTGAAAACCAAATTTTTGAACGTCGCAAAAAAAAAAAAAAATTGGTACTTCAATTCAAATTGAATGTGGTTTTAAGCAAAAAAGTTGTACTTCAACTTAGATTCAATGAGGTTTTATAAAAAAAAGAAAAAAAAAAAGAAAAAAAAACCCAATGTTTTGTAATCTAAAAAAAAAATGGTATTTCAACTATGCAAAATTTTTAGATTGAACTTAAATGTTTCTTACTTTTTAAAAATTTCTGGACTTAAAACAATTCTCAACATCCTTTCTAAATAGAATGGACTATTTCCTACATTTTCCATATCTATTTCTATAAAACAATTTCTCAAGTTGTAGTTTTATTATCAAGTAGTATTGACAACATAATTTTTGAGAAATTGTAGTCAAGTAGCATAGGACCCCACCAACTATGGTTCTATATGATTAAGGGAATTGAAAATCTTTTCACAATTAATTTACACAATCTTCTCTTGACGAGTTTTTTTTGTATGTTTACGTGTTTGTTTATTTATGTGTTGAGTTGTTTACTTATTCCTTTGTTCATTTGTAATCAATATCTTTCTGAATAATAAATTGGGTGGGGTGTAAGAAAAGATTGATTGCATAGGAAGATCGAATAGATAGGACCTAGAATAAATAGGAATACTTAAGTATGTCCGCTATCTTGTTAGGTCCATTGTTAGGTCAGTTAATCAATGGATGACATGGACATTCAACCTAACGAGCTCATTGCAATATTGACGGTTGTATGTGTGGCTACCGTAGCAATGGTGAATACTATCACCACTTTGCTACAATTGGATGACAATCGGGAGAGACCGTCTCCACTAATTAGACATCAGATTCGACAGTTGAATTTCTTCGACTGATCTACGAAGATGATCAGACTGTCGTGAGAATACTCGCATGGATAGGCAAACATTCACGATTCTGTGTCAATTACTTAGGACGACGGGTAGGACAAGGCCCACAAAATATGTAGATGTGGAGGAAATGGTGGCTATCTTCCTGCATATAGTCGCACACGATGTCAAAAATCGACGCCAATTTGCAAGGTCTGGCGAGACGGTTTCCAGGAACTTCAATATTGTGCTCAATGCAATATTGAGACTGTACGACGTTCTATTGCGGAAACCAGAGCCAGTCACTGAGAATTGTACAGATGACAGATGGCGCTAGTTCCAGGTATAGTCATTCTGTTGTTTTAATGGTATTGTTTGGGGTTTTAGAAATTACCTTAA